>JAPDOI010000666.1:0-319286 GCA_029168955.1 Aplectana chamaeleonis
TCCCTAAACTTTCTACGGCGCCCTGCGCACTTCCACTCGGGTCCCGCACACTTTCTACGGCGTCCTGCGCACTCCCACTTAGGTCATGCAGACTTTCTACGGCGTCCGGCGCACTCTACCTTGGGTCCCGCGCACTTTCTACGGCGTCCTGCGCACTTCCACTTGGGTCCCGCACACTTTCTTCGGTGTCCGGCGCAATCGCATTTGGGTCCCACAAACTTTCTACGGCGTCCTGCGCACTTCCACTTGGGTCCCGCACACTTTCTTCGGCGTCCGGCGCAATCGCATTTGGGTCCCACAAACTTTCTACGGCGCCCTGCGCACTTCCACTCGGGTCCCGCACACTTTCTACGGCGTCCTGCGCACTCCCACTTAGGTCCTGCAAACTTTCTACGACGTCCGGCGCACTCTACCTTGGGTCCCGCGCACTTTCTACGGCGTCCTGCGCACTTCCACTTGGGTCCCGCACACTTTCTTCGGTGTCCGGCGCAATCGCATTTGGATCCCACAAACTTTCTACGGCGTCCTGCGCACTTCCACTCGGGTCCCGCACACTTTCTACGGCGTCCTGCGCACTTCCACTTGGGTTCCGCACACTTTCTTCGGCGTCCGGCGCAATCGCATTTGGGTCCCACAAACTTTCTACGGCGTCCTGCGCACTTCCACTTGGGTCCCGCACACTTTCTTCGGCGTCCGGCGCAATCGCATTTGGGTCCCACAAACTTTCTACGGCGTCCTGCGCACTTCCACTCGGGTCCCGCACACTTTCTACGGCGTCCTGCGCACTCCCACTTGAGTCCTGCACACTTTATGTGGTGTCCGGCGCACTCTACCTTGGGTCCCGTACACTTTCTACGGCGTCCTGCGCACTTCCACTCGGGTCCCGCACACTTTCTACGGCGTCCTGCCCACTCCCACTTGGGTTCCGCACACTTTCTACGGCGTCCCGCTCACTCCCACTTGGGTCCCGCACACTTTCTTCGGCGTCCGGCGCAATCACATTTGGGTCCCACAAACTTTCTACGGCGTCCTGCGCACTTCCACTCGGGTCCCGCACACTTTCTACGGCGTCCTGCGCACTCCCACTTAGGTCATGCAGACTTTCTACGGCGTCCGGCGCACTCTACCTTGGGTCCCGCGCACTTTCTACGGCGTCCTGCGCACTTCCACTTGGGTCCCGCACACTTTCTACGGCGTCCTGCGCACTCCCACTTAGGTCATGCAGAC
The DNA here is from genome assembly GCA_029168955.1 of Aplectana chamaeleonis. Taxonomy (NCBI): domain Eukaryota; kingdom Metazoa; phylum Nematoda; class Chromadorea; order Rhabditida; family Cosmocercidae; genus Aplectana; species Aplectana chamaeleonis. The sequence goes on from JAPDOI010000666.1 coordinate 1,228, forward strand.
TTTCTACGGCGTCCGGCGCACTCTACCTTGGGTCCCGCGCACTTTCTACGGCGTCCTGCGCACTTCCACTCGGGTCCCGCACACTTTCTACGGCGTCCTGCGCACTCTACCTTGGGTCCCGCGCACTTTCTACGGCGTCCTGCGCACTTCCACTCGGGTCCTGCACACTTTCTACGGCGTCCGGCGCACTCTACCTTGGGTCCCGCGCACTTTCTACGGCGTCCTGCGCACTTCCACTTGGGTCCCGCACACTTTCTTCGGTGTCCGGCGCAATCGCATTTGGGTCCCACAAACTTTCTACGGCGTCCTGCGCACTTCCACTTGAGTCCCGCACACTTTCTTCGGCGTCCTGCGCACTCCCACTTGGGTACCGCGCACTTTCTACGGCGTCCTGCGCACTCCCACTTAGCTCATGCACACTTTCTACGGCGTCCGGCGCACTCTACCTTGGGTCCCACAAACTTTCAACGGCGTCCTGCGCACTTCCACTCAGGTCCCGCACACTTTCTACGGCGTCCTGCGCACTCGCACTTAGGTCCTGCACACTTTCTACGGCGTCCCGCTCACTCCCACTTGGGTCCCGCACACTTTCTTCGGCGTCCGGCGCAATCGCATTTGGGTCCCACAAACTTTCTACGGCGTCCTGCGCACTTCCACTCGGGTCCCGCACACTTTCTACGGCGTCCTGCGCACTCCCACTTAGGTCCTGCACACTTTCTACGGCGTCCGGCGCACTCTACCTTGGGTCCCGCGCACTTTCTACGGCGTCCTGCGCACTTCCACTTGGGTCCCGCACACTTTCTTCGGTGTCCGGCGCAATCGCATTTGGGTCCCACAAACTTTCTACGGCGTCCTGCGCACTTCCACTCGGGTCCCGCACACTTTCTACGGCGTCCTGCGCACTCCCACTTAGGTCCCACAAACTTTCTACGGCGTCCGGCGCACTCTACCTTGGGTCCCGCGCACTTTCTACGGCGTCCTGCGCACTTCCACTTGGGTCCCGCACACTTTCTTCGGTGTCCGGCGCAATCGCATTTGGGTCCCACAAACTTTCTACGGCGTCCTGCGCACTTCCACTTGGGTCCCGCACACTTTCTTCGGCGTCCGGCGCAATCGCATTTGGGTCCCACAAACTTTCTACGGCGTCCTGCGCACTTCCACTCGGGTCCCGCACACTTTCTACGGCGTCCTGCGCACTCCCACTTAGGTCATGCAGACTTTCTACGGCGTCCGGCGCACTCTACCTTGGGTCCCGCGCACTTTCTACGGCGTCCTGCGCACTTCCACTTGGGTCCCGCACACTTTCTTCGGCGTCCGGCGCAATCACATTTGGGTCCCACAAACTTTCTACGGCGTCCTGCGCACTTCCACTCGGGTCCCGCACACTTTCTACGGCGTCCTGCGCACTCCCACTTAGGTCATGCAGACTTTCTACGGCGTCCGGCGCACTCTACCTTGGGTCCCGCGCACTTTCTACGGCGTCCTGCGCACTTCCACTTGGGTCCCGCACACTTTCTTCGGTGTCCGGCGCAATCGCATTTGGGTCCCACAAACTTTCTACGGCGTCCTGCGCACTTCCACTTGGGTCCCGCACACTTTCTTCGGCGTCCGGCGCAATCGCATTTGGGTCCCACAAACTTTCTACGGCGTCCTGCGCACTTCCACTCGGGTCCCGCACACTTTCTACGGCGTCCTGCGCACTCCCACTTGGGTCCTGCACACTTTCTACGGTGTCCGGCGCACTCTACCTTGGGTCCCGCGCACTTTCTACGGCGTCCTGCGCACTTCCACTTGGGTCCCGCACACTTTCTTCGGTGTCCGGCGCAATCGCATTTGGGTCCCACAAACTTTCTACGGCGTCCTGCGCACTTCCACTTGGGTCCCGCACACTTTCTTCGGCGTCCGGCGCAATCGCATTTGGGTCCCGCAAACTTTCTACGGCGTCCTGCGCACTTCCACTCGGGTCCCGCACACTTTCTACGGCGTCCTGCGCACTCCCACTTAGGTCATGCAGACTTTCTACGTCGTCCTGCGCACTTCCACTCTGGTCCCGCACACTTTCTACGGCGTCCTGCGCACTTCCACTCGGGTCCCGCACACTTTCTACGGCGTCCTGCGCACTCCCACTTAGGTCATGCAGACTTTCTACGGCGTCCGGCGCACTCTACCTTGGGTCCCGCGCACTTTCTACGGCGTCCTGCGCACTTCCACTTGGGTCCCGCACACTTTCTTCGGTGTCGTGCGCAATCGCATTTGGGTCCCACAAACTTTCTACGGCGTCCTGCGCACTTCCACTTGGGTCCCGCACACTTTCTTCGGCGTCCGGCGCAATCGCATTTGGGTCCCACAAACTTTCTACGTCGTCCTGCGCACTTCCACTCTGGTCCCGCACACTTTCTACGGCGTCCTGCGCACTCCCACTTAGGTCTCGCACACTTTCTACGGCGTCCGGCGCACTCTACCTTGGGTCCCGCGCACTTTCTACGGCGTCCTGCGCACTTCCACTTGGGTCCCGCACACTTTCTTCGGTGTCCGGCGCAATCGCATTTGGGTCCCACAAACTTTCTACGGCGTCCTGCGCACTTCCACTCGGGTCCCGCACACTTTCTACGGCGTCCGGAGCAATCGCATTTGGGTCCCACAAACTTTCTACGGCGTCCTGCGCACTTCCACTCGGGTCCCGCACACTTTATACGGCGTCCTGCGCACTCCCACTTGGGTCCCGCACACTTTATATGGTGTCCGGCGCACTCTACCTTGCGTCCCGCACACTTTCTACGGCGTCCTGCGCACTTCCATTCGGGTCACGCGCACTTTCCACGGCGTCCTGCGCACTTCCACTTGGGTCCCGCACACTTTCTTCGGCGTCCGGCGCAATCGCATTTGGGTCCCACAAACTTTCTACGGCGTTCTGCGCACTTCCACTCGGGTCACGCGCACTTTCCACGGCGTCCTGCGCACTTCCACTTGGGTCCTGCACACTTTCTACGGCGTCCGGCGCACTCTACCCTGGGTCCAGCACACTTTCTACGGTGCCCTGCGCACTTCCACTTGGGTCCCGCACACTTTCTTCGGCGTCCGGCGCACTTCCACTTGGGTCCTGCACACTTTCTACGGCGTCCGGCGCACTTCCACTTGGGTCCCGCGCACTCTCTACGGCGTCCGGCGCACTCTACATTTGGGTCCCACAAACTTTGTACGGCGTCCTGCGCACTTCCACTTGGGTCCCGCACACCTTCTTCGGTGTCCGGCGCAATCGCATTTGGGTCCCACAAACTTTCTACAGCGTCCTGCGCACTTCCACTTGGGTCCCGCACACTTTCTACGGCGTCCTGCGCACTCCCACTTGGGTCCCGCACACTTTCTACGGCGTCCTGCGCACTTCCACTTAGGTCCTGCACACTTTCAACGGCGTCCTGCGCACTTCCACTCGGGTCACGCGCGCTTTCTACGGCGTTCTGCGCACTTCCACTTGGGTCCCGCACACTTTCTACGGCGTCCTGCGCACTTCCACTTCGGTCCCGCACACTTTCTTCGGTGTCCGGCGCAATCGCATTTGGGTCCCACAAACTTTCTACGGCGTCCTGCGCACTTCCACTCGGGTCCCGCACACTTTCTACGGCGTCCTGCGCACTTCCACTCGGGTCCCGCACACTTTCTACGGCGTCCGGCGCACTCTACCTTGGGTCCCGCGCACTTTCTACGGCGTCCTGCGCACTTCCACTTGGGTCCCGCACACTTTCTACGGCGTCCTGCGCACTCCCACTTAGGTCCTGCAAACTTTCTACGGCGTCCGGCGCACTCTACCTTGGGTCCCGCGCACTTTCTACGGCGTCCTGCGCACTTCCACTTGGGTCCCGCACACTTTCTACGGCGTGCGGCGCACTCTACCTTGGGTCCCGCGCACTTTCTACGGCGTCCTGCGCACTTCCACTTGGGTCCTGCACACTTTCTACGGCGTGCGGCGCATTCTACCTTGGGTCCCGCGCACTTTCTACGGCGTCCTGCGCACTTCCACTCGGGTCCCGCACACTTTCTACGGCGTCCTGCGCACTCCCACTTAGGTCCGACAAACTTTCTACGGCGTCTTGCGCACCCCCACTTGGGTCCCGCACACTTTCTACGGCGTCCTACGCGCTTCCACTTAGGTCATGCAGACTTTCTACGTCGTCCTGCGCACTTCCACTCTGGTCCCGCACACTTTCTACGGCGTCTTGCGCACTCCTACTTGGGTCCTGCACACTTTCTACGGCGTCCTGCGCACTTCCACTCGGGTCCCGCACACTTTCTACGGCGTCCTGCGCACTTCCACTCGGGTCCCGCACACTTTCTACGGCGTCCTGCGCACTCTACCTTGGGTCCCGCGCACTTTCTACGGCGTCCTGCGCACTTCCACTCGGGTCCCGCACACTTTCTACGGCGTCCTGCGCACTCCCACTTGGGTCCCGCGCACTTTCTACGGCGTCCTGCGCACTTCCACTCGGGTCCCGCACACTTTCTACGGCGTCCTGCGCACTCTACCTTGGGTCCCGCGCACTTTCTACGGCGTCCTGCGCACTTCCACTCGGGTCCCGCACACTTTCTACGGCGTCCTGCGCACTCCCACTTGGGTCCCGCGCACTTTCTACGGCGTCCTGCGCACTTCCACTTGGGTCCCGCACACTTTCTTCGGTGTCGTGCGCAATCGCATTTGGGTCCCACAAACTTTCTACGGCGTCCTGCGCACTTCCACTTGGGTCCCGCACACTTTCTTCGGCGTCCGGCGCAATCGCATTTGGGTCCCACAAACTTTCTACGTCGTCCTGCGCACTTCCACTCTGGTCCCGCACACTTTCTACGGCGTCCTGCGCACTCCCACTTGGGTCCTGCACACTTTATATGGTGTCCGGCGCACTCTACCTTGGGTCCCGCACACTTTCCACGGCGTCCCGCGCACTTCCACTTGGGTCCCGCAGTTCGGCGTTCAGCGCAATCGCATTTGGGTCTCACAAACTTTCTACGGCGTCCTGCGCACTTCCACTCGAGTCCCGCACACTTTCTACGGCGTCCTGCGCACTCCCACTTAGGTCTTGCACACTTTCTACGGCGTCCGGCGCACTCTACCATGGGTCCCGCGCACTTTCTACGGCGTCTTGCGCACTTCCACTTGGGTCCCGCACACTTTCTTCGGTGTCCGGCGCAATCGCATTTGGGTCCCACAAACTTTTTACGGCGTCCTGCGCACTTCCACTCGGGTCCCGCACACTTTCTACGGCGTCCGGCGCACTCTACCTTGGGTCCCGCGCACTTTCTACGGCGTCCTGCGCACTTCCACTTGGGTCCCGCACACTTTCTTCGGTGTCCGGCGCAATCGCATTTGGATCCCACAAACTTTCTACGGCGTCCTGCGCACTTCCACTCGGGTCCCGCACACTTTCTACGGCGTCCTGTCCACTCCCACTTGGGTCCCGCGCACTTTCTACGGCGTCCTGCGCACTTCCACTTGGGTCCCGCACACTTTCTTCGGTGTCCGGCGCAATCGCATTTGGATCCCACAAACTTTCTACGGCGTCCTGCGCACTTCCACTCGGGTCCCGCACACTTTCTACGGCGTCCTGTCCACTCCCACTTGGGTTCCGCACACTTTCTACGGCGTCCCGCTCACTTCCAAATGGGTCCCGCACACTTTCTTCGGCGTCCGGCGCAATCACATTTGGGTCCCACAAACTTTCTACGTCGTCCTGCGCACTTCCACTCTGGTCCCGCACACTTTCTACGGCGTCTTGCGCACTCCTACTTGGGTCCTGCACACTTTATATGGTGTCCGGCGCACTCTACCTTGGGTCCCGCACACTTTCCACGGCGTCCCGCGCACTTCCACTTGGGTCCCGCACACTTTCTTCGGCGTCCGGCGCAATCGCATTTGTGTCCCACAAACTTTCTACGGCGCCCTGCGCACTTCCACTCGGGTCCCGCACACTTTCTACGGCGTCCTGCGCACTCCCACTTAGGTCCTGCAAACTTTCTACGGCGTCCGGCGCACTCTACCTTGGGTCCCGCGCACTTTCTAGGGCGTCCTGCGCACTTCCACTTGGGTCCCGCACACTTTCTTCGGTGTCCGGCGCAATCGCATTTGGGTCCCACAAACTTTCTACGGCGTCCTGCGCACTTCCACTCGGGTCCCGCACACTTTCTACGGCATCCGGCGCACTCTACCTTGGGTCCCGCACACTTTCTTCGGTTTCCGGCGCAATCGCATTTGGGTCCCACAAACTTTCTACGGCGTCCTGCGCACTTCCACTCGGGTCCCGCACACTTTCTACGGCGTCCTGCGCACTCCCACTTGAGTCCTGCACACTTTATGTGGTGTCCGGCGCACTCTACCTTGGGTCCCGTACACTTTCTACGGCGTCCGGCGCACTCTACCATGGGTCCCGCGCACTTTCTACGGCGTCTTGCGCACTTCCACTTGGGTCCCGCACACTTTCTTCGGTGTCCGGCGCAATCGCATTTGGGTCCCACAAACTTTTTACGGCGTCCTGCGCACTTCCACTCGGGTCCCGCACACTTTCTACGGCGTCCGGCGCACTCTACCTTGGGTCCCGCGCACTTTCTACGGCGTCCTGCGCACTTCCACTTGGGTCCCGCACACTTTCTTCGGTGTCCGGCGCAATCGCATTTGGGTCCCACAAACTTTTTACGGCGTCCTGCGCACTTCCACTCGGGTCCCGCACACCTTCTACGGCGTCCTGTCCACTCCCACTTGGGTTCCGCACACTTTCTACGGCGTCCCGCTCACTTCCACTTGGGTCCCGCACACTTTCTTCGGCGTCCGGCGCAATCACATTTGGGTCCCACACACTTTCTACGGCGTCCTGCGCACTTCCACTTGGGTCCCGCACACTTTCTACGGCGTTCTGCGCACACCCATTTAGGTCCCACACACTTTCTTCGGCGTCCGTCGCACTCCCATTTGGGTCCCACACACTTCCTCCGGCGTCCTGCGCACTTCCACTTGGGTCCCGCACTCTTTCTTCGGTGTCCGGCGCACTCGCATTTGGGTCCCACAAACTTTCTACGGCGTCCTACGCACTCCCACTTAGGTCCTGCACCCTTTCTACGGCGTCCGGCGCACTCTCACTTAGGTCCTGCACACTTTCTACGGCGTCCGGCGTACTCTACCTTGGGTCCCGCACACTTTCTACGGCGTCCCGCGCACTTCCACTTGGGTCCCGCACACTTTCTTCAGCGTCCGGCGCAATCGCATTTGGGTCCCACAAACTTTCTACGGCGTCCTGCGCACTTCCACTCGGGTCCCGCACACTTTCTACGGCGTCCCGCTCACTCCCACTTGGGTCCCGCACACTTTCTTCGGCGTCCGGCGCAATCGCATTTGGGTCCCACAAACTTTCTACGGCGTCCTGCGCACTTCCACTTGGGTCCCGCACACTTTCTACGGCGTCCCGCTCACTCCCACTTGGGTCCCGCACACCTTCTACGGCGTCCTGCGCACTTCCACTTTGGTCCCGCACACTTTCTACGGCGTCCTGCGTACTTCCACTTGGGTCCCGCACACTTTCTACGGCGTCCGGCGCACTTCCACTTGGGTCCCGCACACTTTCTACGGCGTCCTGCGCACTTCCACTCGGGTCCCGCACACTTTCTACGGCGTCCTGCGCACTCCCACTTGGGTCCAGCACACTTTCTACGGTGCCCTGCGCACTTCCACTTGGGTCCCGCACACTTTCTTCGGCGTCCGGCGCAATCGCACTTGGGTCCCACAAACTTTCTACGGCGTCCTGCGCACTTCCACTCGGGTCCCGCACACCTTCTACGGCGTCCGGAGCACTCTACCTTGGGTCCCGCGCACTTTCTACGGCGTCCTGCGCACTTCCACTTGGGTCCCGCACACTTTCTTCGGTGTCCGGCGCAATCGCATTTGGGTCCCACAAACTTTCTACGGCGTCCTGCGCACTTCCACTCGGGTCCCGCACACTTTCTACGGCGTCCTGCGCACTCCCACTTGGGTTCCGCACACTTTCTACGGCGTCCCGCTCACTTCCACTTGGGTCCCGCACACTTTCTTCGGCGTCCGGCGCAATCACATTTGGGTCCCACAAACTTTCTACGGCGTCCTGCGCACTTCCACTCGGGTCCCGCGCACTTTCTACGGCGTCCTGCGCACTTCCACTTGGGTCCCGCACACTTTCTTCGGTGTCCGGCGCAATCGCATTTGGGTCCCACAAACTTTCTACGGCGTCCTGCGCACTTCCACTTGGGTCCCGCACACCTTCTTCGGCGTCCGGCGCAATCGCATTTGGGTCCCACAAACTTTCTACGTCGTCCTGCGCACTTCCACTCTGGTCCCGCACACTTTCTACGGCGTCTTGCGCACTCCTACTTGGGTCCTGCACACTTTATATGGTGTCCGGCGCACTCTACCTTGGGTCCCGCACACTTTCCACGGCGTCCCGCGCACTTCCACTTGGGTCCCGCACACTTTCTTCGGCGTCCGGCGCAATCGCATTTGGGTCCCACAAACTTTCTACGGCGTCCTGCGCACTTCCACTCGGGTCCCGCACACTTTCTACGGCGTCCCGCTCACTTCCACTTGGGTCCCGCACACTTTCTTCGGTGTCCGGCGCAATCGCATTTGGGTCCCACAAACTTTCTACGGCGTCCTGCGCACTTCCACTCGGGTCCCGCACACTTTCTACGGCGTCCTGCGCACTTCCACTCGGGTCCCGCACACTTTCTACGGCATCCGGCGCACTCTACCTTGGGTCCCGCACACTTTCTTCGGTGTCCTGCGCGCTTCCACTCGGGTCCCACACACTTTCTACGGCATCCGGCGCACTCCCACTTTGGGTCCGCACACTTTCTACGGCGTCCCGCGCACTTCCACTTGGGTCCCGCACACTTTCTTCGGCGTCCGGCGCAATCGCATTTGGGTCCCACAAACTTTCTACGGCGTCCTGCGCACTTCCACTCGGGTCCCGCACACTTTCTACGGCGTCCTGCGCACTCCCACTTAGGTCCTGCAAACTTTCTACGGCGTCCGGCGCACTCTACCTTGGGTCCCGCGCACTTTCTACGGCGTCCTGCGCACTTCCACTTGGGTCCCGCACACTTTCTTCGGTGTCCGGCGCAATCGCATTTGGGTCCCACAAACTTTCTACGGCGTCCTGCGCACTTCCACTCGGGTCCCGCACACTTTCTACGGCATCCGGCGCACTCTACCTTGGGTCCCGCACACTTTCTTCGGTTTCCGGCGCAATCGCATTTGGGTCCCACAAACTTTCTACGGCGTCCCGCTCACTTCCACTCGGGTCCCGCACACTTTCTACGGCGTCCTGCGCACTCCCACTTGAGTCCTGCACACTTTATGTGGTGTCCGGCGCACTCTACCATGGGTCCCGCGCACTTTCTACGGCGTCTTGCGCACTTCCACTTGCGTCCCGCACACTTTCTTCGGTGTCCGGCGCAATCGCATTTGGGTCCCACAAACTTTCTACGGCGTCCTGCGCACTTCCACTCGGGTCCCGCACACTTTCTACGGCGTCTTGCGCACTTCCACTTGGGTCCCGCACACTTTCTTCGGTGTCCGGCGCAATCGCATTTGGGTCCCACAAACTTTTTACGGCGTCCTGCGCACTTCCACTCGGGTCCCGCACACCTTCTACGGCGTCCTGTCCACTCCCACTTGGGTTCCGCACACTTTCTACGGCGTCCCGCTCACTTCCACTTGGGTCCCGCACACTTTCTTCGGCGTCCGGCGCAATCACATTTGGGTCCCACAAACTTTCTACGGCGTCCTGCGCACTTCCACTCGGGTCCCGCGCACTTTCTACGGCGTCCTGCACACTTCCACTTGGGTCCCGCACACTTTCTTCGGTGTCCGGCGCAATCGCATTTGGGTCCCACAAACTTTCTACGGCGTCCTGCGCACTTCCACTTGGGTCCCGCACACCTTCTTCGGCGTCCGGCGCAATCGCATTTGGGTCCCACAAACTTTCTACGTCGTCCTGCGCACTTCCACTCTGGTCCCGCACACTTTCTACGGCGTCTTGCGCACTCCTACTTGGGTCCTGCACACTTTATATGGTGTCCGGCGCACTCTACCTTGGGTCCCGCACACTTTCCACGGCGTCCCGCGCACTTCCACTTGGGTCCCGCACACTTTCTTCGGCGTCCGGCGCAATCGCATTTGTGACCCACAAACTTTCTACGGCGCCCTGCGCACTCTACCTTGGGTCCCGCGCACTTTCTAGGGCGTCCTGCGCACTTCCACTTGGGTCCCGCACACTTTCTTCGGTGTCCGGCGCAATCGCATTTGGGTCCCACAAACTTTCTACGGCGTCCTGCGCACTTCCACTCGGGTCCCGCACACTTTCTACGGCATCCGGCGCACTCTACCTTGGGTCCCGCACACTTTCTTCGGTGTTCGGCGCAATCGCATTTGGGTCCCACAAACTTTCTACGGCGTCCTGCGCACTTCCACTCGGGTCCCGCACACTTTCTACGGCGTCCTGCGCACTCCCACTTGAGTCCTGCACACTTTATGTGGTGTCCGGCGCACTCTACCTTGGGTCCCGTACACTTTCTACGGCGTCCTGCGCACTTCCACTCGGGTCCCGCACACTTTCTACGGCGTCCTGCCCACTCCCACTTAGGTTCCGCACACTTTCTACGGCGTCCCGCTCACTCCCACTTGGGTCCCGCATACTTTCTTCGGCGTCCGGCGCAATCACATTTGGGTCCCACAAACTTTCTACGGCGTCCTGCGCACTTCCACTCTGGTCCCGCACACTTTCTACGGCGTCTTGCGCACTCCTACTTGGGTCCTGCACACTTTATATGGTGTCCGGCGCACTCTACCTTGGGTCCCGCACACTTTCCACGGCGTCCCGCGCACTTCCACTTGGGTCCCGCACACTTTCTTCGGCGTCCGGCGCAATCGCATTTGTGTCCCACAAACTTTCTACGGCGCCCTGCGCACTTCCACTCGGGTCCCGCACACTTTCTACGGCGTCCTGCGCACTCCCACTTAGGTCCTGCAAACTTTCTACGGCGTCCGGCGCAATCGCATTTGGGTCCCGCGCACTTTCTACAGCGTCCTGCGCACTTTCACTCGGGTCCCGCACACTTTCTTCGGTGTCCGGCGCAATCGCATTTGGGTCCCACAAACTTTCTACGGCGTCCTGCGCACTTCCACTCGGGTCCCGCACACTTTCTACGGCGTCCTGCGCACTCCCACTTGGGTCCCGCACACTTTCTTCGGTGTCCGGCGCAATCGCATTTGGGTCCCACAAACTTTCTACGGCGTCCTGCGCACTTCCACTCGGGTCCCGCACACTTTCTACGGCGTCCTGCGCACTTCCACTTGGGTCCCGCACACTTTCTTCGGTGTCCGGCGCAATCGCATTTGGGTCCCACAAACTTTCTACGGCGTCCTGCGCACTTCCACTCGGGTCCCGCACACTTTCTACGGCGTCCGGCGCACTCTACCTTGGGTCCCGCGCACTTTCTACGGCGTCCTGCGCACTTCCACTTGGGTCCCGCACACTTTCTTCGGTGTCCGGCGCAATCGCATTTGGGTCCCACAAACTTTCTACGGCGTCCTGCGCACTTCCACTCGGGTCCCGCACACTTTCTACGGCGTCCTGCCCACTCCCACTTGGGTCCCGCACACTTTCTACGGCGTCCTGCGCACTTCCACTTGGGTCCCGCACACTTTCTTCGGCGTCCGGCGCAATCGCATTTGGGTCCCACAAACTTTCTACGGCGTCCTGCGCACTTCCACTCGGGTCCCGCACACTTTCTACGGCGTCCTGCGCACTTCCACTTGAGTCCCGCACACTTTCTTCGGTGTCCGGCGCAAAGGCATTTGGGTCCCACAAACTTTCTACGGCGTCCTGCGCACTTCCACTCGGGTCCCGCACACTTTCTACGGCGTCCGGCGCACTCTACCTTGAGTCCCGCACGCTTTCTACGGCGTCCTGCGCACTTCCACTTGGGTCCCGCACTCTTTCTTCGGTGTCCGGCGCAATCGCATTTGGGTCCCACAAACTTTCTACGGCGTCCTACGCACTTCCACTCGGGTCCCGCACACTTTCTACGGCGTCCTGTCCACTCCCACTTGGGTTCCGCACACTTTCTACGGCGTCCTGCGCACTTCCACTTGGGTCCCGCACACTTTCTTCGGCGTCCGGCGCAATCGCATTTGGGTCCCACAAACTTTCTACGGCGTCCTGCGCACTTCCACTCGGGTCCCGCGCACTTTCTACGGCGTCCTGCGCACTTCCACTTGGGTCCCGCACACTTTCTTCGGTGTCCGGCGCAATCGCATTTGGGTCCCACAAACTTTCTACGGCGTCCTGCGCACTTCCACTTGGGTCCCGCACACTTTCTTCGGCGTCCGGCGCAATCGCATTTGGGTCCCACAAACTTTCTACGGCGTCCTGCGCACTTCCACTCTGGTCCCGCACACTTTCTACGGCGTCTTGCGCACTCCTGCTTGGGTCCTGCACACTTTATATGGTGTCCGGCGCACTCTACCTTGGGTCCTGCACACTTTCTACGGCGTCCTGCGCACTTCCACTTGGGTCCCACACACTTTCTTCGGCGTCCGGCGCAATGGCATTTGGGTCCCACAAACTTTCTACGGCGTCCTGCGCACTCTACCTTGGGTCAAGCACACTTTCTACGGTGCCCTGCGCACTTCCACTTGGGTCCCGCACACTTTCTTCGGCGTCCGGCGCAATCGCATTTGGGTCCCACAAACTTTCTACGGCGTCCTGCGCACTACCACTCGGGTCCCGCACACTTTCTATGGTGTCCGGCGCACTCTACCTTGGGTCCCGCACACTTTCTTCGGCGTCCGGCGCAATCGCATTTGGGTCCCACAAACTTTCTACGGCGTCCTGCGCACTTCCACTCGGGTCCCGCACACTTTCTACGGCGTCCTGCGCACTCCCACTTGAGTCCTGCACACTTTATGTGGTGTCCGGCGCACTCTACCTTGGGTCCCGTACACTTTCTACGGCGTCCTGCGCACTTCCACTCGGGTCCCGCACACTTTCTACGGCGTCCTGCACACTCCCACTTAGGTTCCGCACACTTTCTACGGCGTCCCGCTCCCTTCCACTTGGGTCCCGCACACTTTCTTCGGCCTCCGGCCCCATCTCATTTGGGTCCCCCAACCTTTCTACGGCGTCCTGCGCACTTCCACTCTGGTCCCGCACACTTTCTACGGCGTCTTGCGCACTCCTACTTGGGTCCTGCACACTTTATATGGTGTCCGGCGCACTCTACCTTGGGTCCCGCACACTTTCCACGGCGTCCCGCGCACTTCCACTTGGGTCCCGCACACTTTCTTCGGCGTCCGGCGCAATCGCATTTGGGTCCCACAAACTTTCTACGTCGTCCTGCACACTTTCACTCGGGTCCCGCACACTTTCTACGGCGTCCTGCCCCCTCCCACCTGGGTCCCGCACACTTTCTACGGCGTCCGGCGCACTCTACCATGGGTCCTGCACACTTTCTACGGCGTCCTGCGCACTTCCACTTGGGTCCCGCACACTTTCTTCGGTGTCCGGCGCAATCGCATTTGGGTCCCACAAACTTTCTACGGCGTCCTGCGCACTTCCACTCGGGTCCCGCACACTTTCTACGGCGTCCGGCGCACTCTACCTTGGGTCCCGCGCACTTTCTACGGCGTCCTGCGCACTTCCACTTGGGTCCCGCACACTTTCTTCGGTGTCCGGCGCAATCGCATTTGGGTCCCACAAACTTTCTACGGCGTCCTGCACACTTCCACTCGGATCCCGCACACTTTCTTCGGCGTCCTGCGCACTCCTACTTGGGTCCCGCACACTTTCTAGGTGCCCTGCGCACTTCCACTTGGGTCCCGCACACTTTCTTCGGCGTTCGGCGCAATCGCATTTGGGTCCCACAAACTCTCTACGGCGTCCTGCGCACTTCCACTCGGGTCCCGCACACTTTCTACGGCGTCCTGCGCACTTCCGCTTGTCCCCCGCACACTTTCTACGGCGTCCGGCGCACTCGCATTTGGGTCCCGCACGCTTCCTACGACGTCCTGCGCACTTCCACTTAGGTCCCGCACCCTTTCTTCGGTGTCCGGCGCAATCGCATTTGGGTCCCACAAACTTTATACGGCGTCCTGCGCACTTCCACTCGGGTCCCGCACACTTTCTACGGCGTCCTGCGCGATCCCACTTGGGTCCTGCACACTTTCTACAGTGTCCGGCGCACTCTACCTTGGGTCCCGCACACTTTCTACCGCGTCCTGTGCACTTCCACTTGGGTCCCGCACACTTTCTTCGGCGTCCGGCGCAATCGCATTTGGGTCCCACAAACTTTCTACGGCGTCCTGCGCACTCCCACTTGGGTCCCGCACACTTTCTACGGCGTCCTGCGCACTTCCACTTGGGTCCCGCACACTTTCTTCGGTGTCCGGCGCAATCGCATTTGGGTCCCACAAACTTTCTACGGCGTCCTGCGCACTTCCACTCGGGTCCCGCACACTTTCTACGGCGTCCGGCGCACTTCCACTTGTGTCCCGCACAATTTCTTCGGTGTCCGGCGCAATCGCATTTGGATCCCACAAACTTTCTACGGCGTCCTGCGCACTTCCACTCGGGTCCCGCACACTTTCTACGGCGTCCTGCCCACTCCCACTTGGGTCCTGCACACTTTCTTCGGTGTCCGGCGCACTCTACCTTGGGTCCCGCGCACTTTCTACGGCGTCCTGCCCACTCCCACTTGGGTCCCGCACACTTTCTACGGCGTCCTGCGCACTCCCACTTGGGTCCCGCACACTTTCCACGGCGTCCTGCGCACTTCCACTTGGGTCCCGCACACTTTCTTCGGCGTCCGGCGCAATCGCATTTGGGTCCCACAAACTTTCTACGGCGTCCTGCGCACTTCCACTCGGGTCCCGCACACTTTCTACGGCGTCCGGCGCACTCTACCTTGGGTCCCGCGCACTTTCTACGGCGTCCTGCGCACTTCCACTTGGGTCCCGCACACTTTCTTCGGTGTCCGGCGCAATCGCATTTGGGTCCCACAAACTTTCTACGGCGTCCTGCGCACTTCCACTCGGGTCCCGCACACTTTCTACGGCGTCCTGCCCACTCCCACTTGGGTCCCGCACACTTTCTACGGCGTCCCGCGCACTTCCACTTGGGTCCCGCACACTTTCTTCGGCGCCCGGCGCAATCACATTTGGGTCCCACAAACTGTCTACGGCGTCCTGCGCACTTCCACTCTGGTCCCGCACACTTTCTACGGCGTCCGGCGCAAACGCATTTGGGTCCCACAAACTTTCTACGGCGTCCTGCGCACTTCCACTTGGGTCCCGCACACTTTCTTCGGCGTCCGGCGCAATCGCATTTGGGTCCCACAAACTTTCTACGGCGTCCTGCGCACTTCCACTCGGGTCCCGCACACTTTCTACGGCGTCCTGCGCACTCCCACTTAGGTCCTGCACACTTTCTACGGCGTCCGGCGCACTCTACCTTGGGTCCCGCGCACTTTCTACGGCGTCCTGCGCACTTCCACTTGGGTCCCGCACACTTTCTTCGGTGTC
The DNA here is from genome assembly GCA_029168955.1 of Aplectana chamaeleonis. NCBI lineage: Eukaryota > Metazoa > Nematoda > Chromadorea > Rhabditida > Cosmocercidae > Aplectana > Aplectana chamaeleonis. The sequence continues at coordinate 16,817 of JAPDOI010000666.1, forward strand.
CGGCGCAATCGCATTTGGGTCCCACAAACTTTCTACGGCGTCCTGCGCACTTCCACTCGGGTCCCGCACACTTTCTACGGCATCCGGCGCACTCTACCTTGGGTCCCGCACACTTTCTTCGGTGTCCGGCGCAATCGCATTTGGGTCCCACAAACTTTCTACGGCGTCCTGCGCACTTCCACTCGGGTCCCGCACACTTTCTACGGCGTCCTGCGCACTCCCACTTGAGTCCTGCACACTTTATGTGGTGTCCGGCGCACTCTACCTTGGGTCCCGTACACTTTCTACGGCGTCCTGAGCACTTCCACTCGGGTCCCGCACACTTTCTACGGCGTCCTGCCCACTCCCACTCGGGTCCCGCACACTTTCTACGGCGTCCTGCGCACTTCCACTTGGGTCCCGCACACTTTCTTCGGCGTCCGGCGCAATCGCATTTGGGTCCCACAAACTTTCTACGGCGTCCTGCGCACTTCCACTCGGGTCCCGCACACTTTCTACGGCGTCCGGCGCACTCTACCTTGGGTCCCGCGCACTTTCTACGGCGTCCTGCGCACTTCCACTTGGGTCCCGCACACTTTCTTCGGTGTCCGGCGCAATCGCATTTGGGTCCCACAAACTTTCTACGGCGTCCTGCGCACTTCCACTCGGGTCCCGCACACTTTCTACGGCGTCCTGCCCACTCCCACTCGGGTCCCGCACACTTTCTACGGCGTCCTGCGCACTTCCACTTGGGTCCCGCACACTTTCTTCGGCGTCCGGCGCAATCTCATTTGTGTCCCACAAACTTTCTACGGTGTCCTGCGCACTTCCACTCTGGTCCCGCACACTTTCTTCGGCGTTCGGCGCAATCGCATTTGGGTCCCGCACACTTTCGTCGGCGTCCGGCGCACTTCCACTTGGGTCCCGCACACTTTCTTCGGCGTCCGGCGCAATCGCATTTGGGTCCCACAAACTTTCTACGGCGTCCTGCGCACTTCCACTCGGGTCCCGCACACTTTCTACGGCGTCCTGCGCACTCCCACTTAGGTCCTGCACACTTTCTACGGCGTCCGGCGCACTCTACCTTGGGTCCCGCACACTTTCTACGGTGCCCTGCGCACTTCCACTTGGGTCCCGCACACTTTCTTCGGCGTCCGGCGCAATCGCATTTGGGTCCCACAAACTTTCTACGGCGTCCTGCGCACTCCCACTTAGGTCCTGCACACTTTCTACGGCGTCCGGCGCACTCTACCTTGGGTCCCGCACACTTTCTTCGGTGTCCGGCGCAATCGCATTTGGGTCCCACAAACTTTCTACGGCGTCCTGCGCACTTCCACTCGGGTCCCGCACACTTTCTACGGCGTCCTGCGCACTCCCACTTGTGTCCTGCACACTATCTACGGTGTCCGGCGCACTCTACCTTGGGTCCCGCACACTTTCTACGGCGTCCTGCGCACTTCCACTCGGGTCCCGCACACTTTATACGGCGTCCTGCGCACTCCCACTCAGGTCCTGCACACTTTCTACGGCGTCCGGCGCACTTCCACTTGGGTCCCGCACACTTTCTTCGGCGTCCGGCGCAATCGCATTTGGGTCCCACAAACTTTCTACGGCGTCCTGCGCACTTCCACTCAGGTCCCGCACACTTTCTACGGCGTCCTGCGCACTCCCACTTAGGTCCTGCACACTTTCTACGGCGTCCGGCGCACTCTACCTTGGGTCCCGCGTACTTTCTACGGCGTCCTGCGCACTTCCACTTGGGTCCCGCACACTTTATACGGCGTCCAGCGCACTCGCATTTGGGTCCCACACACTTTCTACGGCGTTCTGCGCACTCCCACTCGGGTCCCGCACACTTTCTTCGGCGTCCGGCGCACTCGCATTTGGGTCCCGCACACTTTCTACGGCGTCCTACGCACTTCGACTTGGGTCCCGCACACTTTCTCCGGCGTCCTACGCACTTCGACTTGGGGCCCGCACACTTTCTACGGCGTCCTGCGTACTTCCACTTGGGTCCCGCACACTTTCTTCGGCGTCCGGCGCAATCGCATTTGGGTCCCACAAACTTTCTACGGCGTCCTGCGCACTTCCACTTGGGTCCCGCACACTTTCTTCGGCGTCCGGCGCAATCGCATTTGGGTCCCACAAACTTTCTACGGCGTCCTGCGCACTTCCACTTGGGTCCCGCACACTTTCTTCGGCGTCCGGCGCAATCGCATTTGGGTCCCACAAACTTTCTACGGCGTCCTGCGCACTTCCACTTGGGTCCCGCACACTTTCTACGGCGTCCTGCGCACTTCCACTTGGGTCCCGCACACTTTCTTCGGTGTCCGGCGCAATCGCATTTAGATCCCACAAACTTTCTACGGCGTCCTGCGCACTTCCACTCGGGTCCCGCACACTTTCTACGGCGTCCTGCGCACTTCCACTTGGGTCCCGCACACTTTCTTCGGTGTCCGGCGCAATCGCATTTGGGTCCCACAAACTTTCTACGGCGTCCTGCGCACTTCCACTCGGGTCCCGCACACTTTCTACGGCGTCCTGCGCACTCCCACTTGGGTCCTGCACACTTTATATGGTGTCCGGCGCACTCTACCTTGGGTCCCGCACACTTTCTTCGGCGTTCAGCGCAATCGCATTTGGGTCTCACAAACTTTCTACGGCGTCCTGCGCACTTCCAATTGGGTTCCGCACACTTTCTACGGCGTCCCGCTCACTTCCACTTGGGTCCCGCACACTTTCTTCGGCGTCCGGCGCAATCACATTTGGGTCCCACAAACTTTCTACGGCGTCCTGCGCACTTCCACTCTGGTCCCGCACACTTTCTACGGCGTCTTGCGCACTCCTACTTGGGTCCTGCACACTTTATATGGTGTCCGGCGCACTCTACCTTGGGTCCCGCACACTTTCCACGGCGTCCCGCGCACTTCCACTTGGGTCCCGCACACTTTCTTCGTCGTCCGGCGCAATCGCATTTGGGTCCCACAAACTTTCTACGGCGTCCTGCGCACTTCCACTCGGGTCCCGCACACTTTCTACGGCATCCGGCGCACTCTACCTTGGGTCCCGCACACTTTCTTCGGTGTCCGGCGCAATCGCATTTGGGTCCCACAAACTTTCTACGGCGTCCTGCGCACTTCCACTCGGGTCCCGCACACTTTCTACGGCGTCCTGCGCACTCCCACTTGAGTCTCGCACACTTTATGTGGTGTCCGGCGCACTCTACCTTGGGTCCCGCACACTTTCTACGGCGTCCGGCGCACTCTACCATGGGTCCCGCGCACTTTCTACGGCGTCCTGCGCACTTCCACTTGGGTCCCGCACACTTTCTTCGGTGTCCTGCGCAATCGCATTTGGGTCCCACAAACTTTCTACGGCGTCCTGCGCACTTCCACTCGGGTCCCGCACACTTTCTACGGCGTCCGGCGCACTCTACCTTGGGTCCCGCGCACTTTCTACGGCGTCCTGCGCACTTCCACTTGGGTCCCGCACACTTTCTTCGGTGTCCGGCGCAATCGCATTTGGGTCCCACAAACTTTCTACGGCGTCCTGCGCACTTCCACTCGGGTCCCGCACACTTTCTACGGCGTCCTGTCCACTCCCACTTGGGTTCCGCACACTTTCTACGGCGTCCCGCTCACTTCCACTTGGGTCCCGCACACTTTCTTCGGCGTCCGGCGCAATCACATTTGGGTCCCACAAACTTTCTACGGCGTCCTGCGCACTTCCACTCGGGTCCCGCGCACTTTCTACGGCGTCCTGCGCACTTCCACTTGGGTCCCGCACACTTTCTTCGGTGTCCGGCGCAATCGCATTTGGGTCCCACAAACTTTCTACGGCGTCCTGCGCACTTCCACTTGGGTCCCGCACACCTTCTTCGGCGTCCGGCGCAATCGCATTTGGGTCCCACAAACTTTCTACGTCGTCCTGCGCACTTCCACTCTGGTCCCGCACACTTTCTACGGCGTCCTGCGCACTCCCACTTGGGTCCTGCACACTTTATGTGGTGTCCGGCGCAATCGCATTTGGGTCCCGCACACTTTCTACGGCGTCCCGCGCACTTCCACTTGGGTCCCGCACACTTTCTTCGGCGTCCGGCGCAATCGCATTTGGGTCCCACAAACTTTCTACGGCGTCCTGCGCACTTCCACTTGGGTCCCGCACACTTTCTTCGGCGTCCGGCGCAATCGCATTTGGGTCCCACAAACTTTCTACGGCGTCCTGCGCACTCTACCTTGGGTCCCGCGCACTTTCTACGGCGTCCTGCGCACTTCCACTTGGGTCCCGCACACTTTCTTCGGTGTCCGGCGCAATCGCATTTGGGTCCCACAAACTTTCTACGGCGTCCTGCGCACTTCCACTCGGGTCCCGCACACTTTCTACGGCATCCGGCGCACTCTACCTTGGGTCCCGCACACTTTCTTCGGTGTCCGGCGCAATCGCATTTGGGTCCCACAAACTTTCTACGGCGTCCTGCGCACTTCCACTCGGGTCCCGCACACTTTCTACGGCGTCCTGCGCACTCCCACTTGAGTCCTGCACACTTTATGTGGTGTCCGGCGCACTCTACCTTGGGTCCCGTACACTTTCTACGGCGTCCTGAGCACTTCCACTCGGGTCCCGCACACTTTCTACGGCGTCCTGCCCACTCCCACTTGGGTTCCGCACACTTTCTACGGCGTCCCGCTCACTCCCACTTGGGTCCCGCACACTTTCTTCGGCGTCCGGCGCAATCACATTTGGGTCCCACAAACTGTCTACGGCGTCCTGCGCACTTCCACTCGGGTCCCGCACACTTTCTACGGCGTCCTGCGCACTCCCACTTAGGTCCTGCACACTTTCTACGGCGTCCGGCGCACTCTACCTTGGGTCCCGCGCACTTTCTACGGCGTCCTGCGCACTTCCACTTGGGTCCCGCACACTTTCTTAGGTGTCCGGCGCAATCGCATTTGGGTCCCACAAACTTTCTACGGCGTCCTGCGCACTCCCACTTGGGTCCTGCACACTATCTACGGCGTCCTGCGCACTCTACCTTGGGTCCCGCACACTTTCTTCGGCGTCCGGCGCAATCGCATTTGGGTCCCACAAACTTTCTACGGCGTCCTGCGCACTTCCACTCGGGTCCCGCACACTTTCTACGGCGTCCTGCGCACTCCCACTTAGGTCCTGCACACTTTCTACGGCGTCCGGCGCACTCTACCTTGGGTCCCGCACATTTTCTACGGCGTCCGGCGCACTCTACCTTGGGTCCCGCGCACTTTCTACGGCGTCCTGCGCACTTCCACTTGGGTCCCGCACACTTTCTTCGGTGTCCGGCGCAATCGCATTTGGGTCCCACAAACTTTCTACGGCGTCCTGCGCACTTCCACTCGGGTCCCGCACACTTTCTACGGCGTCCGGCGCACTCTACCTTGGGTCCCGCGCACTTTCTACGGCGTCCTGCGCACTTCCACTTGGGTCCCGCACACTTTCTTCGGTGTCCGGCGCAATCGCATTTGGGTCCCACAAACTTTCTACGGCGTCCTGCGCACTTCCACTCGGGTCCCGCACACTTTCTACGGAGTCCTGCCCACTCCCACTTGGGTCCCGCACACTTTCTTCGGCGTCCCCCTCACTCCCACTTGGGTCCCGCGCACTTTCTTCGGCGTCCGGCGCAATCACATTTGGGTCCCACAAACTTTCTACGGCGTCCTGCGCACTTCCACTCGGGTCCCGCGCACTTTCTACGGCGTCCTGCACACTTCCACTTGGGTCCCGCACACTTTCTTCGGTGTCCGGCGCAATCGCATTTGGGTCCCACAAACTTTCTACGGCGTCCTGCGCACTTCCACTCGGGTCCCGCACACTTTCTACGGCGTCCGGCGCACTCTACCTTGGGTCCCGCACACTTTCTACGGCGTCCTGCGCACTTCCACTTGGGTCCCGCACACTTTCTTCGGTGTCCGGCGCAATCGCATTTGGATCCCACAAACTTTCTACGGCGTCCTGCGCACTTCCACTCGGGTCCCGCACACTTTCTACGGCGTCCTGTCCACTCCCACTTGGGTCCCGCGCACTTTCTACGGCGTCCTGCGCACTTCCACTTGGGTCCCGCACACGTTCTTCGGCGTCCGGCGCATTCTCATTTGGGTCCCACAAACTTTCTACGGCGTCCTGCGCACTTCCACTCGGGTCCCGCGCACTTTCTACGGCGTCCTGCGCACTTCCACTTGGGTCCCGCACACTTTCTTCGGCGTCCGGCTCAATCGCATTTGGGTCCCACAAACTTTCTACGGCGTCCTGCGCACTTCCACTTGGGTCCCGCACACTTTCTTCGGCGTCCGGCGCAATCGCATTTGGGTCCCACAAACTTTCTACGGCGTCCTGCGCACTTCCACTCTGGTCCCGCACACTTTCTACGGCGTCTTGCGCACTCCTACTTGGGTCCTGCACACTTTATATGGTGTCCCGCGCGCTTCCACTTGGGTCCCGCACACTTTCTACGGCGTCCTGCGCACTTCCACTTGGGTCCCGCACACTTTCTTCGGCGTCCGGCTCAATCGCATTTGGGTCCCACAAACTTTCTACGGCGTCCTGCGCACTCCCACTTGGGTCCCGCGCACTTTCTACGGCGTCCTGCGCACTTCCACTTGGGTCCCGCACACTTTCTTCGGTGTCCGGCGCAATCGCATTTGGGTCCCACAAACTTTCTACGGCGTCCTGCGCACTTCCACTCGGGTCCCGCACACTTTCTACGGCGTCCGGCGCACTCTACCTTGGGTCCCGCACACTTTCTTCGGTGTCCGGCGCAATCGCATTTGGGTCCCACAAACTTTCTACGGCGTCCTGCGCACTTCCACTCGGGTCCCGCACACTTTCTACGGCGTCCTGCGCACTCCCACTTAGGTCCTGCACACTTTCTACGGCGTCCGGCGCACTCTACCTTGGGTCCCGCGTACTTTCTACGAAGTCCTGCGCACTTCCACTCGTGTCCTGCACACTTTCTACGGCGTCCTGCGCACTCCCACTTGGGTTCCGCACACTTTCTACGGCGTCCCGCTCACTTCCACTTGGGTCCCGCACACTTTCTTCGGCGTCCGGCGCAATCACATTTAGGTCCCACAAACTTTCTACGGCGTCCTGCGCACTTCCACTCGGGTCCCGCGCACTTTCTACGGCGTCCTGCGCACTCCTACTTGGGTCCTGCACACTTTATATGGTGTCCGGCGCACTCTACCTTGGGTCCCGCACACTTTCCACGGCGTCCCGCGCACTTCCACTTGGGTCCCGCACACTTTCTTCGGCGTCCGGCGCAATCGCATTTGGGTCCCACAAACTTTCTACGGCGTCCTGCGCACTCCCACTTGGGTCCCGCACACTATCTACGGCGTCCTGCGCACTCTACCTTGGGTCCCGCACACTTTCTTCGGCGTCCGGCGCAATCGCATTTGGGTCCCACAAACTTTCTACGGCGTCCTGCGCACTTCCACTCGGGTCCCGCACACTTTCTACGGCGTCCTGCGCACTCCCACTTGAGTCCTGCACACTTTATGTGGTGTCCGGCGCACTCTACCTTGGGTCCCGTACACTTTCTACGGCGTCCGGCGCACTCTACCATGGGTCCCGCGCACTTTCTACGGCGTCTTGCGCACTTCCACTTGGGTCCCGCACACTTTCTTCGGTGTCCGGCGCAATCGCATTTGGGTCCCACAAACTTTTTACGGCGTCCTGCGCACTTCCACTCGGGTCCCGCACACTTTCTACGGCGTCCGGCGCACTCTACCTTGGGTCCCGCGCACTTTCTACGGCGTCCTGCGCACTTCCACTTGGGTCCCGCACACTTTCTTCGGTGTCCGGCGCAATCGCATTTGGATCCCACAAACTTTCTACGGCGTCCTGCGCACTTCCACTCGGGTCCCGCACACCTTCTACGGCGTCCTGTCCACTCCCACTTGGGTTCCGCACACTTTCTACGGCGTCCCGCTCACTTCCACTTGGGTCCCGCACACTTTCTTCGGCGTCCGGCGCAATCACATTTGGGTCCCACAAACTTTCTACGGCGTCCTGCGCACTTCCACTCGGGTCCCGCGCACTTTCTACGGCGTCCTGCACACTTCCACTTGGGTCCCGCACACTTTCTTCGGTGTCCGGCGCAATCGCATTTGGGTCCCACAAACTTTCTACGGCGTCCTGCGCACTTCCACTTGGGTCCCGCACACTTTCTTCGGCGTCCGGCGCAATCGCATTTGGGTCCCACAAACTTTCTACGTCGTCCTGCGCACTTCCACTCTGGTCCCGCACACTTTCTACGGCGTCTTGCGCACTCCTACTTGGGTCCTGCACACTTTATATGGTGTCCGGCGCACTCTACCTTGGGTCCCGCACACTTTCCACGGCGTCCCGCGCACTTCCACTTGGGTCCCGCACACTTTCTTCGGCGTCCGGCGCAATCGCATTTGGGTCCCACAAACTTTCTACGGCGTCCTGCGCACTCCCACTTGGGTCCTGCGCACTTTCTACGGCGTCCTGCGCACTTCCACTTGGGTCCCGCACACTTTCTTCGGTGTCCGGCGCAATCGCATTTGGGTCCCACAAACTTTCTACGGCGTCCTGCGCACTTCCACTCGGGTCCCGCACACTTTCTACGGCGTCCTGCGCACTTCCACTTGGGTCCCGCACACTTTCTTCGGTTTCCGGCGCAATCGCATTTGGGTCCCACAAACTTTCTACGGCGTCCTGCGCACTTCCACTCGGGTCCCGCACACTTTCTACGGCGTCCTGCGCACTCCCACTTGAGTCCTGCACACTTTATGTGGTGTCCGGCGCACTCTACCTTGGGTCCCGCACACTTTCTACGGCGTCCTGCGCACTTCCACTCGGGTCCCACACACTTTCTACGGCTTCCTGCGCACTCCCACTTAGGTCCCGCACACTTTCTACGGCGTCCTGCGCACTCCCACTTGCGTCCCGCACACTTTCTTCGGCGTCCGGCGCAATCGCATTTGGGTCCCACAAACTTTCTACGGCGTCCTGCGCACTTCCACTCGGGTCCCGCACACTTTCTACGGCGTCCGGCGCACTCTACCTTGGGTCCCGCGCACTTTCTACGGCGTCCTGCGCACTTCCACTTGGGTCCCGCACACTTTCTTCGGTGTCCGGCGCAATCGCATTTGGGTACCACAAACTTTCTACGGCGTCCTGCGCACTTCCACTCGGGTCCCGCACACTTTCTACGGCGTCCTGCCCACTCCCACTTGGGTCCCGCACACTTTCTTCGGCATCCCGCGCACTTCCACTTCGGTCCCGCACACTTTCTTCGGCGTCCGGCGCAATCACATTTGGGTCCCACAAACTTTCTACGGCGCCCTGCGCACTTCCACTCGGGTCCCCCGCACTTTCTACGGCGTTCGGCGCCATCGCATTTGGGTCCCACAAACTTTCTACGGCGCCCCGCGCACTTCCACTTGGGTCCCGCACACTTTCTTCGGCGTCCGGCGCAATCGCATTTGGGTCCCACAAACTTTCTACGGCGTGCTGCGCACTTCCACTCGGGTCCCGCACCCTTTCTACGGCGTCCTGCCCACTCCCACTTGGGTCCCGCACACTTTCTACGGCGTCCTGCGCACTCTACCTTGGGTCCCGCACACTTTCTACGGCGTCCTGCCCCCTTCCACTTGGGTCCCGCACACCTTCTTCGGCGTCCGGCGCAATCGCACTTGGGTCCCACAAACTTTCTACGGCGCCCTGCGCACTTCCACTCGGGTCCCGCACACTTTCTACGGCGTCCTGCGCACTCTCTACTTGGGTCCCGCACACTTTCTTCGGTGTCCGGCGCAATCGCATTTGGGTCTCACAAACTTTCTACAGCGTCCTGCGCACTTCCACTCGAGTCCCGCACACTTTCTACGGCGTCCTGCGCACTCCCACTTGGGTCCTGCACACTTTCTACGGTGTTCGGCGCACTCTACTTTCGGTCCCGCACACTTTCTACGGCGTCCCGCGCACTTCCACTTGGGTCCCGCACACTTTCTACGGCGTCCTGCGCACTTCCACTTGGGTCCCGCACACTTTCTACGGCGTCCTGCTCACTCCCACCTGGGTCCCGCACACTTTCTTCGGCGCCCGGCGCAATCGCATTTGGGTCCCACAAACTTTCTACGGCGTCCTGCGCACTTCCACTTGGGTCCCGCACACTTTCTACGGCGTCCTGCGCACTCCCACTTGGGTCCCGCACACTTTCTTCGGCGTCCTGCGCACTTCCACCTTGGGTCCCGCACACTTTCTACGGCGTCCCGCGCACTTCCACTTGGGTACCGCACACATTCTACGGCGTCCGGCGCACTCTACCTTGGGTCCTGCACACTTTTACGGCGTCCTGCGCACTTCCACTTGGGTCCCGCACACTTTCTCCGGTGTCCGGCGCAATCGCATTTGGGTCCCACAAACTTTCTACGGCGTCCTGCGCACTTCCACTCGGGTCCCGGACACTTTCTACGGCGTCCGGCGCACTACCTTGGGTCCTGCACACTTTTACGGCGTTCTGCGCACTTCCACTTGGGTCCCGCACACTTTCTTCGGCGTCCGGCGCAATCGCGTTTGGGTCCCACAAACTTTCTACGTCGTCCTGCGCACTTCCACTCTGGTCCCGCACACTTTCTACGGCGTCCTGCGCACTCCCACTTAGGTCCTGCACACTTTCTACGGCGTCCGGCGCACTCTACCTTGGGTCCCGCACACTTTCTACGGCGTCCCGCTCGCTCCCACTTGGGTCCCGCACACTTTCTTCGGCGTCCGGCGCAATCGCATTTGGGTCCCACAAACTTTCTACGGCGTCCTGCGCACTCCCTCTTGGGTCCTGCACACTTTCTACGGCGTCCGGCGCACTCTACCTTGGGTCCCGCACACTTTCTTCGGTGTCCGGCGCAATCGCATTTGGGTCCCACAAACTTTCTACGGCGTCCTGCGCACTCCCACTTGGGTCCCGCACACTTTCTACGGCGTCCTGCGCACTCCCACTTGGGTCCTGCACACTTTCTACGGTGTCCGGCGCACTCTACCTTGGGTCCCGCACACTTTCTACGGCGTCCTGCGCACTTCCACTCGGGTCCCGCACACTTTCTACGGCGTCCTGCGCACTCCCACTTGGGTCCTGCACACTTTCTACGGCGTCCCGCGCACTTCCACTTGGGTCCCGCACACTTTCGTCGGCGTCCGGCGCAATCGCATTTGGGTCCCACAGACTTTTTACGGCGTCCTGCGCACTTCCACTCGGGTCCCGCACACTTTGTACGGCGTCCTGCCCACTCCCACTTGGGTCCCGCACACTTTCTACGGCGTCCGGCGCACTCTACCTTGGGTCCCGCACACTTTCTACGGCGTCCTGCGCACTTCCACTTGGGTCCCGCACACTTTCTTCGGCGTCCGGCGCAATCGCATTTGGGTCCCACAAACTTTCTACGGCGTCCTGCGCACTTCCACTCGGGTCCCGCACACTTTCTACGGCGTCCTGCGCACTTCCACTTGGGTCCCGCACACTTTCTTCGGTGTCCGGCGCAATCGCATTTGGGTCCCACAAACTTTCTACGGCGTCCTGCGCACTCCCACTTGGGTCCCGCACACTTTCTACGGTGTCCAGCGCAATCGCATTTGGGTCCTGCACACTTTCTACCGCGTCCTGCCCACTCCCACTTGGGTCCCGCACACTTTCTATGGCGTCCTGCGCACTCCCACTTAGGTCCTGCACACTTTCTACGGCGTCCGGCGCACTCTACCTTGGGTCCCGCGCACTTTCTACGGCGTCCTGCGCACTTCCACTTGGGTCCCGCACACTTTCTTCGGTGTCCGGCGCAATCGCATTTGGGTCCCACAAACTTTCTACGGCGTCCCGCACACTTTCTACGGCGTCCGGCGCACTTCCAGTTGGGTCCCGCACACTTTCTTCGGCGTCCGGCGCAATCGCATTTGGGTTCCACAAACTTTCTACGGCGTCCTGCTCACTTCCACTCGGCTCCCGCACACTTTCTACGGCGTCCCGCGCACTTCCACTCGGGTCCCGCACACTTTCTACGGCGTCCTGCGCACTCTACCTTGGGTCCCGCACACTTTCTACGGCGTCCTGCGCACTCTACCTTGGGTCCCGCACACTTTCTAGGGCGTCCCGAGCACTTCCACTTGGGTCCAGCACACTTTCTTCGGCGTCCGGCGCAATCACATTTGGGTCCCACACACTTTCTACGGCGTCCTGCGCACTTCCACTTGGGTCCCGCACACTTTATTCGGCGTCCGGCGCAATCGCATTTGGGTCCCACAAACTTTCTACGGCGTCCTGCCCACTCCCACTTGGGTCCCGCACACTTTCTACGGCGTCCTGCGCACTCCCACTTGGGTCCTGCACACTTTCTACGGCGTCCGGCGCACTCCCACTTAGGTCCTGCACACTTTCTACGGCGTCCCGCTCACTCCCACTTGGGTCCCGCACACTTTCTTCGGCGTCCGGCGCAATCGCATTTGGGTCCCACAAACTTTCTACGGCGTCCTGCGCACTTCCACTCGGGTCCCGCACACTTTCTACGGCGTCCTGCGCACTCCTACTTGGGTCCTGCACACTTTATATGGTGTCCGGCGCACTCTACCTTGGGTCCCGCACACTTTCCACGGCGTCCCGCGCACTTCCACTTGGGTCCCGCACACTTTCTTCGTCGTCCGGCGCAATCGCATTTGTGTCCCACAAACTTTCTACGGCGCCCTGCGCACTTCCACTCGGGTCCCGCACACTTTCTACGGCATCCGGCGCACTCTACCTTGGGTCCCGCACACTTTCTTCGGTGTTCGGCGCAATCGCATTTGGGTCCCACAAACTTTCTACGGCGTCCTGCGCACTTCCACTCGGGTCCCGCACACTTTCTACGGCGTCCTGCGCACTCCCACTTGAGTCCTGCACACTTTATGTGGTGTCCGGCGCACTCTACCTTGGGTCCCGTACACTTTCTACGGCGTCCTGCGCACTTCCACTCGGGTCCCGCACACTTTCTACGGCGTCCTGCCCACTCCCACTTGGGTCCCGCACACTTTCTACGGCGTCCGGCGCACTCCCACTTAGGTCCCGCACACTTTCTTCGGCGTCCGGCGCAATCACATTTGGGTCCCACAAACTTTCTACGGCGTCCTGCGCACTTCCACTCGGGTCCCGCACACTTTCTACGGCGTCCTGCGCACTTCCACTTGGGTCCCGCACACTTTCTCCGGTGTCCGGCGCAATCGCATTTGGGTCCCACAAACTTTCTACGGCGTCCTGCGCACTTCCACTTGGGTCCCGCACACTTTCTTCGGCGTCCGGCGCAATCGCATTTGGGTCCCACAAACTTTCTACGGCGTCCTGCGCACTTCCACTCGGGTCCCGCACACTTTCTACGGCGTCCTGCGCACTCCCACTTAGGTCCTGCACACTTTCTACGGCATCCGGCGCACTCTACCTTGGGTCCCGCGTACTTTCTACGGCGTCCTGCGCACTTCCACTTTGGTCCCGCACACTTTCTACGGCGTCCGGCTCAATCACATTTGGGTTCCACAAACTTTCTACGGCGTCCTGCGCACTTCCACTTAGGTCCTGCACACTTTCTTCGGCGTCCGGCTCAATCACATTTGGGTTCCACAAACTTTCTACGGCGTCCTGCGCACTTCCACTCGGGTCCCGCACACTTTCTACGGCGTCCTGCGCACTCCCACTTAGGTCCTGCACACTTTCTACGGCGTGCGGCGCACTCTACCTTGGGTCCCGCGCACTTTCTACGGCGTCCTGCGCACTTCCACTTGGGTCCCGCACACTTTCTTCGGTGTCCGGCGCAATCGCATTTGGGTCCCACAAACTTTCTACGGCGTCCTGCGCACTTCCACTTGGGTCCCGCACACTTTCTTCGGTGTCCGGCGCAATCGCATTTGGGTCCCACAAACTTTCTACGGCGTCCAACGCACTTCCACTTGAGTCCCGCACACTTTCTACGGCGTCCTGCGCACTCCCACTTAGCTCATGCACACTTTCTACGGCGTCCGGCGCACTCTACCTTGGGTCCAGCTCACTTTCTGTCCCGCACATTTTCTTCGGCGTCCGGCGCAATCGCACTTGGGTCCCACAAACTTTCAACGGCGTCCTGCGCACTTCCACTCAGGTCCCGCACACTTTCTACGGCGTCCTGCGCACTCCCATTTGGGTCCCGCACACTTTCTACGGCGTCCTGCGCACTTCCACTCAGGTCCCGCACACTTTCTACGGCGTCCTGCGCACTCGCACTTAGGTCCTGCACAGTTTCTACGGCGTCCGGCGCACTCTACCTTGGGTCCCGCGCACTTTCTACGGCGTCCTGCGCACTTCCACTTGGGTCCCGCACACTTTCTTCATTGTCCGGCGCAATCGCATTTGGGTCCCACAAACTTTCTACGGCGTCCTGCGCACTTCCACTCGGGTCCCGCACACTTTCTACGGCGTCCTGCGCACTCCCACTTAGGTCCTGCACACTTTCTACGGCGTCCGGCGCACTCTACCTTGGGTCCCGCGCACTTTCTACGGCGTCCTGCGCATTTCCACTTGAGTCCCGCACACTTTCTATGGCGTCCGGCGCAATCGAATTTGGGTCCCACAAACTTTCTACGGCGTCCTGCGCACTTCCACTCGGGTCCCGCACACTTTCTACGGCGTCCGGCGCAATCGCATTTGGGTCGCACAAACTTTCTACGTCGTCCTGCGCACTTCCCCTCGGGTCCCGCACCCTTTCTGCGCCGTCCTGCGCACTCCCACTTAGGTCCTGCACACTTTCTACGGCGTCCGGCGCACTCTACCTTGGGTCCCGCACACTTTCTACGGTGCACTGCGCACTTCCACTTGGGTCCCGCACACTTTCTTCGGCGTCCGGCGCAATCACATTTGGGTCCCACAAACTTTCTACGGCGTCCTGCGCACTTCCACTTGGGTCCCGCACACTTTCTTCGGCGTCCGGCGCAATCACATTTGGGTCCCACAAACTTTCTACGGCCTCCTGCGCACTTCCACTCGGGTCCCGCACACTTTCTACGGCGTCCTGCGCACTCCCACTTGGGTCCCGCACACTTTCTACGGCGTCCGGCGCACTCTACCTTGGGTCCCGCGCACTTTCTACGGCGTCCTGCGCACTTCCACTTGGGTCCCGCACACTTTCTTCGGTGTCCGGCGCAATCGCATTTGGGTCCCACAAACTTTCTACGGCGTCCTGCGCACTTCCACTTGGGTCCCGCACACTTTCTTCGGCGTCCGGCGCAATCGCATTTGGGTCCCACAAACTTTCTACGGCGTCCTGCGCACTTCCACTCGGGTCCCGCACACTTTCTACGGCGTCCTGCGCACTCCCACTTAGGTCCTGCACACTTTCTACGGCGTCCGGCGCACTCTACCTTGGGTCCCGCGCACTTTCTACGGCGTCCTGCGCACTTCCACTTGGGTCCCGCACACTTTCTTCGGTGTCCGGCGCAATCGCATTTGGGTCCCACAAACTTTCTACGGCGTCCTGCGCACTTCCACTCGGGTCCCGCACACTTTCTACGGCGTCCTGCGCACTCCCACTTAGGTCCTGCACACTTTCTACGGCGTCCGGCGCACTCTACCTTGGGTCCCGCGCACTTTCTACGGCGTCCTGCGCACTTCCACTTGGGTCCCGCACACTTTCTTCGGTGTCCGGCGCAATCGCATTTGGGTCCCACAAACTTTCTACGGCGTCCTGCGCACTTCCACTTGGGTCCCGCACACTTTCTTCGGCGTTCGGCGCAATCGCATATGGGTCCCACAAACTTTCTACGGCGTCCTGCGCACCTCCACTCGGGTCCCGCACACTTTCTACGGCGTCCTGCGCACTCCCACTTAGGTCCCGCACACTTTCTACGGCGTCCGGCGCACTCTACCTTGGGTCCCGCGCACTTTCTACGGCGTCCTGCGCACTTCCACTTGGGTCCCGCACACTTTCTTCGGCGTCCGGCGCAATCGCATTTGGGTCCCACAAACTTTCTACGGCGCCCTGCGCACTTCCACTCGGGTCCCGCACACTTTCTTCGGTGTCGGGCGCAATCACCTTTGGGTCCCACAAACTTTCTACGGCGTCCTGCGCACTTCCACTTGGGTCCCGCACACTTTCTACGGCGTCCTGCGCACTCCCACTTAGGTCATGCAGACTTTCTACGGCGTCCGGCGCACTCTACCTTGGGTCCCGCGCACTTTCTACGGCGTCCTGCGCACTTCCACTTGGGTCCCGCACACTTTCTTCGGTGTCCGGCGCAATCGCATTTGGGTCCCACAAACTTTCTACGGCGTCCTGCGCACTTCCACTTGGGTCCCGCACACTTTCTTCGGCGTCCGGCGCAATCGCATTTGGGTCCCACAAACTTTCTACGGCGTCCTGCGCACTTCCACTCGGGTCCCGCACACTTTCTACGGCGTCCTGCGCACTCCCACTTAGGTCCTGCACACTTTCTACGGCGTCCGGCGCACTCTACCTTGGGTCCCGCGCACTTTCTACGGCGTCCTGCGCACTTCCACTTGGGTCCCGCACACTTTCTTCGGTGTCCGGCGCAATCGCATTTGGGTCCCACAAACTTTCTACGGCGTCCTGCGCACTTCCACTCGGGTCCCGCACACTTTCTACGGCGTCCTGCGCACTCTACCTTGGGTCCCGCACACTTTCTACGGCGTCCCGAGCACTTCCACTTGGGTCCCGCACACTTTCTTTGGCGTCCGGCGCAATCGCATTTGGGTCCCACAAACTTTCTACGGCGTCCTGCGCACTTCCACTCGGGTCCCGCACACTTTCTACGGCGTCCTGCGCACTTCCACTTGGGTCCCGCACACTTTCTTCGGTGTCCGGCGCAATCGCATTTGGGTCCCACAAACTTTCTACGGCGTCCTGCGCACTTCCACTTGGGTCCCGCACACTTTCTTCGGCGTCCGGCGCAATCACATTTGGGTCCCACAAACTTTCTACGGCGTCCTGCGCACTTCCACTCTGGTCCCGCACACTTTCTACGGCGTCTTGCGCACTCCTACTTGGGTCCTGCACACTTTATATGGTGTCCGGCGCACTCTACCTTGGGTCCCGCACACTTTCCACGGCGTCCCGCGCACTTCCACTTGGGTCCCGCACACTTTCTTCGGCGTCCGGCGCAATCGCATTTGTGTCCCACAAACTTTCTACGGCGCCCTGCGCACTTCCACTCGGGTCCCGCACACTTTCTACGGCGTCCTGCGCACTCCCACTTAGGTCCTGCAAACTTTCTACGGCGTCCGGCGCACTCTACCTTGGGTCCCGCGCACTTTCTACGGCGTCCTGCGCACTTCCACTTGGGTCCCGCACACTTTCTTCGGTGTCCGGCGCAATCGCATTTGGGTCCCACAAACTTTCTACGGCGTCCTGCGCACTTCCACTCGGGTCCCGCACACTTTCTACGGCATCCGGCGCACTCTACCTTGGGTCCCGCACACTTTCTTCGGTGTCCGGCGCAATCGCATTTGGGTCCCACAAACTTTCTACGGCGTCCTGCGCACTTCCACTCGGGTCCCGCACACTTTCTACGGCGTCCTGCGCACTCCCACTTGGGTCCTGCACACTTTATTTGGTGTCCGGCGCACTCTACCTTGGGTCCCGCACACTTTGTACGGCGTCCTGCCCACTCCCACTTGGGTCCCGCACACTTTCTACGGCGTCCCGCTCACTCCCACTTGGGTCCCGCACACTTTCTTCGGCGTCCGGCGCAATCGCATTTGGGTCCCACAAACTTTCTACGGCGTCCTGCGCACTTCCACTCGGGTCCCGCACACTTTCTACGGCGTCCTGCGCACTCCCACTTAGGTCATGCAGACTTTCTACGGCGTCCGGCGCACTCTACCTTGGGTCCCGCGCACTTTCTACGGCGTCCTGCGCACTTCCACTTGGGTCCCGCACACTTTCTTCGGTGTCCGGCGCAATCGCATTTGGGTCCCACAAACTTTCTACGGCGTCCTGCGCACTTCCACTCGGGTCCCGCACACTTTCTACGGCGTCCTGCGCACTCCCACTTGGGTCCCGCACACTTTCTAAGGCGTTCGGCGCACTCTACCTTGGGTCCCGCGCACTTTCTACGGCGTCCTGCGCACTTCCACTTGGGTCCCGCACACTTTCTTCGGCGTTCCGCGCAATCGCATTTGGGTCCCGCGCACTTTCTACGGCGTCCTGCGCATTTCCACTTGAGTCCCGCACACTTTCTACGGCGTCCAGCGCAATCGAATTTGGGTCCCACAAACTTTCTACGGCGTCCTGCGCACTTCCACTCGGGTCCCGCACACTTTCTACGGCGTCCTGCCCACTCCCACTTGGGTCCTGCACACTTTCTACGGCGTCCGGCGCACTCTACCCTGGGTCCCGCGCACTTTCTACGGCGTCCTGCGCACTTCCACTTGGGTCCCGCACACTTTCTTCAGCGTCCGGCGCAATCGCATTTGGGTACCACAAACTTTCTACGGCGTCCTGCGCACTTCCACTCGGGTCCCGCACACTTTCTACGGCGTCCTGCGCACTCCCACTTGGGTCCCGCGCACTTTCTACGGCGTCCTGCGCACTTCCACTTGGGTCCCGCACACTTTCTTCGGTGTCCGGCGCAATCGCATTTGGGTCCCACAAACTTTCTACGGCGTCCTGCGCACTCCCACTTGGGTCCCGCACTCTTTCTTCGGTGTCCGGCGCAATCGCATTTGGGTCCCACAAACTTGCTCCGGCGTCCTGCGCACTTCCACTCGGGTCCCGCACACTTTCTGCGGCGTCCTGTCCACTCCCACTTGGGTTCCGCACACTTTCTACGGCGTCCGGCGCACTCTACCTTGGGTCCCGCGCACTTTCTACGGCGTCCTGCGCACTTCCTCTTGGGTCCCGCACTCTTTCTTCGGCGTCCGGCGCAATCGCATTTGGGTACCACAAACTTTCTGCGGCGTCCTGCGCACTTCCACTTGGGTCCCGCACACTTTCTTCGGCGTCCGGCGCAATCGCATTTGGGTCCCACAAACTTTCTACGGAGTCCTGCGCACTTCCACTTAGGTCCAGCACACTTTCTACGGCGTCCTGCGCACTCCACTTCAGGTCCCTGCAGCACACTTTCTACGGCGTCCGGCGCACTCTACCTTGGGTCCCGCGCACTTTCTACGGCGTCCTGCGCACTTCCACTTGGGTCCCGCACACTTTCTCCGGTGTCCGGCGCAATCGCATTTGGGTCCCACAAACTTTCTACGGCGTCCTGCGCACTTCCACTTGGGTCCCGCACACTTTCTTCGGCGTCCGGCGCAATCGCATTTGGGTCCCACAAACTTTCTACAGCGTCCTGCCCACTTCCACTCGGGTCCCGCACACTTTCTACGGCGTCCTGCGCACTCCCACTTAGGTCCCGCAGACTTTCTACGGCGTCCGGCGCACTCTACCTTGGGTCCCGCGCACTTTCTACGGCGTCCTGCGCACTTCCACTTGGGTCCCGCACACTTTCTTCGGCGTCCGGCGCAATCACATTTGGGTCCCGCAAACTTTCTACGGCGTCCTGCGCACTTCCACTTAGGTCCCGCACACTTTATACGGCGTCCTGCGCACTCCCACTTGGGTCCCGCACACTTTCTACGGCGTCCTGCGCACTTCCACTTGGGTCCCGCACACTTTCTACGGCGTCCGGCGCACTTCCACCTTGGGTCCCGCACACTTTCTACGGCGTCCTGCGCACTTCCACTTGGGTCCCGCACACTTTCTTCGGTGTCCGGCGCAATCGCATTTGGGTCCCACAAACTTTCTACGGCGTCCTGAGCACTTCCACTCGGGTCCCGCACACTTTCTACGGCGTCCTGCGCACTCCACCTTGGGTCCAGCACACTTCCTTCGGCGTCCGGCGCAATCGCACTTGGGTCCCACAAACTTTCTACGGCAACCTGCGCACTTCCACTCGGGTTCCGCACACTTTCTACGGCGTCCGGCGCACTTCCACTTGGGTCCTGCACACTTTCTACGGTGTCCGGCGCCCTCTCCCTTGGGTCCCGCCCCCTTTCTACGCCGTCCTGCGCCCTTCCACTCGGGTCCCGCCCACTTTATATAGTGTCCGGCGCACTCTACCTTGGGTCCCGTACACTTTCTACGGCGTCCCGCGCACTTCCACTTGAGTCCCACAAACTTTCTACGGCGTCCTGCGCAATCGCATTTGGTTACCACAAACTTTCTACGGCGTCCTGCGCACTTCCACTCGGGTCCCGCACACTTTCTACGGCGTCCTGCGCACTTCCACTCGGGTCCTGCACACTTTCTACGGCGTCCGGCGCACTCTACCTTGGGTCCCGCGCACTTTCTACGGCGTCCTGCGCACTTCCACTTGGGTCCCGCACACTTTATACGGCGTCCGCCGCACTCTACCTTGGGCCCCGCGCACTTTCTACGGCGTCCAGCGCACTTCCACTTGGGTCCCGCACACTTCTTCGGCGTCCGGCGCAATCACATTTGGGTCCCACACTTTCTACGGCGTCCTGCGCACTTCCACTTGGGTCCCGCACACTTTCTTCGGCGTTCGGCGCAATCGCATTTGGGTCACACAAACTTTATACGGCGTCCTGCGCACTCCCACTTAAGTCCTGCACATTTTCTACGGCGTCCTGCGCACTCCCACTTAGGTCCTGCACACTTTCTACGGCGTGCGGCGCATTCTACCTTGGGTCCCGCGCACTTTCTACGGCGTCCTGCGCACTTCCACTTGGGTCCCGCACACTTTATTCGGTGTCCGGCGCAATCACATTTGGGTCCCACAAACTTTCTACGGCGTCCTGCGCACTTCCACTTGGGTCCCGCACACTTTATTCGGTGTCCGGCGCAATCACATTTGGGTCCCACAAACTTTCTACGGCGTCCTGCGCACTTCCACTCGGGTCCCGCACACTTTCTACGGCGTCCTGCGCACTCCCACTTAGGTCCTGCACACTTTCTACGGCGTGCGGCGCATTCTACCTTGGGTCCCGCGCACTTTCTACGGCGTCCTGCGCACTTCCACTTGGGTCCCGCACACTTTCTTCGGCGTTCCGCGCAATCGCATTTGGGTCCCACAAACTTTCTACGGTGTCCTGCGCACTTCCACTCGGGTCCCGCACACTTTCTTCGGCGTTCGGCGAATCGCATTTGGGTCACACAAACTTTCTACGGCGTCCTGCGCACTCCCACTTAGGTCCTGCACACTTTCTACGGCGTCCGGCGCACTCCCACTTAGGTCCTGCACACTTTCTACGGCGTCCGGCGCACTCTACCTTGGGTCCCGCGCACTTTCTACGGCGTCCTGCGCACTTCCACTTGGGTCCCGCACACTTTCTTCGGTGTCCGGCGCAATCGCATTTGGGTCCCACAAACTTTCTACGGCGTCCTGCGCACTTCCACTTGGGTCCCGCACACTTTCTTCGGCGTCCGGCGCAATCGCATTTGGGTCCCACAAACTTTCTACGGCGTCCTGCGCACTTCCACTCGGGTCCCGCACACTTTCTACGGCGTCCTGCGCACTCCCACTTAGGTCCTGCACACTTTCTACGGCGTCCGGCGCACTCTACCTTGGGTCCCGCGCACTTTCTACGGCGTCCTGCGCACTTCCACTTGGGTCCCGCACACTTTCTTCGGCGTCCGGCGCAATCACATTTGGGTCCCACAAACTTTCTACGGCGTCCTGCGCACTTCCACTTGGGTCCCGCACACTTTCTTCGGCGTCCGGCGCAATCACATTTGGGTCCCACAAACTTTCTACGGCGTCCTGCGCACTTCCACTCGGGTCCCGCACACTTTCTACGGCGTCCTGCGCACTCCCACTTAGGTCATGCAGACTTTCTACGGCGTCCGGCGCACTCTACCTTGGGTCCCGCGCACTTTCTACGGCGTCCTGCGCACTTCCACTTGGGTCCCGCACACTTTCTTCGGTGTCCGGCGCAATCGCATTTGGGTCCCACAAACTTTCTACGGCGTCCTGCGCACTTCCACTTGGGTCCCGCACACTTTCTTCGGCGTCCGGCGCAATCGCATTTGGGTCCCACAAACTTTCTACGTCGTCCTGCGCACTTCCACTCGGGTCCCGCACACTTTCTACGGCATCCTGCGCACTCCCACTTGGGTCCTGCACACTTTCTACGGCGTCCGGCGCACTTCTACCTTGGGTCCCGCGCACTTTCTACGGCGTCCTGCGCACTTCCACTTGGGTCCCGCACACTTTCTACGGCGTCCGGCGCAATCTACATTTGGGTCCCGCACACTTTCTACGGCGTCCTGCGCACTTCCACTTGGGTCCCGCACACTTTCTTCGGCGTCCGGCGCAATCTACATTTGGGTCCCACAAACTTTCTACGGCGTCCTGCGCACTTCCACTCGGGTCCCGCACACTTTCTACGGCGTCCTGCGCACTCCCACTTAGGTCCAGCACACTTGCTACGGCGTCCGGCGCACTCTACCTTGGGTCCCGCGCACTTTCTACGGCGTCCCGCGCACTTCCACTTGGGTCCCGCACACTTTCTTCAGCGTCCGGCGCAATCGCATTTGGGTACCACAAACTTTCTGCGGCGTCCTGCGCACTTCCACTTGGGTCCCGCACACTTTCTTCGGCGTCCGGCGCAATCGCATTTGGGTCCCACAAACTTTCTACGGAGTCCTGCGCATTCCCACTTGGGTCCCGCACACTTTCTACGGCGTCCCGCGCACTCCCACTTGGGTCCCGCACACTTTCTACGGCGTGCGGCGCACTCTACCTTGGGTCCCGCACACTTTCTACGGCGTTCTGCGCACTTCCACTTGGGTCCCGCACACTTTCTTCGGCGTCCGGCGCAATCGCATTTGGGTCCCACAAACTTTCTACGGCGTCCTGCGCACTTCCACTCGGGTCCCGCACACTTTCTACGGCGTCCTGCGCACTCCCACTTAGGTCCCGCACACTTTCTACGGCGTCCGGCGCACTCTACCTTGGGTCCCGTACACTTTCTACGGCGTCCTGCGCACTTCCACTTGGGTCCCGCACACTTTCTTCGGTGTCCGGCGCAATCGCATTTGGGTCCCACAAACTTTCTACGGCGTC
Organism: Aplectana chamaeleonis; assembly: GCA_029168955.1. Lineage (NCBI taxonomy): Eukaryota > Metazoa > Nematoda > Chromadorea > Rhabditida > Cosmocercidae > Aplectana > Aplectana chamaeleonis. The sequence continues at coordinate 39,872 of JAPDOI010000666.1, forward strand.
CTGCGCACTTCCACTCGGGTCCCGCACACTTTCTACGGCGTCCGGCGCACTCTACCTTGGGTCCCGCACACTTTCTTCGGTGTCCGGCGCAATCGCATTTGGGTCCCACAAACTTTCTACGGCGTCCTGCGCACTTCCACTCGGGTCCCGCACACTTTCTACGGCGTCCTGCGCACTCCCACTTAGGTCCTGCACACTTTCTACGGTGTCCGGCGCACTCTACCTTGGGTCCCGCGCACTTTCTACGGCGTCCTGCGCACTTCCACTTGGGTCCCGCACACTTTCTACGGCGTCCGGCGCACTCGCATTTGGGTCCCGCACACTTTCTACGGCGTCCCGCGCACTTCCACATGGGTCCCGCACACTTTCTTCGGCGTCCGGCGCAATCACATTTGGGTCCCACAAACTTTCTACGGCGTCCTGCGCACTTCCACTCGGGTCCCGCACACTTTCTACGGCGTCCTGCGCACTCCCACTTAGGTCATGCAGACTTTCTACGGCGTCCGGCGCACTCTACCTTGGGTCCCGCGCACTTTCTACGGCGTCCTGCGCACTTCCACTTGGGTCCCGCACACTTTCTTCGGTGTCCGGCGCAATCGCATTTGGGTCCCACAAACTTTCTACGGCGTCCTGCGCACTTCCACTCGGGTCCCGCACACTTTCTATGGCGTCCTGCGCACTCCCACTTAGGTCCTGCACACTTTCTACGGCGTGCGGCGCATTCTACCTTGGGTCCCGCGCACTTTCTACGGCGTCCTGCGCACTTCCACTTGGGTCCCGCACACTTTCTTCGGCGTTCCGCGCAATCGCATTTGGGTCCCGCGCACTTTCTACGGCGTCCTGCGCACTTCCATTTGGGTCCCTCAAACTTTCTTCGGTGTCCGGCGCAATCGCATTTGGGTCCCACAAACATTCTACGGCGTCCTGCGCACTTCCGCTCGGGTCCCGCGCACTTTTTACGGCGTCCTGCGCACTTCCACTCGGGTCACGCGCACTTTCCACGGCGTCCGGCGCACTCTACCCTGGGTGCAGCACACTTTCTACGGTGCCCTGCGCACTTCCACTTGGGTCCCGCACACTTTCTTCGGCGTCCGGCGCAATCGCACTTGGGTCCCACAAACTTTCTACGGCGTCCTGCGCACTTCCACTCGGGTCCCGCACACTTTCTACGGCGTCCGGCGCAATCGCATTTGGGTCCCACAAACTTTCTACGGCGTCCTGCGCACTTCCACTCGGGTCCCGCACACTTTATACGGCGTCCTGCGCACTCCCACTCAGGTCCTGCACACTTTCTACGGCGTCCGGCGCACTTCCACTTGGGTCCCGCACACTTTCTTCGGCGTCCGGCGCACTCTTACTTGGATCCCGCACACTTTCTTCGGTGTCCGGCGCAATCGCATTTGGGTCCCACAAACTTTCTACGGCGTCCTGCGCACTTCCACTTGGGTCCCGCACACTTTCTTCGGTGTCCGGCGCAATCGCATTTGGGTCCCACAAACTTTCTACGGCGTCCGGCGCACTCTACCTTGGGTCCCGCGCACTTTCTACGGCGTCCTGCGCACTTCCACTTGGGTCCCGCACACTTTCTTCGGCGTCCGGCGCAATCGCATTTGGGTCCCACAAACTTTCTACGGCGTCCTGCGCACTTCCACTTGGGTCCCGCACACTTTCTTCGGCGTCCGGCGCAATCGCATTTGGGTCCCACAAACTTTCTACGGCGTCCTGCGCACTTCCACTCGGGTCCCGCACACTTTCTACGGCGTCCTGCGCACTCCCACTTAGGTCATGCAGACTTTCTACGGCGTCCGGCGCACTCTACCTTGGGTCCCGCGCACTTTCTACGGCGTCCTGCGCACTTCCACTTGGGTCCCGCACACTTTCTTCGGTGTCCGGCGCAATCGCATTTGGGTCCCACAAACTTTCTACGGCGTCCTGCGCACTTCCACTTGGGTCCCGCACACTTTCTTCGGCGTCCGGCGCAATCGCATTTGGGTCCCACAAACTTTCTACGGCGTCCTGCGCACTTCCACTCGGGTCCCGCACACTTTCTACGGCGTTCTGCCCACTCCCACTTAGGTCCCCCACACTTTCTACGGCGTCCGCCGCACTCTACCTTGGGCCCCGCGCACTTTCTACGGCGTCCTACGCACTTTCACTTGGGTCCCGCACACTTTCTTCGGCGTCCTGCGCACTTCCACTCGGGTCCCGCACACTTTCTACGGCGTCCTGCGCACTCCCACTTGAGTCCCGCACACTTTCTTCGGCGTTCGGCGCAATCGCATTTGGGTCACACAAACTTTCTACGGCGTCCTGCGCACTTCCACTCGGGTCCCGCACACTTTCTACGGCGTCCTGCGCACTCCCACTTAGGTCCTGCACACTTTCTACGGCGTCCGGCGCACTCTACCTTGGGTCCCGCGCACTTTCTACGGCGTCCTGCGCACTTCCACTTGGGTCCCGCACACTTTCTACGGCGTCCTGCGCACTCCCACTTGGGTCCCACAAACTTTCTACGCCGCCCTGCGCATTTCCACTCGGGCCCCGCACACTTTCTACGGCGTCCTGCGCACTTCTACTCGGGTCCCGCACACTTTCTACGGCGTCCGGCGCACTCTACCTTGGGTCCCGCGCACTTTCTACGGCGTCCTGCCCACTCCCACTTGGGTCCCGCACACTTTCTACGGCGTCCGGCGCACTCTACCTTGGGTCCTGCGCACTTTCTACGGCGTCCTGCGCACTTCCACTTGGGTCCCGCACACTTTCTTCGGCGTCCGGCGCAATCGCATTTGGGTCCCACAAACTTTCTACGGCGTCCTGCGCACTCCCACTTGGGTCCCGCACACTTTCTACGGCGTCCTGCGCACTCCCACTTAGGTCCTGCACACTTTCTACGGCGTCCGGCGCACTCTACCTTGGGTCCCGCGCACTTTCTACGGCGTCCTGCGCACTTCCACTTGGGTCCCGCACACTTTCTTCGGTGTCCGGCGCAATCGCATTTGGGTCCCACAAACTTTCTACGGCGTCCTGCGCACTTCCACTTGGGTCCCGCACACTTTCTTCGGCGTCCGGCGCAATCGCATTTGGGTCCCACAAACTTTCTACGGCGTCCTGCGCACTTCCACTCGGGTCCCGCACACTTTCTACGGCGTCCTGCGCACTCCCACTTGAGTCCTGCACACTTTATGTGGTGTCCGGCGCACTCTACCTTGGGTCCCGTACACTTTCTACGGCGTCCTGCGCACTTCCACTCGGGTCCCGCACACTTTCTACGGCGTCCTGCCCACTCCCACTTGGGTTCCGCACACTTTCTACGGCGTCCCGCGCACTTCCACTTGGGTCCCGCACACTTTCTTCGGCGTCCGGCGCAATCACATTTGGGTCCCACAAACTGTCTACGGCGTCCTGCGCACTTCCACTCGGGTCCCGCACACTTTCTACGGCGTCCTGCGCACTCCCACTTAGGTCATGCAGACTTTCTACGGCGTCCGGCGCACTCTACCTTGGGTCCCGCGCACTTTCTACGGCGTCCTGCGCACTTCCACTTGGGTCCCGCACACTTTCTACGGCGTCCGGCGCAATCGCATTTGGGTCCCACAAACTTTCTACGGCGTCCTGCGCACTTCCACTTGGGTCCCGCACACTTTCTACGGCGTCCTGCGCACTCCCACTTAGGTCATGCAGACTTTCTACGGCGTCCGGCGCACTCTACCTTGGGTCCCGCGCACTTTCTACGGCGTCCTGCGCACTTCCACTTGGGTCCCGCACACTTTCTTCGGTGTCCGGCGCAATCGCATTTGGGTCCCACAAACTTTCTACGGCGTCCTGCGCACTTCCACTTGGGTCCCGCACACTTTCTACGGCGTCCTGTCCACTCCCACTTGGGTCCCGCGCACTTTCTACGTCGTCCTGCGCACTTCCACTCTGGTCCCGCACACTTTCTACGGCGTCTTGCGCACTCCTACTTGGGTCCTGCACACTTTCTACGGCGTCCTGCGCACTTCCACTCTGGTCCCGCACACTTTCTTCGGCGTCCGGCGCAATCGTATTTGGGTCCCACAAACTTTCTACGGCGTCCTGCGCACTTCCACTCGGGTCCCGCACATTTTTTACGGCGTCCTGCGCACTTCTACTCGGGTCCCGCACACTTTCTACGGCATCCGGCGCACTCTACCTTGGGTCCCGCGCACTTTCTACGGCGTCCTGCGCACTTCCACTTGGGTCCCGCACACTTTCTACGGCGTCCTGCTCACTCCCACTTGGGTCCCGCACACTTTCTACGGCGTCCGGCGCACTCTACCTTGGGTCCCGCGCACTTTCTACGGCGTCCTGCGCACTTCCACTTGGGTCCCGCACACTTTCTACGGCGTCCGGCGCACTCTACCTTGGGTCCCGCGCACTTTCTACGGCGTCCCGCGCACTTCCACTTGGGTCCCGCACACTTTCGTCGGCGTCCGGCGCAATCGCATTTGGGTCCCACAAACTTTCTACGGCGTCCTGCGCACTCCCTCTTGGGTCCTGCACACTTTCTACGGCGTCCGGCGCACTCTACCTTGGGTCCCGCGCACTTTCTACGGCGTCCTGCGCACTTCCACTTGGGTCCCGCACACTTTCTTCGGTGTCCGGCGCAATCGCATTTGGGTCCCACAAACTTTCTACGGCGTCCTGCGCACTTCCACTCGGGTCCCGCACACTTTCTTCGGCGTTCCGCGCAATCGCATTTGGGTCCCACAAACTTTCTACGGTGTCCTGCGCACTTCCACTTAGGTCCTGCACACTTTCTACGGCGTCCTGCGCACTCCTACTTGGGTCCCGCACACTTTCTACGGCGTCCTGCCCACTCCCGCTTGGGTCCCGCACACTTTCTACGGCGTCCTGCGCACTCCCACTTGGGTCCCACACACTTTCTACGGCGTCCGGCGCACTCTACCTTGGGTCCCGCGCATTTCCTACCGCGTCCTGCGCACTTCCACTTGGGTCCCGCACACTTTCTACGGCATCCGGCGCATTCGCATTAGGTTCCCACACACTTTATACGTCGTCCGGCGCACTCTACCTTGGGTCCAACACACTTTCTACGGCGTCCTACGCACTTCCACTTGGGTCCCGCACACTTTCTACGGCGTCCTGCGCACTCCCACTTAGGTCATGCAGACTTTCTACGGCGTCCGGCGCACTCTACCTTGGGTCCCGCGCACTTTCTACGGCGTCCTGCGCACTTCCACTTGGGTCCCGCACACTTTCTTCGGCGTCCGGCGCAATCGCATTTGGGTCCCACAAACTTTCTACGGCGTCCTGCGCACTTCCACTCGGGTCCCGCACACCTTCTACGGCGTCCTGCGCACTCCCACTTAGGTCATGCAGACTTTCTACGGCGTCCGGCGCACTCTACCTTGGGTCCCGCGCACTTTCTACGGCGTCCTGCGCACTTCCACTTGGGTCCCGCACACTTTCTTCGGCGTCCGGCGCAATCACATTTGGGTCCCACAAACTTTCTACGGCGTCCTGCGCACTTCCACTTGGGTCCCGCACACTTTCTTCGGCGTCCGGCGCAATCACATTTGGGTCCCACAAACTTTCTACGGCGTCCTGCGCACTTCCACTCGGGTCCCGCACACTTTCTACGGCGCCCTGCGCACTCCCACTCTGAGTCCTGCACACTTTCTACGGTGTCCGGCGCACTCTACCTTGGGTCCCGCACACTTTCTACGGCGTCCTTCGCACTTCCACTCGGGTTCCGCACATTTTCTACGGCGTCCTGCCCACTCCCACTTGGGTCCCGCACACTTTCTACGGCGTCCTGCGCACTCCCACTTGGGCCCGCACACTTTCTTCGGCGTCCGGCTCAATCGCATTTGGGTTCCACAAACTTTCTACGGCGTCCTGCGCACTTCCACTCGGGTCCCGCACACTTTCTACGGCGTCCTGCGCACTCCCACTTAGGTCATGCAGACTTTCTACGGCGTGCGGCGCACTCTACCTTGGGTCCCGCGCACTTTCTACGGCGGCCTGCGCACTTCCACTCGGGTCCCGCACACCTTCTACGGCGTCCTGCGCACTCCCACTTGGGTCCCGCAGACTTTCTACGGCGTCCGGCGCACTCGCATTTGGGTCCCGCACACTTTCTACGGCGTCCTGCGCACTCCCACTTAACTCATGCACACTTTCTACGGCGTCCGGCGCACTCTACCTTGGGTACCGCGCACTTTCTACGTCGTCCTGCGCACTTCCACTTGGGTCCCGCACACTTTCTTCGGTGTCCGGCGCAATCGCATTTGGGTCCCACAAACATTCTACGGCGTCCTGCGCACTCCCAATTGGGTCCCGCACACTTTCTACGGCGTCCGGCGCACTCTACCTTGGGTCCCGCGCACTTTCTACGGCGTCCTGCGCACTTCCACTCGAGTCCCGCACACTTTCTACGGCGTCCTGCGCACTCCCACTTAGGTCTTGCACACTTTCTACGGCGTCCCGCTCACTCCCACTTGGGTCCCGCACACTTTCTTCGGCGTTCGGCGCAATCACATTTGGGTCCCACAAACTGTCTACGGCGTCCTGCGCACTTCCACTCGGGTCCCGCACACTTTCTACGGCGTCCTGCGCACTCCCACTTAGGTCATGCAGACTTTCTACGGCGTCCGGCGCACTCTACCTTGGGTCCCGCGCACTTTCTACGGCGTCCTGCGCACTTCCACTCGGGTCCCGCACACTTTCTACGGCGTCCTGCGCACTCCCACTTAGGTCATGCAGACTTTCTACGGCGTCCGGCGCACTCTACCTTGGGTCCCGCGCACTTTCTACGGCGTCCTGCGCACTTCCACTTGGGTCCCGCACACTTTCTACGGCATCCGGCGCACTCTACCTTGGGTCCCGCACACTTTCTACGGCGTCCTGCGCACTTCCACTTGGGCCCCGCGCACTTTCTTCGGTGTCCGGCGCAATCGCATTTGGGTCCCACAAACGTTCTACGGCGTCCTGCGCACTCCCACTCGGGTCCCGCACACTTTCTATGGCGTCCGGCGCACTCTACCTTGGGTCCCGCGCACTTTCTACGGCGTCCTGCGCACTTCCACTTGGGTCCCGCACACTTTCTTCGGCGTCCGGCGCAATCGCATTTGGGTCCCACAAACTTTCTACGGCGCCCTGCGCACTTCCACTCGGGTCCCGCACACTTTCTACGGCGTCCTGCGCAATCGCATTTGTGTCCCACAAACTTTCTACGGCGCCCTGCGCACTTCCACTCGGGTCCCGCACACTTTCTACGGCGTCCTGCGCACTCCCACTTAGGTCCTGCAAACTTTCTACGGCGTCCGGCGCACTCTACCTTGGGTCCCGCGCACTTTCTACGGCGTCCTGCGCACTTCCACTTGGGTCCCGCACACTTTCTTCGGTGTCCGGCGCAATCGCATTTGGGTCCCACAAACTTTCTACGGCGTCCTGCGCACTCCCACTTAGGTCCTGCAAACTTTCTACGGCGTCCGGCGCACTCTACCTTGGGTCCCGCGCACTTTCTACGGCGTCCTGCGCACTTCCACTCGGGTCCCGCACACTTTCTACGGCGTCCTGCGCACTCCCACTTGGGTCCCGCACACTTTCTTCGGCGTCCCGCGCACTTCCACTTGGGTCCCGCACACTTTCTTCGGCGTCCGGCGCAATCGCATTTGTGTCCCACAAACTTTCTACGGCGTCCTGCGCACTTCCACTCGGGTCCCGCACACTTTCTACGGCGTCCTGCGCACTCCCACTTAGGTCATGCAGACTTTCTACGGCGTCCGGCGCACTCTACCTTGGGTCCCGCGCACTTTCTACGGCGTCCTGCGCACTTCCACTTGGGTCCCGCACACTTTCTACGGCGTCCTGCGCACTCCCACTTAGGTCATGCAGACTTTCTACGGCGTCCGGCGCACTCTACCTTGGGTCCCGCGCACTTTATACGGCGTCCTGCGCACTCCCACTTAGGTCTTGCACACTTTCTACGGCGTCCGGCGCACTCTACCTTGGGTCCCGCGCACTTTCTACGGCGTCCTGCGCACTTCCACTTGGGTCCCGCGCACTTTCTTCGGTGTCCGGCGCAATCGCATTTGGGTCCCACAAACTTTCTACGGCGTCCTGCGCACTCCCACTTAGGTCCTGCAAACTTTCTACGGCGTCCGGCGCACTCTACCTTGGGTCCCGCGCACTTTCTACGGCGTCCTGCGCACTTCCACTTGGGTCCCGCACACTTTCTTCGGTGTCCGGCGCAATCGCATTTGGGTCCCACAAACTTTCTACGGCGTCCTGCGCACTTCCACTCGGGTCCCGCACACTTTCTACGGCATCCGGCGCAATCGCATTTGTGTCCCACAAACTTTCTACGGCGCCCTGCGCACTTCCACTCGGGTCCCGCACACTTTCTACGGCGTCCTGCGCACTCCCACTTAGGTCCTGCACACTTTCTACGGCGTCCGGCGCACTCTACCTTGGGTCCCGCGCACTTTCTACGGCGTCCTGCGCACTTCCACTTGGGTCCCGCACACTTTCTTCGGTGTCCGGCGCAATCGCATTTGGGTCCCACAAACTTTCTACGGCGTCCTGCGCACTCCCACTTAGGTCCTGCACACTTTCTACGGCGTCCGGCGCACTCTACCTTGGGTCCCGCGCACTTTCTACGGCGTCCTGCGCACTTCCACTCGGGTCCCGCACTCTTTCTACGGCGTCCTCCCCACTCCCACTTGGGTTCCGCACACTTTCTACGGCGTCCCGCTCACTCCCACTTGGGTCCCGCACACTTTCTTCGGCGTCCGGCGCAATCACATTTGGGTCCCACAAACTTTCTACGGCGTCCTGCGCACTTCCACTCGGGTCCCGCACACTTTCTACGGCGTCCTGCGCACTCCCACTTAGGTCATGCAGACTTTCTACGGCGTCCGGCGCACTCTACCTTGGGTCCCGCGCACTTTCTACGGCGTCCTGCGCACTCCCACTTAGGTCATGCAGACTTTCTACGGCGTCCGGCGCACTCTACCTTGGGTCCCGCGCACTTTCTACGGCGTCCTGCGCACTTCCACTTGGGTCCCGCACACTTTCTTCGGTGTCCGGCGCAATCGCATTTGGGTCCCACAAACTTTCTACGGCGTCCTGCGCACTTCCACTTAGGTCCTGCACACTTTCTACGGCGTCCGGCGCACTCTACCTTGGGTCCCGCGCACTTTCTACGGCGTCCTGCGCACTTCCACTTGGGTCCCGCACACTTTCTTCGGTGTCCGGCGCAATCGCATTTGGGTCCCACAAACTTTCTACGGCGTCCTGCGCACTTCCACTCGGGTCCCGCACACTTTCTACGGCATCCGGCGCAATCGCATTTGTGTCCCACAAACTTTCTACGGCGCCCTGCGCACTTCCACTCGGGTCCCGCACACTTTCTACGGCGTCCTGCGCACTCCCACTTAGGTCCTGCAAACTTTCTACGGCGTCCGGCGCACTCTACCTTGGGTCCCGCGCACTTTCTACGGCGTCCTGCGCACTTCCACTTGGGTCCCGCACACTTTCTTCGGTGTCCGGCGCAATCGCATTTGGGTCCCACAAACTTTCTACGGCGTCCTGCGCACTTCCACTCGGGTCCCGCACACTTTCTACGGCATCCGGCGCACTCTACCTTGGGTCCCGCACACTTTCTTCGGTGTCCGGCGCAATCGCATTTGGGTCCCACAAACTTTCTACGGCGTCCTGCGCACTTCCACTCGGGTCCCGCACACTTTCTACGGCGTCCTGCGCACTCCCACTTAGGTCCCACAAACTTTCTACGGCGTCCGGCGCACTCTACCTTGGGTCCCGCGCACTTTCTACGGCGTCCTGCGTACTTCCACTTGGGTCCCGCACACTTTCTACGGCGTCGTCCCCACTCCCACTTGGGTTCCGCACACTTTCTACGGCGTCCCGCTCACTCCCACTTGGGCCCCGCACACTTTCTTCGGCGTCCGGCGCAATCACATTTGGGTCCCACAAACTTTCTACGGCGTCCTGCGCACTTCCACTCGGGTCCCGCACACTTTCTACGGCGTCCTGCGCACTCCCACTTAGGTCATGCAGACTTTCTACGGCGTCCGGCGTACTCTACCTTGGGTCCCGCGCACTCTCTACGGCGTCCTGCGCACTTCCACTTGGGTCCCGCACACTTTCTTCGGTGTCCGGCGCAATCGCATTTGGGTCCCACAAACTTTCTACGGCGTCCTGCGCACTTCCACTCTGGTCCCACACACTTTCTACGGCGTCCTGCGCACTCCCACTTAGGTCCTGCAAACTTTCTACGGTGTCCGGCGCACTCTACCTTGGGTCCCGCATACTTTCTACGGCGTCCTGCGCACTTGCACTTGGGTCCCGCACACTTTCTTCGGCGTCCAGCGCAATCGCATTTGTGTCCCACAAACTTTCTACGGCGTCCTGCGCACTTCCACTTGGGTCCCGCACACTTTCTTCGGCGTCCGGCGCAATCGCATTTGGGTCCCACAAACTTTCTACGGCGCCCTGCGCACTTCCACTCGGGTCCCGCACACTTTCTACGGCGTCCTGCGCACTCCCACTTAGGTCATGCAGACTTTCTACGGCGTCCGGCGCACTCTACCTTGGGTCCCGCGCACTTTCTACGGCGTCCTGCGCCCTCCCACTTAGGTCATGCAGACTTTCTACGGCGTCCGGCGCACTCTACCTTGGGTCCCGCGCACTTTCTACGGCGTCCTGCGCACTTCCACTTGGGTCCCGCGCACTTTCTTCGGTGTCCGGCGCAATCGCATTTGGGTCCCACAAACTTTCTACGGCGTCCTGCGCACTCCCACTTAGGTCCTGCAAACTTTCTACGGCGTCCGGCGCACTCTACCTTGGGTCCCGCGCACTTTCTACGGCGTCCTGCGCACTTCCACTCGGGTCCCGCACTCTTTCTACGGCGTCCTCCCCACTCCCACTTGGGTTCCGCACACTTTCTACGGCGTCCCGCTCACTCCCACTTGGGTCCCGCACACTTTCTTCGGCGTCCGGCGCAATCACATTTGGGTCCCACAAACTTTCTACGGCGTCCTGCGCACTTCCACTCGGGTCCCGCACACTTTCTACGGCGTCCTGCGCACTCCCACTTAGGTCATGCAGACTTTCTACGGCGTCCGGCGCACTCTACCTTGGGTCCCGCGCACTTTCTACGGCGTCCTGCGCACTTCCACTTGGGTCCCGCACACTTTCTACGGCGTCCTGCGCACTCCCACTTAGGTCATGCAGACTTTCTACGGCGTCCGGCGCACTCTACCTTGGGTCCCGCGCACTTTCTACGGCGTCCTGCGCACTCCCACTTAGGTCATGCAGACTTTCTACGGCGTCCGGCGCACTCTACCTTGGGTCCCGCGCACTTTCTACGGCGTCCTGCGCACTTCCACTTGGGTCCCGCGCACTTTCTTCGGTGTCCGGCGCAATCGCATTTGGGTCCCACAAACTTTCTACGGCGTCCTGCGCACTCCACTTAGGTCCTGCAAACTTTCTACGGCGTCCGGCGCACTCTACCAATTTGGGTCCCGCGCACTTTCTACGGCGTCCTGCGCACTTCCACTTGGGTCCCGCACACTTTCTTCGGTGTCCGGCGCAATCGCATTTGGGTCCCACAAACTTTCACGGCGTCCTGCGCACTTCCACTCGGGTCCCGCACACTTTCTACGGCATCCGGCGCAATCGCATTTGGGTACCACAAACTTTCTACGGCGTCCTGCGCACTTCCACTCGGGTCCCGCACACTTTCTACGGCGTCCTGCGCACTCCCACTTAGGTCCTGCAAACTTTCTACGGCGTCCGGCGCACTCTACCTTGGGTCCCGCGCACTTTCTACGGCGTCCTGCGCACTTCCACTTGGGTCCCGCACACTTTCTTCGGTGTCCGGCGCAATCGCATTTGGGTCCCACAAACTTTCTACGGCGGCCTGCGCACTTCCACTTAGGTCCCGCAAACTTTCTACGGCGTCCTGCGCACTCCCACTTGGGTCCCGTACACTTTCTACGGCGTCCTGCGCACTTCCACTCGGGTCCCGCACACTTTCTACGGCGTCCTGCCCACTCCCACTTGGGTTCCGCACACTTTCTACGGCGTCCCGCTCACTCCCACTTGGGTCCCGCACACTTTCTTCGGCGTCCGGCGCAATCACATTTGGGTCCCACAAACTGTCTACGGCGTCCTGCGCACTTCCACTCGGGTCCCGCACACTTTCTACGGCGTCCTGCGCACTCCCACTTAGGTCATGCAGACTTTCTACGGCGTCCGGCGCACTCTACCTTGGGTCCAGCACACTTTTTACGGCGCTCTGCGCACTCCCACTTGGGTACCGCGCACTTTCTACGGCGTCCTGCGCACTCCCACTTAGCTCATGCACACTTTCTACGGCGTCCGGCGCACTCTACCTTGGGTCCCGCGCACTTTCTACGGCGTCCTGCGCACTCCCACTTAGGTCATGCAGACTTTCTACGGCGTCCGGCGCACTCTACCTTGGGTCCCGCGCACTTTCTACGGCGTCCTGCGCACTTCCACTTGGGTCCCGCACACTTTCTTCGGCGTCCGGCGCAATCGCATTTGGGTCCCACAAACTTTCTACGGCGTCCTGCGCACTCCCACTTAGGTCCTGCAAACTTTCTACGGCGTCCGGCGCACTCTACCTTGGGTCCCGCGCACTTTCTACGGCGTCCTGCGCACTTCCACTTGGGTCCCGCACACTTTCTTCGGTGTCCGGCGCAATCGCATTTGGGTCCCACAAACTTTCTACGGCGTCCTGCGCACTTCCACTCGGGTCCCGCACACTTTCTACGGCATCCGGCGCAATCGCATTTGGGTCCCACAAACTTTCTACGGCGTCCTGCGCACTTCCACTCGGGTCCCGCACACTTTCTACGGCGTCCTGCGCACTCCACTTAGGTCCTGCAAACTTTCTACGGCGTCCGGCGCACTCTACCTGGGTCCCGCGCACTTTCTACGGTGTCCTGCGCACTTCCTCTTGGGTCCCGCACACTTTCTTCGGCGTCCGGCGCAATCGCATTTGGGTCCCACAAACTTTCTACGGCGCCCTGCGCACTTCCACTTAGGTCTTGCACACTTTCTACGGCGTCCGGCGCACTCTACCTTGGATCCCGCGCACTTTCTACGGCGTCCTGCGCACTTCCACTCGGGTCCCGCACACTTTCTACGGCGTCCTCCCACTCCCACTTGGGTTCCGCACACTTTCTACGGCGTCCCGCTCACTCCCACTTGGGTCCCGCACACTTTCTTCGGCGTCCGGCGCAATCACATTTGGGTCCCACAAACTTTCTACGGCGTCCTGCGCACTTCCACTCGGGTCCCGCACACTTTCTACGGCGTCCTGCGCACTCCCACTTAGGTCATGCAGACTTTCTACGGCGTCCGGCGCACTCTACCTTGGGTCCCGCGCACTTTCTACGGCGTCCTGCGCACTTCCACTCGGGTCCCGCACACTTTCTACGGCGTCCTGCGCACTCCCACTTAGGTCATGCAGACTTTCTACGGCGTCCGGCGCACTCTACCTTGGGTCCCGCGCACTTTCTACGGCGTCCTGCGCCCTCCCACTTAGGTCATGCAGACTTTCTACGGCGTCCGGCGCACTCTACCTTGGGTCCCGCGCACTTTCTACGGCGTCCTGCGCACTTCCACTTGGGTCCCGCGCACTTTCTTCGGTGTCCGGCGCAATCGCATTTGGGTCCCACAAACTTTCTACGGCGTCCTGCGCACTCCCACTTAGGTCCTGCAAACTTTCTACGGCGTCCGGCGCACTCTACCTTGGGTCCCGCGCACTTTCTACGGCGTCCTGCGCACTTCCACTTGGGTCCCGCACACTTTCTTCGGTGTCCGGCGCAATCGCATTTGGGTCCCACAAACTTTCTACGGCGTCCTGCGCACTTCCACTCGGGTCCCGCACACTTTCTACGGCATCCGGCGCAATCGCATTTGTGTCCCACAAACTTTCTACGGCGCCCTGCGCACTTCCACTCGGGTCCCGCACACTTTCTACGGCGTCCTGCGCACTCCCACTTAGGTCCTGCAAACTTTCTACGGCGTCCGGCGCACTCTACCTTGGGTCCCGCGCACTTTCTACGGCGTCCTGCGCACTTCCACTTGGGTCCCGCACACTTTCTTCGGTGTCCGGCGCAATCGCATTTGGGTCCCACAAACTTTCTACGGCGTCCTGCGCACTTCCACTCGGGTCCCGCACACTTTCTACGGCGTCCCGCTCACTCCCACTTGGGTCCCGCACACTTTCTTCGGCGTCCGGCGCAATCGCATTTGGGTCCCACAAACTTTCTACGGCGTCCTGCGCACTTCCACTCGGGTCCCGCACACTTTCTACGGCGTCCTGCGCACTCCCACTTAGGTCATGCAGACTTTCTACGGCGTCCGGCGCACTCTACCTTGGGTCCCGCGCACTTTCTACGGCGTCCTGCGCACTTCCACTTGGGTCCCGCACACTTTCTACGGCGTCCTGTCCACTCCCACTTGGGTCCCGCGCACTTTCTACGGCGTCCTGCGCACTTCCACTTGGGTCCCGCACACTTTCTTCGGCGTCCGGCGCAATCGCATTTGGGTCCCACAAACTTTCTACGGCGTCCTGCGCACTTCCACTCGGGTCCCGCACACTTTCTACGGCGTCCTGCGCACTCCCACTTAGGTCATGCAGACTTTCTACGGCGTCCGGCGTACTCTGCCTTGGGTCCCGCGCACTTTCTACTGCGTTCTGCGCACTTTTACTTGGGTTCCGCACACTTTCTTCGGTGTCCGGCGCAATCACATTTGGGTCCCACAAACTTTCTACGGCGTCCTGCGCTTTTCCACTTGGGTCCCGCACACTTTCTTCGGCGTCCGGCGCACTCAACCTTGGGTCCCACACACTTTCTACGGCGTCCTGCGCACTTGCACTTGGGTCCCGCACACTTTCTTCGGCGTCCGGCGCAATCGCATTTGGGTCCCACAAACTTTCTACAGCGTCCTGCGCACTTCCACTCGGGTCCCGCACACTTTCTACGGCGTCCGGCGCAATCGCATTTGGGTCCCACAAACTTTCTACGGCGTCCTGCGCACTTCCACTCGGGTCCCGCACACTTTATACGGCGTCCTGCGCACTCCCACTCAGGTCCTGCACACTTTCTACGGCGTCCGGCGCACTCTACCTTGGGTCCCGCGCACTTTCTACGGCGTCCTGCGCACTTCCACTTGGGTCCCGCACACTTTATACGGCGTCCTCCCCCACTCCCACTTGGGTTCCGCACACTTCCTACGGCGTCCGGCGCACTTCCACTTGGGTCCCGCACACTTTCTTCGGCGTCCGGCGCAATCGCATTTGGGTCCCACAAACTTTCTACGGCGTCCTGCGCACTTCCACTCGGGTCCCGCACACTTTCTACGGCGTCCTGCGCACTCCCACTTAGGTCATGCAGAATTTCTACGGCGTCCGGCGTACTCTACCTCGGGTCCCGCGCACTTTCTACGGCGTCCTGCGCACTTCCACTTGGGTCCCGCACACTTTCTTCGGTGTCCGGCGCAATCGCATTTGGGTTCCACAAAATTTCTACGGCGTCCTGCGCACTCCCACTTAGGTCCTGCACACTTTCTACGGCGTCCGGCGCACTCCCACTTAGGTCCTGCACACTTTCTTCGGCGTCCTGCGCACTCCTACTTGGGTCCCGCACACTTTCTACGGCGTCCTGCGCATTTCCACTTGAGTCCCGCACACTTTCTACGGCGTCCGGCGTACTCTACCTTGGGTCCCGCGCACTCTCTACGGCGTCCTGCGCACTTCCACTTGGGTCCCGCACACCTTCTTCGGCGTCCGGCGCAATCGCATTTGGGTCCCACAAACTTTCTACGGCGTCCTGCGCACTTCCACTCTGGTCCCGCACACTTTCTACGGCGTCTTGCGCACTCCTACTTAGGTCCTGCAAACTTTCTACGGCGTCCGGCGCACTCTACCTTGGGTCCCGCACACTTTCTTCGGTGTCCGGCGCACTTCCACTTGGGTCCCGCACACTTTCTTCGGCGTCCGGCGCAATCGCATGTGGGTCCCACAAACTTTCTACGGCGTCCACCGCACTTCCACTCGGGTCCCGCACACTTTCTACGGCATCCGGCGCAATCGCATTTGGGTCCCACAAACTTTCTACGGCGTCCTGCGCACTTCCACTCGGGTCCCGCACACTTTCTACGGCGTCCTGCGCACTCCCACTTAGCTCCTGCAAACTTTCTAAGGCGTCCGGCGCACTCTACCTTGGGTCCCGCGCACTTTCTACGGCGTCCTGCGCACTTCCACGTGGGTCCCGCACACTTCCTCCGCCGTCCTCCCCACTCCCACTTGGGTCCCGCACACTTTCTCCGGCGTCCCGCTCACTTCCACTTGGGTCCCGCACACTTTCTTCGGCGTCCGGCGCAATCGCATTTGGGTCCCACAAACTTTCTACGGCGTCCTGCGCACTTCCACTCGGGTCCCGCACACTTTCTACGGCGTCCTGCGCACTCCCACTTAGGTCATGCAGACTTTCTACGGCGTCCGGCGCACTCTACCTTGGGTCCCGCACACTTTCTACGGCGTCCTGCGCACTTCCACTTGGGTCCCGCACACTTTCTTCGGTGTCCGGCGCAATCGTATTTGGGTCCCACAAACTTTCTACGGCGTCCTGCGCACTCCCACTTAGGTCCTGCAAACTTTCTACGGCGTCCTGCGCACTCCCACTTGGGTCCTGCACACTTTCTACGGTGTTCGGCGCACTCTACCTTGGGTCCCGCACACTTTCTACGGCGCCCTGCGCACTTCCACTCGGGTCCCGCACACTTTCTACGGCGTCCTGCGCACTCCCACTTAGGTCCTGCAAACTTTCTACGGCGTCCGGCGCACTCTACCTTGGGTCCCGCGCACTTTCTACGGCGTCCTGCGTACTTCCACTTGGGTCCCGCACACTTTCTACGGCGTCGTCCCCACTCCCACTTGGGTTCCGCACACTTTCTACGGCGTCCCGCTCACTCCCACTTGGGCCCCGCACACTTTCTTCGGCGTCCGGCGCAATCACATTTGGGTCCCACAAACTTTCTACGGCGTCCTGCGCACTTCCACTCGGGTCCCGCACACTTTCTACGGCGTCCTGCGCACTCCCACTTAGGTCATGCAGACTTTCTACGGCGTCCGGCGCACTCTACCTTGGATCCCGCGCACTTTCTACGGCGTCCTGCGCACTTCCACTTGGGTCCCGCACACTTTCTTCGGTGTCCGGCGCAATCGCATTTGGGTCCCACAAACTTTCTACGGCGTCCTGCGCACTTCCACTCGGGTCCCACACACTTTCTACGGCGTCCTGCGCACTCCCACTTAGGTCCTGCAAACTTTCTACGGCGTCCGGCGCACTCTACCTTGGGTCACGCGCACTTTCTGTCCCGCACACTTTCGTCGGCGTCCGGCGCAATCGCATTTGGGTCCCACAAACTTTCTACGGCGTCCTGCGCACTTCCACTTGGGTCCCGCACACTTTCTTCGGCGTCCGGCGCAATCGCATTTGGGTCCCACAAACTTTCTACGGCGTCCTGCGCACTTCCACTCGGGTCCCGCACACTTTCTACGGCGTCCTGCGCACTCCCACTTAGGTCATGCAGACTTTCTACGGCGTCCGGCGCACTCTACCTTGGGTCCCGCGCACTTTCTACGGCGTCCTGCGCACTTCCACTTGGGTCCCGCACACTTTCTTCGGTGTCCGGCGCAATCGCATTTGGGTCCCACAAACTTTCTACGGCGTCCTGCGCACTTCCACTCGGGTCCCGCACACTTTCTACGGCGTCCTGCGCACTTCCACTCGGGTCCCGCACACTTTCTACGGCGTCCTGCGCACTCCCACTTAGGTCCTGCACACTTTCTACGGCGTCCTGCGCACTTCCACTTGGGTCCCGCGCACTTTCTACGGCGTCCCGCGCACTTCCACTCGGGTCCCGCACACTGTCTACGGCGTCCTGCGCACTCTACCTTGGGTCCCGCACACACTTTCTACGGCGTCCTGCGCACTTCCACTTGGGTCCCGCACACTTTCTTCGGCGTCCGGCGCAATCGCATTTGTGTCCCACAAACTTTCTACGGCGCCCTGCGCACTTCCACTCGGGTCCCGCACACTTTCTACGGCGTCCTGCGCACTCCCACTTAGGTCCTGCAAACTTTCTACGGCGTCCGGCGCACTCTACCTTGGGTCCCGCGCACTTTCTACGGCGTCCTGCGCACTTCCACTTGGGTCCCGCACACTTTCTTCGGTGTCCGGCGCATTCGTATTTGGGTCCCACAAACTTTCTACGGCGTCCTGCGCACTTCCACTCGGGTCCCGCACACTTTCTACGGCGTCCTGCCCACTCCCACTTGGGTCCTGCACACTTTCTACGGCGTCCGGCGCACTCTACCTTGGGTCCCGCGCACTTTCTACGGCGTCCTGCGCACTTCCACTCGGGTCCCGCACACTTTCTACGGCGTCCTGCGCACTCCCACTTAGGTCATGCAGACTTTCTACGGCGTCCGGCGCACTCTACCTTGGGTCCCGCGCACTTTCTACGGCGTCCTGCGCACTTCCACTTGGGTCCCGCGCACTTTCTACGGCGTCCTGCCCACTCCCACTTGAGTCCCGCACACTTTCTACGGCGTCGCGCTCACTCCCACTTGGGTCCCGCACACTTTCTTCGGCGTCCGGCGCAATCGCATTTGGGTCCCACAAACTTTCTACGGCGTCCTGCGCACTTCCACTCGGTTCCCGCACACTTTCTACGGCGTCCTGCGCACTCCCACTTAGGTCATGCAGACTTTCTACGGCGTCCGGCGTACTCTACCTTGGGTCCCGCGCACTCTCTACGGCGTCCTGCGCACTTCCACTTGGGTCCCGCACACTTTCTTCGGTGTCCGGCGCAATCGCATTTGGGTCCCACAAACTTTCTACGGCGTCCTGCGCACTTCCACTCTGGTCCCACACACTTTCTACGGCGTCCTGCGCACTCCCACTTAGGTCCTGCAAACTTTCTACGGTGTCCGGCGCACTCTACCTTGGGTCCCGCACACTTTCCACGGCGTCCCGCGCACTTCCACTTGGGTCCCGCACACTTTCTTCGGCGTCCGGCGCAATCGCATTTGGGTCCCACAAACTTTCTACGGCGTCCTGCGCACTTCCACTCGGGTCCCGCACACTTTCTACGGCATCCGGCGCAATCGCATTTGGGTCCCACAAACTTTCTACGGCGCCCTGCGCACTTCCACTCGGGTCCCGCACACTTTCTACGGCGTCCTGCGCACTCCCACTTAGGTCCTGCAAACTTTCTACGGCGTCCGGCGCACTCTACCTTGGGTCCCGCGCACTTTCTACGGCGTCCTGCGCACTTCCACTTGGGTCCCGCACACTTTCTACGGCGTCCTCCCCACTCCCACTTGGGTTCCGCACACTTTCTACGGCGTCCCGCTCACTCCCACTTGGGTCCCGCACACTATCTTCGGCGTCCGGCGCAATCACATTTGGGTCCCACAAACTTTCTACGGCGTCCTGCGCACTTCCACTCGGGTCCCGCACACTTTCTACGGCGTCCTGCGCACTCCCACTTAGGTCATGCAGAATTTCTACGGCGTCCGGCGTACTCTACCTTGGGTCCCGCGCACTTTCTACGGCGTCCTGCGCACTTCCACTTGGGTCCCGCACACTTTCTTCGGTGTCCGGCGCAATCGTATTTGGGTCCCACAAACTTTCTACGGCGTCCTGCGCACTCCCACTTAGGTCCTGCAAACTTTCTACGGCGTCCTGTGCACTCCCACTTGGGTCCTGCACACTTTCTACGGTGTTCGGCGCACTCTACCTTGGGTCCCGCACACTTTCTACGGCGCCCTGCGCACTTCCACTCGGGTCCCGCACACTTTCTACGGCATCCGGCGTACTCTACCTTGGGTCCCGCGCACTCTCTACGGCGTCCTGCGCACTTCCACTTGGGTCCCGCACACTTTCTTCGGTGTCCGGCGCAATCGCATTTGGGTCCCACAAACTTTCTACGGCGTCCTGCGCACTTCCACTCTGGTCCCACACACTTTCTACGGCGTCCTGCGCACTCCCACTTAGGTCCTGCAAACTTTCTACGGTGTCCGGCGCACTCTACCTTGGGTCCCGCACACTTTCCACGGCGTCCCGCGCACTTCCACTTGGGTCCCGCACACTTTCTTCGGCGTCCGGCGCAATCGCATTTGTGTCCCACAAACTTTCTACGGCGTCCTGCGCACTTCCACTCGGGTCCCGCACACTTTCTACGGCATCCGGCGCAATCGCATTTGGGTCCCACAAACTTTCTACGGCGCCCTGCGCACTTCCACTCGGGTCCCGCACACTTTCTACGGCGTCCTGCGCACTCCCACTTAGGTCCTGCAAACTTTCTACGGCGTCCGGCGCACTCTACCTTGGGTCCCGCGCACTTTCTACGGCGTCCTGCGCACTTCCACTTGGGTCCCGCACACTTTCTACGGCGTCCTCCCCACTCCCACTTGGGTTCCGCACACTTTCTACGGCGTCCCGCTCACTCCCACTTGGGTCCCGCACACTATCTTCGGCGTCCGGCGCAATCACATTTGGGTCCCACAAACTTTCTACGGCGTCCTGCGCACTTCCACTCGGGTCCCGCACACTTTCTACGGCGTCCTGCGCACTCCCACTTAGGTCATGCAGAATTTCTACGGCGTCCGGCGTACTCTACCTTGGGTCCCGCGCACTTTCTACGGCGTCCTGCGCACTTCCACTTGGGTTCCGCACACTTTCTTCGGTGTCCGGCGCAATCGTATTTGGGTCCCACAAACTTTCTACGGCGTCCTGCGCACTCCCACTTAGGTCCTGCAAACTTTCTACGGCGTCCTGCGCACTCCCACTTGGGTCCTGCACACTTTCTACGGTGTTCGGCGCACTCTACCTTGGGTCCCGCACACTTTCTACGGTGCCCTGCGCACTTCCACTTAGGTCCTGCACATTTTATACGGCGTCCGGCGCACTCTACCTTGGGTCCCGCACACTTTCTTCGGTGTCCGGCGCAATCACATTTGGGTCCCACAAACTTTCTACGGCGTTCTGCGCACTTCCACTCGGGTCCCGCACACTTTCTACGGCGTCCTGCGCACTCCCACTTGAGTCCTGCACACTTTATGTGTTGTCCGGCGCACTTTCCCTTGGGTCCCGTACACTTTCTACGGCGTCCTGCGCACTTCCACTCGGGTCCCGCACACTTTATACGGCGTCCCGCCCACTCCCACTTGGGTTCCGCACACTTTCTACGGCGTCCCGCTCACTCCCACTTGGGTCCCGCACACTTTCTTCGGCGTCCGGCGCAATCACATTTGGGTCCCACAAACTTTCTACGGCGTCCTGCGCACTTCCACTCGGGTCCCGCACACTTTCTACGGCGTCCTGCGCACTCCCACTTAGGTCATGCAGACTTTCTACGGCGTCCGGCGCACTCTACCTTGGGTCCCGCGCAACTTCTACGGCGTCCTGCGCACTTCCACTTGGGTCCCGCACACTTTCTTCGGTGTCCGGCGCAATCGCATTTGGGTCCCACAAATTTTCTACGTCGTCCTGCGCACTTCCACTCTGGTCCCGCACACTTTCTACGGCGTCCTGCGCACTCCCACTTGGGTCCTGCACACTTTATATGGTGTCCGGCGCCCTCTACCTTGGGTCCCGCACACTTTCCACGGCGTCCCGCGCACTTCCACTTGGGTCCCGCACACTTTCTTCGGCGTCCGGCCCAATCGCATTTGTGTCCCACAAACTTTCTTCGGCGCCCTGCGCACTTCCACTCGGGTCCCGCACACTTTCTACGGCGTCCTGCGCACTCCCACTTAGGTCCTGCAAACTTTCTACGGCGTCCTGCGCACTCCCACTTGGGTCCTGCACACTGTCTACGGTGTTCGGCGCACTCTACCTTGGGTCCCGCACACTTTCTTCGGCGTCCGGGGCACTTCCACTCGGGTCCCGCACATTTTCTACGGCGCCCGGCGCAATCGCATTTGGGTCCCACAAACTTTCTACGGCGTCCTGCGCACTTCCGCTCGGGTCCCGCACACTTTCTACGGCATCCGGCGCACTCTACCTTGAGTCCCGCACACTTTCTTCGGTGTCCGGCGCAATCGCATTTCGGTCCCACAAACTTTCTACGGCGTCCTGCGCACTTCCACTCGGGTCCCGCACACTTTCTACGGCGTCCTGCGCACTCCCACTTGAGTCCTGCACACTTTATGTGGTGTCCGGCGCACTCTACCTTGGGTCCCGTACACTTTCTACGGCGTCCTGCGCACTTCCACTCGGGTCCCGCACACTTTCTACGGCGTCCTACCCACTCCCACTTGGGTTCCGCACACTTTCTACGGCGTCCCGCTCACTCCCACTCGGGTCCCGCACACTTTCTACGGCGTCCTGCGCACTCCCACTTGAGTCCTGCACACTTTATGTGGTGTCCGGCGCACTCTACCTTGGGTCCCACAAACTTTCTACGGCGTCCTGCGCACTTCCACTCGGGTCCCGCACACTTTCTACGGCGTCCTGCGCACTTCCACTCGGGTCCCGCACGCTTTCTACGGCATCCGGCGCAATCTACCTTGGGTCCCGCACACTTTCTTCGGTGTCCGGCGCAATCGCATTTGGGTCCCACAAACTTTCTACGGCGTCCTGCGCACTTCCACTCGGGTCCCGCACACTTTCTACGGCGTCCTGCGCACTTCCACTCGGGTCCCGCACACTTTCTACGGCGTCCTACCCACTCCCACTTGGGTTCCGCACACTTTCTACGGCGTCCCGCTCACTCCCACTCGGGTCCCGCACACTTTCTACGGCGTCCTGCGCACTCCCACTTGAGTCCTGCACACTTTATGTGGTGTCCGGCGCACTCTACCTTGGGTCCCACAAACTTTCTACGGCGTCCTGCGCACTTCCACTCGGGTCCCGCACACTTTCTACGGCGTCCTGCGCACTTCCACTCGGGTCCCGCACGCTTTCTACGGCATCCGGCGCAATCTACCTTGGGTCCCGCACACTTTCTTCGGTGTCCGGCGCAATCGCATTTGGGTCCCACAAACTTTCTACGGCGTCCTGCGCACTTCCACTCGGGTCCCGCACACTTTCTACGGCGTCCTGCGCACTCCCACTTGAGTCCTGCACACTTTATGTGGTGTCCGGCGCACTCTACCTTGGGTCCCGTACACTTTCTACGACGTCCTGCGCACTTCCACTCGGGTCCCGCACACTTTCTACGGCGTCCTGCCCACTCCCACTTGGGTCCCGCGCACTTTCTACGGCGTCCTGCGCACTTCCACTTGGGTCCCGCACACTTTCTTCGGTGTCCGGCGCACTCTACCTTGGGTCCCACAAACTTTCTACGGCGTCCTGCGCACTCCCACTTGCTCAGACAATGGGATGGACCAACCGCGGACATGTTCCGTACCGACCGCGGACAGGTTGCGTACCGACAGCGGGATGGGCGACGTTTGGAACGCAATTCGCACGCGGTCGGCACGCAAATTAGCGCGGTCGATACGCACGGCCACGCGGTCAGCACGGAATGCCACGCGGTTAGTACCCATCGCCACGCGGTCGGTACGTCTTGCCACGCGGTCGGTACGCATCGCCTCGCGGTCGGTACGCATTGCCACGCGGTCGGTAGACATTGCTGCGCGGTCGGAACGCACTGCCACGTGGTCAGTACGTCTTGTCACGCCGTTGATACGCATTGTCACGGGGTCGGTACGCATTGTCGCGCTGTCGGTACGCATGAACACGCTGTCGGGACGCATTGCCACGCGGTCGGTACAAATGTTCCTCGTAGGATTGACCGCGGTTAGTACGCATTCAACCGCGGAGGGCTCGATTTTATCACGCGGTCAGTACGAAACATTTTTGAAGACGGCCGCTGTTAGTACGCATGCACGTGCGGCAGGTATTCATTGCTTCCAATAAAATGGCGCTCTTTCGAATCGCATTAATACTCGGGTGCAGGGTTTGTGAAAAGAAAAAAAGGTTTCCATCACGAAGGTCAGTATCTGGTCCCAAATAATTGGAAATAAGCAAACGTTGGAAGTGGGGGTGGGGCTTGGGGTAACGCACGAACAAGTTGAAACAGCCCAAAACCACTGGCTTTCAAACAGCAAAGGACGAGCTTTTTCAATCAACAACATCTAAAGTGTAGTTTGCTTAGAGGCAGCAGACACGCTCAAAAATGGTATCGATTTTATGACATAAATCAAAGGTTTGGAGCTGGTTGTATTGGGAACTGACGAAAAAACGGATAACGGTTAATTTGTTATCAGGTGAAAGTGGACGAGTCTTACGGCGCGCGGTTGAAACAGCGAATATTAGCAACAAGATGGTTGAAATAGAGAAGCCGATATACTATTGCAGCCTATACTGAAAGGTTCACCTTGTTGGAAGCATCAAAAACCAGTCAAAGTGGCCGTATTAGTACTATCAATCTGGACGAGTTTGTATTTTGGGGCGGGGTTGCAGAGATTTTTCGATTTGTATTGCTGGCATTAAGTAGTTTTGACTCGTTTTTGACGCTTCCAACGGCGTGAGCAGTTTACTAGGAGCCATGCGACTTCAGAAACGTAGTTATCTCAACAACTTTTTCGAGCGTGTCTGCTGCCTTTAAATGAGCCTGGGCGGAGCAAGCAGAGGAGCGATCGGTCATGGCAAAATAAGGATATCTTGACATGATAAACCCAATACGCCATACTTCAACCGGCTCTAAATGAGGGAGCTAGGTCCCTGTCAGAATTGGATGAAAAAATCGCCGTAACCCGCCTTGGCCGACCCGGTCGAAACGTATGAAAAGCATGGACGATGGAGGTTGCAAAAAAACCCTCGGGGTCATATTCGCCATCAACCCGCCGGGAAGTAGAAGGAAATATGAGGTGAAATTTCAGTACGAAATGCGCGCTCCACGGCCACCTCTCGCCTCCCTTGGCTTCCCTCGCGACCGCCGGAGTTTTTCGCATCGAATCGCTGGAGAGTACTCGCTTCTCGATAGAACCTTTATCTTTCCGCAGTGATATCGCTACGTAACACAGTTTGCATTTCCATAATACACAGTGTAAGATGGGTTGATCTGTTTCTCTGCCGCGCGCGGTATCAACCCTTCCGTTTCCTTTCGACTTCCCTCGGCGGGTTGTTGGCGGATACGTTTTTTCCACCCCACCTCATTCATGTCTTTCGCGATTATCGACCGGGCTGGCTACGGCGATCGGCCAACTATGATCGAGGCCCTAGCCGTTTCTAGCCTACCGTGTGTTTAGCTCAAAATCGCCCCAGCCGCGATCCAGCTGGAGAGGTTTGGTTTTGTTAATTTCATGTTAATGAAAAACAAGGTGCACACTCACGCCGCTTTGTGGCGCACTTGTAGGCGTGTATTATGACGCATCGAATGATCGAATCGTTGCCAAATGAGATACTTAGGTATTATCGTTCCTCGAAACCCAGTCCGGTCCCACACACTTTCACCTGCGTCGGCGCACCCCCCGTTGTGTCCAACACACATTTCGCGGCGCTCGGCGCACTCCCAGTTGGGTCCAACACACTTTCCCCGGCGCTAGGCGTACCCCCAGTCGGGTCCCGCACACGTTCCCCGGCGCCTGGTGAACTCTCAGTTGGGTCCCGTACACCCTCCCCGGCGCTTGGCGCACTCCTGAGTCCCGCACATTCTCGGGTCATCGGTCAACGATCTCTGGTCAACTCTTAGCCGTTCATTATTATGTATGATAACTATGTTTGGCATTGGGAGGTCAGCCGCGTTAAATCGTTTTGCCTTGCTTGCACGTCCCAGATATTCACCTTCATGATGAAAACTCGGTACTCTTTTTATTACGAACGCTTCTTTTAGGCATTAATGCGCGCCATTCTAATGGGAGCAATGCATACCTGCTGCATGCTTATCAACCGTTGTCATTTTTCAAATAAAACTTTCGTGTTAGGTGGAATTTTACTACATTTCTTCAGCCTAAGATGACATTTTTTGTATGTATTTTACAATATTCCGTTTCTACTCTCGCACTTCCTTCCTTTGTCTCTTTCCTTATCCTGCTATAAAAATTCAATGTGTTAATCGCGTTGTGGGCTTAGTACTCGTGTGTTCTATTTAACGAATTCTCATGGGATCGAACGTTCTCGTTGAGAGTGGTTGTGGACCCTTTTCAATGGCATACGCCAGCTGTTGAAACTGATTGTACTGTCGTTATCGGGCTGAAATTCCGCTCCACGATTGCGACGAGTCGCTGTTTGAGCACGCAGCACAATTATAATCGTGCTAGGAGAAAGGGTAATTGTGTCGGGACCCACTAGTCCAGCACGATTATCGTCGTGCTGCCACCGCGTCTGTCCGCAACTGTCCGCTGATTAACTCGCTCTTCTCTGCAAAGAAAATTTTCATTTGAGTCCACGTGAAATGGCATTTGTCGATGAGTTCCGCAAAAATCGAAACCATCAAATTTTGAATATTATTACTGAACCATTCATAGGCATTACTACACCAAATAGAACAAGAAGATGATCAATAGCATAAATCAGAAGGGCAAGACGATCGAGATGAAGACAAAGAGCAAGAAATAGTAAAAGATCGAGATCAATAAACAGAAGGCAAAAAGAGAAATATCGCCCTGGCAGCCAAATAAATAATTGCTTTCGAAAAATCAATAATTAAGTAGTGCCGTTCTCTGGGCTAAATTCCGGTCCGCGATTGCGGACTACGACTGCTGCATCATGAGACACGTGATAATCGTGCTGGGAGAAGGGTGAATCGTGACGGGAAAAAGCGGCCCCAGCACGGCTAACACGTGTCGTATGATGCAATAACCGTAGTTCGCAAATGCGGACCGGAATCTGATCCAGAGAACGACAATAAATAAATAAATAAATAAGTAAACAAATCAATTAACAAATAATTAAATGAATAAGTAATTAAATAAAAAAGTGAATAAATCCTATATATAAAGAATGGAAACGGCGCGACCAGAAATCCGCGGAATCGGCTGCGCCTCAACTCTTCAGCGTTGTCGATACGCAGCGCGGCGTGTCGTGCGCGGCGCCTCACAGCTGATTATTTTCATTTCCGTTTGCTCCATTCCGCCCCTTTTCTCACGTTTTCAAGTTTTCGCAGCACTGTTTGCCCTTCATTTTGTTCGCTGCTAATATAAACACTTTGTTTTTGTAGCGCTTTCGCCCGCTAAGCCATTTTTTTTCATTTAAGTGTTCTATTTTTCTAGTTCTGCGCTTATTTTTCTATTTCGACTTTTTATTCTTCGTTTTGTTTTCTTCTCTTTGTTCTCTCTTGTTGCTTTGTAATTTCCTAATTTTGTTACGAAAAATTTTTTGGGAATTTTCGCAGCCAGATTTTTTTTCAAAGAATTTGTGAACGATTTTCAGGTAGGAAGACGGACATTTTAGCCCTTTCTTCAAAAAAAAATTTAGAAAATTCTTCACTCCACACTCATTTTCTCGTAATTTTTTTTGGCTGGAGTATTTTTCACTACGGAGTTATGAAAATTCGCAGGAATCCTCTGAATGAACAAGCAAATTTTTAAACAAACAAAATTTTTTTTTGAAAGAATAATAAGCAGAAAAAACTTTTTTGAAGAGCATTGTGTTAAAAAATTCTTCATTGGAATCTTCGACAAAAGAAAATGCAGGATGTTCAGCCCAAAATCTTTTTCACGTGGCGCATTCTTTTTTTATCGGATTTTTTGTCTGTGAGGAAAGAAATGTTTTTTGCGAAGAAGTTGATAAAATTGCAGAACTTTCCGCTGAAAATTTGACAGCCAAGTTTTTTCCAAGGAATTCATGAATGATTTTCGTGGTATTTTAACTCAGTTTTCTATCTGAAAAAATCCGCTGAATTTTGTAAAACAAAAACAGGAGATCAATCGTTCGGCCCATCGTTCGGGGAAGCCGAACCAATGCTTGGAGGGTGGCCCGCCAAGCCGGCCCATCGTTCGACGAAGCAGAACTATCACTACACGGAGGGTGACTCGCCAATGTGGCCCATCGTTCGGCGCAGCCGATCGAATACTACACGAAGGGTTGCCCGCCAAGATGGCCCATCGTTCGACGAAGCAGAACTATCACTACACGGAGGGTGACCCGAATATGTGGCCCAATGTTCGGCGCAGCCGATCGAATACTACACGAAGGGTTGCCCGCCAAGATGGCCCATCGTTCGGCCAAGCCGAACGAATACTACTCGGAGGGTGACCGGCGAGGCCGGCCCGCCGTTCGGCGAAGCCAAACGAATACTACACGGAGGGTGACCGGCGAGGCCGGCCCGCCATTCGGCGAAGCCAAGCGAATACTACACGGAGGGTGACCGGCGAGGCCGGCCCGCCATTCGGCGAAGCCAAGCAAATACTACACGGAGGGTGACCGGCGAGGCCGGCCCGCCATTCGGCGAAGCCAAGCGAATACTACACGGAAGGTGGCCCGCCAAGACGGCCCATCGTTTGGCGAAGCCGAACGAGTACTACACGGAGAGTGGCCCGCCAAGACGGCCCATCGTTTGACGAAGCAGAACTATCACTACACTGAGGGTGACCCGCCAATGTGGCCCAATGTTCGGCGCAGCCGATCGAATACTACACGAAGGGCTGCCCGCCAAGATGGCCCATCGTTCGGCCAAACCGAACGAATACTACACGAAGGGTGACCGGCGAGGCCGGCCCGCCGCTCGGCGAAGCCAAACGAATACTACACGGAGGGTGACCGGCGAGGCCGGCCCGCCATTCGGCGAAGCCAAGCGAATACTACACGGAAGGTGGCCCGCCAAGACGGCCCATCGTTTGGCGAAGCCGAACGAGTACTACACGGAGAGTGGCCCGCCAAGACGGCCCATCGTTCGACGAAGCAGAACTATCACTACACGGAGGGTGACCCGCCAATGTGGCCCAATGTTCGGCGCAGCCGATCGAATACTACACGAAGGGTTGCCCGCCAAGATGGCCCATCGTTCGGCCAAGCCGAACGAATACTACACGAAGGGTGACCGGCGAGGCCGGCCCGCCATTCGGCGAAGCCAAGCGAATACTACATGGAGGGTGACCGGCGAGGCCGGCCCGCCATTCGGCGAAGCCAAGCGAATACTACACGGAAGGTGGCCCGCCAAGACGGCCCATCGTTTGGCGAAGCCGAACGAGTACTACACGGAGAGTGGCCCGCCAAGACGGCCCATCGTTCGACGAAGCAGAACTATCACTACACGGAGGGTGACCCGCCAATGTGGCCCAATGTTCAGCGCAGCCGATCAAATACTACACGAAGGGTTGCCCGCCAAGATGGCCCATCGTTCGGCCAAGCCGAACGAATACTACACGGAGGGTGACCGGCGAGGCCGGCCCGCCGTTCGGCAAAGCCAAACGATTACTACAGGGAGAGTGGCCCGCCAAGACGGCCCATCGTTCGACGAAGCAGAACTATCACTACACGGAGGGTGACCCGCCAATGTGGCCCAATGTTCGGCGCAGCCGATCGAATACTACACGAAGGGTTGCCCGCCAAGATGGCCCATCGTTCGGCCAAGCCGAACGAATACTACACGAAGGGTGACCGGCGAGGCCGGCCCGCCATTCGGCGAAGCCAAGCGAATACTACATGGAGGGTGACCGGCGAGGCCGGCCCGCCATTCGGCGAAGCCAAGCGAATACTACACGGAAGGTGGCCCGCCAAGACGGCCCATCGTTTGGCGAAGCCGAACGAGTACTACACGGAGAGTGGCCCGCCAAGACGGCCCATCGTTCGACGAAGCAGAACTATCACTACACGGAGGGTGACCCGCCAATGTGGCCCAATGTTCAGCGCAGCCGATCAAATACTACACGAAGGGTTGCCCGCCAAGATGGCCCATCGTTCGGCCAAGCCGAACGAATACTACTCGGAGGGTGACCGGCGAGGCCGGCCCGCCGTTCGGCGAAGCCAAACGAATACTACACGGAGGGTGACCCGCCAATGTGGCCCATCGTTCGACGAAGCAGAACTATCACTACACGGAGGGTGACCCGCCAATGTGGCTCCAAATGTTCGGCGCAGCCGATCGAATACTACACGAAGGGTTGCCCGCCAAGATGGCCCATCGTTCGGCCAAGCCGAACGAATACTACTCGGAGGGTGACCGGCGAGGCCGGCCCGCCGTTCGGCGAAGCCAAACGAATACTACACGGAGGGTGACCGGCGAGGCCGGCCCGCCATTCGGCGAAGCCAAGCGAATACTACACGGAGGGTGACCGGCGAGGCCGGCCCGCCATTCGGCGAAGCCAAGCGAGTACTACACGGAGGGTGACCGGCGAGGCCGGCCCGCCATTCGGCGAAGCCAAGCGAATACTACACGGAAGGTGGCCCGCCAAGACGGCCCATCGTTTGGCGAAGCCGAACGAGTACTACACGGAGAGTGGCCCGCCAAGACGGCCCATCGTTCGACGAAGCAGAACTATCATTACACGAAGGGTGACCCGCCAATGTGGCCCAATGTTCGGCGCAGCCGATCGAATACTACACGAAGGGTTGCCCGCCAAGATGGCCCATCGTTCGGCCAAGCCGAACGAATACTACACGAAGGGTGACCGGCGAGGCCGGCCCGCCATTCGGCGAAGCCAAGCGAATACTACATGGAGGGTGACCGGCGAGGCCGGCCCGCCATTCGGCGAAGCCAAGCGAATACTACACGGAAGGTGGCCCGCCAAGACGGCCCATCGTTTGGCGAAGCCGAACGAGTACTACACGGAGAGTGGCCCGCCAAGACGGCCCATCGTTCGACGAAGCAGAACTATCACTACACGGAGGGTGACCCGCCAATGTGGCCCAATGTTCGGCGCAGCCGATCGAATACTACACGAAGGTTGCCCGCCAAGATGGTCCATCGTTCGGCCAAGCCGAACGAATACTACTCGGAGGTTGACCAACGAGGCCGGCCCGCCGTTCGGCGAAGCCAAACGAATACTACACGGAGGGTGACCCGCCAATGTGGCCCATCGTTCGACGAAGCAGAACTATCACTACACGGAGGGTGACCCGCCAATGTGGCCCAATGTTCGGCGCAGCCGATCGAATACTACACGAAGGGTTGCCCGCCAAGATGGCCCATCGTTCGGCCAAGCCGAACGAATACTACTCGGAGGGTGACCGGCGAGGCCGGCCCGCCGTTCGGCGAAGCCAAACGAATACTACACGGAGGGTGACCGGCGAGGCCGGCCCGCCATTCGGCGAAGCCAAGCGAATACTACACGGAGGGTGACCGGCGAGGCCGGCCCGCCATTCGGCGAAGCCAAGCGAGTACTACACGGAGGGTGACCGGCGAGGCCGGCCCGCCATTCGGCGAAGCCAAGCGAATACTACACGGAAGGTGGCCCGCCAAGACGGCCCATCGTTTGGCGAAGCCGAACGAGTACTACACGGAGAGTGGCCCGCCAAGACGGCCCATCGTTCGACGAAGCAGAACTATCATTACACGAAGGGTGACCCGCCAATGTGGCCCAATGTTCGGCGCAGCCGATCGAATACTACACGAAGGGTTGCCCGCCAAGATGGCCCATCGTTCGGCCAAGCCGAACGAATACTACACGAAGGGTGACCTGGCGAGGCCGGCCGGCCATTCGGCGAAGCCAAGCGAATACTACATGGAGGGTGACCGGCGAGGCCGGCTTGCCATTCGGCGAAGCCAAGCGAATACTACACGGAAGGTGGCCCGCCAAGACGGCCCATCGTTTGGCGAAGCCGAACGAGTACTACACGGAGAGTGGCCCGCCAAGACGGCCCATCGTTCGACGAAGCAGAACTATCACTACACGGAGGGTGACCCGCCAATGTGGCCCAATGTTCGGCGCAGCCGATCGAATACTACACGAAGGGTTGCCCGCCAAGATGGCCCATCGTTCGGCCAAGCCGAACGAATACTACTCGGAGGGTGACCAACGAGGCCGGCCCGCCGTTCGGCGAAGCCAAACGAATACTACACGGAGGGTGACCGGCGAGGCCAGCCCGCCATTCAGCGAAGCCAAGCGAATACTACACGGAGGTGACCGGCGAAGGCCGGCCGCCATTCAGCGAAGCCAAGCGAATACTACACGGAGGGTGACCGGCGAGGCCGGCCCGCCATTCGGCGAAGCCTAGCGAATACTACACGGAAGGTGGCCCGCCAAGACGGCCCATCGTTTGGCGAAGCCGAACGAGTACTACACGGAGAGTGGCCCGCCAAGACGGCCCATCGTTCGACGAAGCAGAACTATCATTACACGAAGGGTGACCCGCCAATGTGGCCCAATGTTCGGCGCAGCCGTCAGATACTACACGAAGGTTGCCCGCCAAGATGGCCCATCGTTTGGCCAAGCCGAACGAATACTACACGAAGGGTGACCGGCGAGGCCGGCCCGCCGCTCGGCGAAGCCAAACGAATACTACACGGAGGGTGACCGGCGAGGTCGGCCCGCCATTCGGCGAAGCCAAGCGAATACTACACGGAAGGTGGCCCGCCAAGACGGCCCATCGTTTGGCGAAGCCGAACGAGTACTACACGGAGAGTGGCCCGCCAAGACGGCCCATCGTTCGACGAAGCAGAACTATCACTACACGGAGGGTGACCCGCCAATGTGGCCCAATGTTCGGCGCAGCCGATCGAATACTACACGAAGGGTTGCCCGCCAAGATGGCCCATCGTTCGGCCAAGCCGAACGAATACTACTCGGAGGGTGACCGGCGAGGCCGGCCGCCGTTCGGCGAAGCCAAACGAATACTACACGGAGGGTGACCGGCGAGGCCGGCACGCCATTCAGCGAAGCCAAGCTAATACTACACGGAGGGTGACCGGCGAGGCCGGCCCGCCATTCGGCGAAGCCAAGCGAGTACTACACGGAGGGTGACCGGCGAGGCCGGCCCGCCATTCGGCGAAGCCAAGCGAATACTACACGGAAGGTGGCCCGCCAAGACGGCCCATCGTTTGGCGAAGCCGAACGAGTACTACACGGAGTGGCCCGCCAAGACGGCCCATCGTTCGACGAAGCAGAACTATCATTACACGAAGGGTGACCCGCCAATGTGGCCAATGTTCGGCGCAGCCGATCGAATACTACACGAAGGGTTGCCCGCCAAGATGGCTCCATCGTTCGGCGCAGCCGATCGAATACTACACGGAGGGTGACCGGCGAGGCCGGCCCGCCATTCGGCGAAGCCAAACGAATACTACTTGGAGGGTGACCGGCGAGGCCGGCCCGCCTTTCGGCGAAGCCGAACGAATACTACACGGAGGGTGGCCCGCCAAGACGGCCCATGGTTTGGCGAAGCCGAACGAATACTACATGGAAAGTGGCCCGCCAAGACGGCCCATCGTTCGATGAAGCAGAACTATCACTACACGGAGGGTGACCCGCCAATGTGGCCCATCGTTCGGCGCAGCCGATCGAATACTACACGAAGGGTTGCCCGCCAAGATGGCCCATCGTTTGGCCAAGCCGAACGAATACTACTCGGAGGGTGACCGGCGAGGCCGGCCCGCCGTTCGGCGAAGCCAAACGAATACTACACGGAGGGTGACCCGCCAATGTGGCCCATCGTTCGGCAAAGCCGAACTAATACTACACGAAGGGTGACCCGCCAATGTGGCTCCAATGTTCGGCGCAGCCGATCGAATACTACACGAAGGGTTGCCCGCCAAGATGGCCCATCGTTCGGCGAAACCGAACGAATACTACTCGGAGGGTGACCGGCGAGGCCGGCCGCCGTTCGGCGCAGCCGATCGAATACTACACGGAGGGTGACCGGCGAGGCCGGCCCGCCATTCGGCGAAGCCAAGCGAATACTACACGGAGGGTGACCGGCGAGGCCGGCCCGCCATTCGGCGAAGCCAAGCGAGTACTACACGGAGGGTGACCGGCGAGGCCGGCCCGCCATTCGGCGAAGCCAAGCGAATACTACACGGAAGGTGGCCCGCCAAGACGGCCCATCGTTTGGCGAAGCCGAACGAGTACTACACGGAGAGTGGCCCGCCAAGACGGCCCATCGTTCGACGAAGCAGAACTATCATTACACGAAGGGTGACCCGCCAATGTGGCCCAATGTTCGGCGCAGCCGATCGAATACTACACGAAGGGTTGCCCGCCAAGATGGCCCATCGTTCGGCCAAGCCGAACGAATACTACACGAAGGGTGACCGGCGAGGCCGGCCCGCCATTCGGCGAAGCCAAGCGAATACTACATGGAGGGTGACCGGCGAGGCCGGCTTGCCATTCGGCGAAGCCAAGCGAATACTACACGGAAGGTGGCCCGCCAAGACGGCCCATCGTTTGGCGAAGCCGAACGAGTACTACACGGAGAGTGGCCCGCCAAGACGGCCCATCGTTCGACGAAGCAGAACTATCACTACACGGAGGGTGACCCGCCAATGTGGCCCAATGTTCGGCGCAGCCGATCGAATACTACACGAAGGGTTGCCCGCCAAGATGGCCCATCGTTCGGCCAAGCCGAACGAATACTACTCGGAGGGTGACCAACGAGGCCGGCCCGCCGTTCGGCGAAGCCAAACGAATACTACACGGAGGGTGACCGGCGAGGCCGGCCCGCCATTCGGCGAAGCCAAGCGAATACTACACGGAGGGTGACCGGCGAGGCCGGCCCGCCATTCGGCGAAGCCAAGCGAATACTACACGGAGGGTGACCGGCGAGGCCGGCCCGCCATTCGGCGAAGCCTAGCGAATACTACACGGAAGGTGGCCCGCCAAGACGGCCCATCGTTTGGCGAAGCCGAACGAGTACTACACGGAGAGTGGCCCGCCAAGACGGCCCATCGTTCGACGAAGCAGAACTATCATTACACGAAGGGTGACCCGCCAATGTGGCCCAATGTTCGGCGCAGCCGATCGAATACTACACGAAGGGTTGCCCGCCAAGATGGCCCATCGTTTGGCCAAACCGAACGAATACTACACGAAGAGGGACCGGCGAGGCCGGCCGCCGCTCGGCGAAACCAAACGAATACTACACGGAGGGTGACCGGCGAGGTCGGCCCGCCATTCGGAGAAGCCAAGCGAATACTACACGGAAGGTGGCCCGCCAAGACGGCCCATCGTTTGGCGAAGCCGAACGAGTACTACACGGAGAGTGGCCCGCCAAGACGGCCCATCGTTCGACGAAGCAGAACTATCACTACACGGAGGGTGACCCGCCAATGTGGCCCAATGTTCGGCGCAGCCGATCGAATACTACACGAAGGGTTGCCCGCCAAGATGGCCCATCGTTCGGCCAAGCCGAACGAATACTACTCGGAGGGTGACCGGCGAGGCCGGCCCGCCGTTCGGCGAAGCCAAACGAATACTACACGGAGGGTGACCGGCGAGGCCGGCACGCCATTCGGCGAAGCCAAGCTAATACTACACGGAGGGTGACCGGCGAGGCCGGCCCGCCATTCGGCGAAGCCAAGCGAGTACTACACGGAGGGTGACCGGCGAGGCCGGCCCGCCATTCGGCGAAGCCAAGCGAATACTACACGGAAGGTGGCCCGCCAAGACGGCCCATCGTTTGGCGAAGCCGAACGAGTACTACACGGAGAGTGGCCCGCCAAGACGGCCCATCGTTCGACGAAGCAGAACTATCATTACACGAAGGGTGACCCGCCAATGTGGCCCAATGTTCGGCGCAGCCGATCGAATACTACACGAAGGGTTGCCCGCCAAGATGGCCATCGTTCGGCCAAGCCGAACGAATACTACACGAAGGGTGACCGGCGAGGCCGGCCGCCATTCGGCGAAGCCAAGCGAATACTACATGGAGGGTGACCGGCGAGGCCGGCCCGCCATTCGGCGAAGCCAAGCGAATACTACACGGAAGGTGGCCCGCCAAGACGGCCCATCGTTTGGCGAAGCCGAACGAGTACTACACGGAGAGTGGCCCGCCAAGACGGCCCATCGTTCGACGAAGCAGAACTATCACTACACGGAGGGTGACCCGCCAATGTGGCCCAATGTTCGGCGCAGCCGATCGAATACTACACGAAGGGTTGCCCGCCAAGATGGCCCATCGTTCGGCCAAGCCGAACGAATACTACTCGGAGGTTGACCAACGAGGCCGGCCCGCCGTTCGGCGAAGCCAAACGAATACTACACGGAGGGTGACCCGCCAATGTGGCCCATCGTTCGACGAAGCAGAACTATCACTACACGGAGGGTGACCCGCCAATGTGGCCCAATGTTCGGCGCAGCCGATCGAATACTACACGAAGGGTTGCCCGCCAAGATGGCCCATCGTTCGGCCAAGCCGAACGAATACTACTCGGAGGGTGACCGGCGAGGCCGGCCCGCCGTTCGGCGAAGCCAAACGAATACTACACGGAGGGTGACTGGCGAGGCCGGCCCGCCATTCGGCGAAGCCAAGCGAATACTACACGGAGGGTGACCGGCGAGGCCGGCCCGCCATTCGGCGAAGCCAAGCGAATACTACACGGAGGGTGACCGGCGAGGCCGGCCCGCCATTCGGCGAAGCCTAGCGAATACTACACGGAAGGTGGCCCGCCAAGACGGCCCATCGTTTGGCGAAGCCGAACGAGTACTACACGGAGAGTGGCCCGCCAAGACGGCCCATCGTTCGACGAAGCAGAACTATCATTACACGAAGGGTGACCCGCCAATGTGGCTCCAATGTTCGGCGCAGCCGATCGAATACTACACGAAGGGTTGCCCGCCAAGATGGTCGCATCGTTCGGCCAAGCCGAACGAATACTACACGAAGGGTGACCGGCGAGGCCGGCCCGCCATTCGGCGAAGCCAAGCGAATACTACATGGAGGGTGACCGGCGAGGCCGGCTTGCCATTCGGCGAAGCCAAGCAAATACTACACGGAAGGTGGCCCGCCAAGACGGTCCATCGTTTGGCGAAGCCGGACGAATACTACACGGAGAGTGGCCCGCCAAGACGACCGATCGTTCGGCAAAGCAGAAGTGACCCGCCAATGTGGTCCATCGTTCGGCGCAGCCGATCGAATACTACACGAAGGGTTGCCCGCCAAGATGGCCCATCGTTCGGCCAAGCCGAACGAATACTACACGGAGGGTGACCGGCGAGGCTGGCCGCCGTTCGGCGAAGCCAAACGAATACTACACGGAGGGTGACCGGCGAGGCCGGCCCGCCATTCGGCGAAGCCAAGCGAATACTACACGGAGGGTGACCGGCGAGGCCGGCCCGCCATTCGGCGAAGCCAAGCGAATACTACACGGAGGGTGACCGGCGAGGCCGGCCCGCCATTCGGCGAAGCCGAACGAATACTACACGGAGGGTGGCCCGCCAAGACGGCCCATCGTATGGCGAAGCCGAACGAGTACTACACGGAGAGTGGCCCGCCAAGACGGCCCATCGTTCGACGAAGCAGAACTATCATTACACAAAGGGTGATCCGCCAATGTGGCCCAATGTTCGGCGCAGCCGATCGAATACTACACGAAGGGTTGCCCGCCAAGATGGCCCATCGTTTGGCCAAGCCGAACGAATACTACACGAAGGGTGACCGGCGAGGCCGGCCCGCCGCTCGGCGAAGCCAAACGAATACTACACGGAGGGTGACCGGCGAGGTCGGCCCGCCATTCGGCGAAGCCAAGCGAATACTACACGGAAGGTGGCCCGCCAAGACGGCCCATCGTTTGGCGAAGCCGAACGAGTACTACACGGAGAGTGGCCCGCCAAGACGGCCCATCGTTCGACGAAGCAGAACTATCACTACACGGAGGGTGACCCGCCAATGTGGCCCAATGTTCGGCGCAGCCGATCGAATACTACACGAAGGGTTGCCCGCCAAGATGGCCCATCGTTCGGCCAAGCCGAACGAATACTACACGAAGGGTGACCGGCGAGGCCGGCCCGCCGCTCGGCGAAGCCAAGCGAATACTGCGTAGATGCTGGGGGGTAGGCAAAGTTGGTCCATAGTTCGGTAGAATCACGTGGCTGCCACGGGCTAGTGACCCGAAGGGTCACTAGTGAGTAAATATAATAGTAAATAAATAAATAAGTAAATAAATGAATGAGTAATTAAATAAAAAAGTGAATAAATAAATAAATAAATAAAATAGTAAATAAATAAATAAGTAGTTATTAAATCGAAGAAAAGTATCACATTAACAAAGAAATGAAAACGAGGAGAAGAAAAAAGTATCTGCAGTTGCAAAGAATGATAAGAGAGTGAAGAAGATAAAGAAAGAGAGCAATAGGAGAAATTGGAGTGTATGAAGAAAAACCCCTGCGATTCGAAGGAAATCGCTATTTTTTAGTTTACTCCGGTGGGGACGGGAGAAAAAGTTTATGGGGTCGCCACTAGCGTGTTCGATAGTGGGGTGATCAAGGAGGTCATAGAGGTTTCGGCTGACGAAGAACTCGTTAGGGATATCAATTCTAGCCAGTGGAGATTCGAGCGTTTATTTGAATCGTGCGTGATTGTGATCAAGGTAGCCTCTCCCGTGTTATCAACTTTGCTAGCATAATTTTCAATTTTTTGTGTACAATTGAGCCATTCGGGCTAGGTGACATCACCCACAAAACTTGAGCCAGAGGATTGCTGTGGGGTCGATCAACTAGCACTTCTGGGTCGATCATCTAACACTTTTTCATTGATTTTTTATAAAATCGTCGAACAACATGGAAAACATTTTTGGCGCAAAAATTCTTCAAAAATGACAGTGACGAGCAAATGCAGAAAAAACGCCAAAAACGATTTTGGCGCGAAATTCAGATCAAATTTAACAATGAATTCAGACTGGTTTTTCTTCACAAATGAAGATCTGTCAGAGGCCCTTTCGACAATTCCGTTCACTAAAGAGACCAAGCAATACAAAAAACATGAAAAAATGTTTAGATTTTTGATTTCGATTTTCTTTTTGTTTTGAATTTTTCTAGATTTAGATTTTCCTCATAGCTCAAAAATCTTGTGATGCACAGATAACTCAAAATTGGTATTTGACCCTCACTATGGCGGAAGTCAGCAAGAGCCCAGGACAAAAACACACAAAACAGCTCAAAACCGGCTATAATTAGGATCACTCCGCCCGTTCATGTTGCTGCTCCATCCTCGAATAACGATTTTTTCAAGAGCACTAACTGTTTCGAAGAAAACGAAATATAGGCTTGGGATAGATGAAGCCAGATGTGTGAATAAAATTTCGTTTCAGTGATTCTCGTCGGATTCTAAGTTCTAAAAATGCAGCTGTCACAGAGACCAACCCATCTGACTCTCTACCGGAACAACAAGGTCAAAACTTCTTAGGGAAAACCCTGCCTCTGAAGAATCGATAGGCTAAATGTGCGAACGCTCGAGATTTCGTTGTTCACTAAGCACGTGCATTTGCGTGTGTACCACACTCACGGGTTCACTTGCTTACAGAATGCGTGCGATTGCGTACTGAATGCGTGTCATTGCGTGCCGGCAGCGCAAACTTACAAAACGACCTCGCCTTCGCAATTGCTTGCGTACTGAACGCCGCGGTCGATTGCGTACTGCACGCTTAAACGTAGCGAACACATCCGTGCCTACCGCGCGGACTGACAAACTGACCTCACCCACCAGTTTTCCTGCGTACTGTACGCGAATGCTTGCGTACCGACCGTGCAATCTGACAAACCGATCTCCCTCACCAGTTTGCCTGCGTGCTGAACGTGGGCGATTGCGTACTGAACGCCAACAATTTCGTACCGACCACGTAAACTGACACAACGACCTCACCGAACAGTTTTCTAGCGAGCTTATAGCGGGCGGTTGCGTGCTGACCGCGAGCTCTTGCGTACTGACTGCGTGTGCTCACGTACCGACCGCAGCGAAAAGTCATGTTTCGTACTGACCGCGCGCAAAGATGACTGCGCGCGGTCAGTACGCCTCCATGGAAAATCGCTAACGGTTGGTACGGAGCTCAGGCGTATTGATCGCGTGCACTATTTCGTTTTCGCGGTCAGTACGCAAATGCCCGCGTTCCGTACGGAATACATTTTTTTGCACGCGTTCAGTACGATAGTGGCACGCGGTCGGTACGAGAAGCGATTTTTCGCCCGCGGTCGGTCCACCCCATTGTCTGAGTGGGTCCTGCACACTTTCTACGGCGTTCGGCGCATTCTACCTTGGGTCCCGCACACTTTCTACGGCGTCCTGCACACTTCCACTCGGGTCCCGCACATTTTCTACGGCGTCCTGCCCACTCCAACTTGGGTCCCGCACACTTTCCACGGCGTTCTGCGCGCTCTTGAGCCCGTACCCGTAAGGTAGCCCGTCTTGAAAGTCAAGCCGAATAAACGGTCAAACAAACACACAGAGAAACGCATACATACATACACACACACGCACACACAAATTTACCAAAATATATATAGTAGGATGATTGAACTCCATTTATTGCATTCTATTCCATGAGTTGTTCTGTTATTTTATGTTCATACTATATTCTCCAATATGGAACGGGAGGAGGGGATCGACGGGCGGGTGGGTGGGCTGACAATTAATCCTCATTCATGGGATGTTATTGCATGAATTGTGGCTCCATGACATCGCTCACCTGCGTGCGTAAGCGTCACGGTCCGGTGAGCGTCGCGCGCGCGGCGAACGCGGAAAAGTCGCCATCGTACGGAAGAGTCATCTGCACCATATACGGCAACACGGTTATCGTTAGTGGCATAAAATGAACACAGCAATTCAAATAATGCTCTAAAACATGCTAATTTACTTGATTTCACTTGAATGCTGAGATGTCGCGTCGCCGCCCTTCCCGCCGCGCGCGACACTCACCGGCCGCGACGCAGAACGCAAGGGTGAGCAATGACCGGTCCCCATGAATTGTTCTGTTATTCCGTGCTGTTAACCAATGAAAATGTTATACTATATTATGCAATGAAGAATTTTTTTATTCTATCTCTCAATGACTAAAATGGGAGTTCTCCCTCGGTTACTTCTTCTTCTTCATGCGTTCGATATCCATACCAGTAGGTAGATCAGCAAAGTAGGCTGCATGACCTAAAAAAAGTAGGAATCACACATCGAGACAAAAAAAAGCGTTTTTTAGAAAAAAAATCTTAGAAATCGTGCCTTGGGGGGGTTCACAAAAATATCGGGCGGGGGGTCGCTCAGATTTCGTAAATTTACACATCGCCCCGCTTGACCCTGCTCTGTGGATGGGGAGGAGCCGCGACGCTCCTATGATAGCTTCATCATGAAAGCCGAGCGGTCGTTTTCGAGAAAACACAATGGTCAAATTAGAGAAACAACCGCCCCGCTTCGCAGCGGGGTACAGCTATTGATAGCCAGCGATCCGCCCGCGACCTGCTAGCGATCTGCCCGCCAGGGCTTTGATAGCCAGCGATCCGCTCGCTCAAATTTTAAACGGTGAAACCTGTCAATCATTGATGAGTTCTTTTCCGGTATCAGTATCATGCTCAGAATTAACAAACCGAGGGGTATAGAAGGCGCTCCATCTCTCCGAATGCTCACTCGGCATTTCGAGACCGATCCTGGAAGATGACTTCAAGTCACCTTTGAAGGATCACTCAGAAGCCGGAAAATAATTTTTGGCAGTTGAGGTGATGATCCCTATGGCAAGGGGTGGGAGGGTCCCGCACACGGAGACCGTGGTGGGAACCATTGAAATAACCCACATGTGGCATGGAGGGCGGATCGGTGGCTAATGGCCGGCGGATCGCTGACTAGTGGCGGGCGGTTCGCTGGCTACTGGCGGGCGGAAGGCGGGGGGAATGTCGCCAACGATCCGCCCGCACTTACTGTTCGAGTACTGCAAATCCTACAAGGTAAAAATTGAAACCGCGATTCCCCAAACTGCATATTCAACTATAAGTTGTTAAAACTATAGCCAAAAATTAAAAAAACAGTTAAGGAGTCAAAATGCGACCACCTTTCGACGCCTTCACTGCAATCGATCACCAAGGGAGAAGTCCTTTTTGACAGAGAAGCCAGCGTTCGCGACCTGAAATAATCTAGTAAATGAAGACGTGGGAAACGGATTTTCGACATTTCACCTTAAACTATTGGTTTGCCAACAAGCTTTGGAATGACCCTATTCTATGTGTATTCCAATCCGAACAGGTGAAGCACAACATTCAACCCTTCATTTCAGAGCGAAATTTACTCGGGTCAATCGCGCGCGTGTACGCATGCGTCTTCTGCACCCTCACTCTCGTTGCCTCTCCTCTCCTCTCGCTCTGCTCACGCACGCACAGAAACAACTTGAATTTTGCTTTGAAATAGGGGTATATATGTAGACAAATGCTATCATGCGTTTCGAAGCATCAGATGGGGGTGAATTTACGAAAACGACAATGATTCGCATGAAACCCGAACGCCTGGCAGCAAGTCGCGGCATGGGTGTACAAAACGGTTACATCTCAGACGTTCGCCGTTGTCTACAGGACACGAATGAGATGTCACCTCACGCAATGCTCCCTGTAGACATTCGAAAAGGGCAGAGATCGCCCCTCGAGAACTGCCCGTCGCCCCCCTCCACGATGCCGTAGACAACCTATCCGCCGAAACGCTTTTGCTGTAGACATCCCATCGGAGGAGGGTCTCCATCCCCGATTCCGCGTTCACATCCTATCAACATCCCGTAGACCTGATATTACCATCCCAGTGAAGCATCAGCCGCCTTATGACGTCACCAATCGAAAGGGAGTTTATCTCTCTAAGAAACTTGATAATGAGGCTCGATTTTCTTTATTTCTGTTCTAATCCAACCGGAACAGAGAAATTAGACCCTCTCAACCAATTTCTCTAGGGAAAAACTAACATCGGCGTGGATCCTAATGAGACTTTGCGTTCCCCTCTGGAGGTTAGCGCAAACTCGGTGCAACTACGTTATAGCATGTGACCTCGAGTTTGCGCCAACCTTCAATAATTTTTTTTCAAAAGCTTTTAGAGGTATAAGTAAGCGCCCAACCGAAAATCCGCTCAAGTCCAAAACTCTATCAGTCTGCGCAAAGTTTGGAAAATGTGCCTTCACCCAGAATTTGCTCAGTGGTGTAGTTTTAAGCGCTGAACACAGGCATGAGGACCGTTTACGTATTTCGCAAACACTAATGCGCGTTTTCGATGGAAAAAGGCGGGAAATACGAAATTTGACAGGCTATAACTTTTTCCGCAGATGTCCATAGCAAAATCCGAGTTAAGATTCGAAGAGGGCGTGCTAGGGTTGACTAAAAAACATTTATCAGCTTTCTGATCCGGGGGTACACCATGCGAGGTTCCCTAGTTAATCACAGTAGATGGGAAAGCTATTTTAGCGTAGTCCGGAATGAGCAAAATGGCGTACCTTGCGAGGATGCCCTCGCTACTATGCTTTAACCTTCTCAATTTTTAGTCGGCGTGCTCGACGAGCTGGCCGACTTGCATGTCGGTGTGCTGCTACGATAACGCTGGTCTACCTAGCAGCATGTGCTCCTGCTATTAAATTTTGCAACACTTGCTCCTCCGGTAAAATTTTGCAGCACGTGGTGCTGTTTGGATCACGTGTTCCTGCAATACACCCTTTCAATGGTTGTGGTCACCAGAGTTGGATACATTACACAGTGCTTAAATAACTTGACGGACGAACCGAAAGTCTGCCTGCTATTCGCTTTCTGATACGCAGAGCACTGGCGTGTGCGCGTGTGGAACACCAGTATCGATTGGTTCGATT
Organism: Aplectana chamaeleonis; assembly: GCA_029168955.1. Lineage (NCBI taxonomy): Eukaryota > Metazoa > Nematoda > Chromadorea > Rhabditida > Cosmocercidae > Aplectana > Aplectana chamaeleonis. The sequence continues at coordinate 83,555 of JAPDOI010000666.1, forward strand.
GCGGACGCAAGCAGACAGTCGCAGCCGGGCTCATTAGGGTCAGGGGCAGGGGTGTGCATTTTCCGTTTACAGATTTACCGATTTTCCGGATTTACCGGTGTTTTTCGGTAAATTTTGATTTTCCGATTTACCGAGTTTTTCTCGAAATTTACCGAAATTTTAACCGAAAAAACTTGGGTGTTTTTCTGCCTGTGCGGCCTACTTCTTACTATTTCACGGGTTTGCTACAGTTAAGGCATGCATTTGGCGCGATATCCTTTTTCATCCTTCTTTTCGTTACTCTTTTTTTTTAACCCTCTGGCTTTCTTTTTGAATTTTCAAACGATCTCTTCACCTTTTGTGTCACGTGCTTTTTCTTATCGAAATGCTACCCCAATAAAAACCTAATTTATTCAAAAATGTCAACAGATTTGCAACGCAGCAGAGTCCTGAAGCAGATATTTTAGGAACTGGTAAAATTCTTTCCGAATCCCCCGACACAACACTGAATCCACTGCAGTTCTGGAACGACTCCATTGTGAAATCATCGTACCCGCACCTTTCCTAATTGACCAATAAGTACTTTTGCGCGCCTCCTGGGACAGTTGAGGCGGAAAGGATGTTTTCGACAGCTGGCTTGATTTTGAGTGACTACAGGAAGGCCTTACCTACAGAAAATTTTGAAATGTTACTTTTTCTCAAAATAAACGTCCCGCTGATCAGGTTCAGCCGTTGAGCTCAGTTTGATATGTAAAACTCACTCATATTTGCACTATCCTCATGCACTATTGAAAATGATACACAAATATATCGGTCATTTGTGCTATTGTATGGGATAGGCACCAAGAAGTCGAAGTCAGAATTTTTACCGAATTTTCCGTTTTTACCGTATTTACCGAAAAAAAAAATTCAGCAAAAAGTTTCGGTAAAAAATTTACCGAAAAGAATTTTCCGCACACCCCTGTTCCGGACTACGCTAAAATCGCTTCCCTTGTTAACCAGAAAAGGTGATATCGGCTAACTACGCTTTTTTAAATTCTACATTTTTTTCTTCTAGCTACATTTACCTCTCCTCGAGTATTGACAACATGGATGGGAATCAGGGTAAATAAACACCACTGAATGATCAGAGATTCCCCTCAAACATCTTAAAACAACGACGCAAAGGACATACATAAACGGACGAAAAAAACTTAAATCTGCCAACGTAGGCATATGCTGAAAGCTCCGTAAACCACGGAAACCTTCGGGTCCACCACGGGGATCTCCGCGAGGTCCACCTCTCGGCAGGACACGAACACCCCTTCCACGGAAAGACGTTATTAAAAAACGAATCACCGATCTCACATAATCGAAAAATGAGAAGAATTACTTTAGAAGTCTACAGCATCAAAAAAAACGAATTGCGAATCTAACATAACCAAAAAAGAGAACTCGGGCGGCACAATCTTCGTGATACATTGATTGATAGACGCTACCAACACCCCTCCTCGCGAATGTTCTGTAGAACAGCCCATCGACCTGCACCGACGTAGACATCCCGATTTGTCGTCCTGTAGACAACAACTCGGTCTGCATCGATTTAAGGCACTCGGCGGGATTGCTGGTCGATGGGCTGTTTAACAGCCCGTCGTCCCCTGCTCAACAGCACACCGGGATGGCCCCGCGTAGAACTGCCCGCTCGCCAGCGGTGACTCGTTCTGGGCGGATCGACGTCCTGTAGACAACGGCGAACGTCTGAGATAGCCCTTCATCCGAAACTACCCTGGTAACCTGCGATTGAGAGCAGAAAATTAGGTTAGAAAATCAGTTAGACCGGCTCTGAACTTAGCTTATCTTGATTCGCTCGCGAGCCAACTGGAGATGGCCGGGGCGGACTTTCCTAAATGAATTTTTTTTGATTTCCCTTCCGGGTTATAGTTTTTGAATACATGTCAGATTTTTCTTAAAGCCGACCGAGCGGACTACTCACCTCAACATGCTGATATACTCATAAACACAGTTCGACAGAAGAAGAATTTGCATAAACCCTCTTACGGCGAGACGATCATTGGTTACGAGTACGAATGCACACATACAGGCTATAAAACGGCGAAATTCATTTGGTTCCTACGCGTGCTGGTGGGGAGCGAAAGCCAGAGACAGTGAGAGAGCGTAGGGCAGAATTTTTCAGCTCGAGGTCCCCCCCGAGCTGAAAATTGCTTTGGAAAGTTTGCTTTCCTCATTTTAGCTAGCCAAATGGTTTGAGTAAATCCATTTCTTTTCTCCGAAAATTTTACGACCTTCCTCAATTTTGATTATTTTTCAAAATTTTTACGACCCCGTTGCGCCAGGTCGCAACCCTGCCCAACTCTGGATACCAAGGACCAAAAAAGAAGCACTGAAAGGAAAACAAAGAAATGAAATAATCAAACAAAGAGGAACCTGCGTAGCTACATTGGAGTCAGAGCTTCGTTGAGACCAATCAAGTCCATCTTGCCAAAATGTTGGGCTGAACCTGAATACAAATTACTATTTTAAATACTGCTGACGTATCTGTGTTCACACTATGATAAATGGGCACTTTTCGAACTCCGGAACTTCCTACAAGAGGTTTATTCAGAGCACTGAACACGAATATTGGGCCAGTTTTTTTTTATATGAAGGTGTACGAACGGTACACGGTAGGTAGGCCAAAGCTTTTAATTTGACTGAAACAATGTCCGAAGGATCCCCTGTGGTTCTAATCACGATTTTTTGACTATTTTGCTAACTCCGAAAGATCAGGGCGTTGCGGTAGCCAAACGACACTCAGTCCGCGATAACCCACCGTGATCATCAAATTCATAATCAGCGCTCCAAGAAACCAATTTTGTTAGAAATCCAACCAAATCTATGCTTCCACCTGCTACGATGCTTCCACCTGCCGCGACCCACTCTACTGTGCTTCTCTTGCCCAAATTCCGGTCCGCAATAACATCTCAACACGCTTTGCGGCCGCACGCTCCCGAGTCGAAAGAGTTTCAAGCGACGTAGCCGCCGATCTGTTGACTCTAGGTGGGTTTCAGAAACAGGAAACTCGAAAAAATTGGAGAAAACTAAATCAGAAACCACATCTAGTTGGCTTTGGCGCTGGAAACTCGACCGGCTCGAGCGCGTGCGACTGCAAAGCGTGTCGAGACGCAATTTCGGACCGGCATTTGGCACTGAGAGGTACAGTGATCTTCTAAAAAGTGGGAACGGGTTTATCCAATGTATTCAGAGGCTAAGCGCTCGTCCAGCCGGGACTGACGTTTTATAACATAAACACTTTGATAGAATACTATAACCACTTCGTGCAAAAATAAGAGGGGGATTATCAATTATCTGAAAAATTTGGCCGAATCTACGAAATCTCTCTAATGATAGGGAGGATACTCATAAAGTGGAAGGAAATGACTGCAAAGCGAAATTATAAGGAATCCATATCAGAGCCTACGACAACGAATGGGAAGGACAAACAAACCTCATTAAGAATTTCCTCTCGAGCCACATCAATGCCAGCCACCAACAACAAACGATAGCAGGAGTTCACTGGAAAAAAAAACTGAAATTTGAACAATTTATTTATTGCGCTCAAACTAATACCTTATTTTATGCCTCAACTCCCAGCAAGCTGCTCGTTTCGCTATAAACACCCCTTTCCCTCGCCGTATCTCCTCCAATTCCTGATCGACACCACAGGACAAGGGCTTTATTTGCTAGAATGGCAAAGCCTGGGGTCAATGAAAACCTAATTCACGTGCTGGAAGGGGGTTTTTAGAGCAATCCAGAAACACAAAGAAGAAAGGGAAGGAGGAAAACTCCGAAGGAAAAGCCTGCGCTGGAATCGAGGGAAGTGAGAAAATTTTGGTTCCAACAGGGAACAACACTCCATCTATCACTTCCCGTATCCATTGCCCTCCTACCTGCTTAAAGGCAGTGTTCACGATGATTCTCGTTACCAAGTTTTCGACTCAAAACAATGCGTTGGCTACCAAGTGTCACCAAAATCACGAAGAAACGGTGAGAAACGCACTAATTCGTCTTATTTCAGTGACAATATTCTATGGCCTGGACCAGTTGTCTGGTTGGATGGACATGTTCATGGTGGTTGTCACCGGTAAAAAATGGGACTAATCGAAAATGGAAGAATATTTTGGGCACAACAGTATTAGTTAGGGCCCGAAGGAAAGAACGTAGCAACACAGAATGGAGAATTGCAAAAGAGGGGTCCACAAAAGATTTCCTTGTCACAACGAACAGTTCCATTGATACTTAACAGGCGAGCTGATACTTGAGGATTTCGTGCCCTTCTGGTGCGTTTTTCTCGGTTTCTTCGTCATTTCAGTTCTACTCGGGGGCCAAACAATCGATTTAACGATTAATCTCAAAATCGAAGATTATCGTGAACACTGCCTTTAAATGCAGAAAAACGGATGAGAAGGCCAATAGGGAGCACCTAGAATTCTCTTCCCTCTTGCCAACTTAAGAGCATAAAATGATGCACGAATTAGATCTGGAGGTGGCACTACCCAAACCAATCCCGCTCGCCAAAGATGAAGGTTACCGGGAGCAAGAGCATCGGTATCCACCTGGTCTGGATTACCAGATCTAGACCTCCCAACAAACTTGGTGCATTTCCGATTGTGATCATTAGCAAAAAGGTCCAGCAGCGGCACTCCCCATCCGCGAAAAAGCACAGAGACTATCTCCCCCCGAATATCCCAACCATCGTAGTCGAGCAGCCTACTAGCGGCATCCGCCTCCGCGTTTTCCGCCCTGGGAACCCATTTTATCAAAAAATCAATTTTCCTGCTAGTTCCTACTGCCTAAATATCATGAGCCATTTTATGAAGAACTGGAATCATACTCCCTTTGCGCAAAATATTGGCTGCGCTCTGGTTATCCAATCGGATCTCTACAGCAGAATTTCTTATAGTATCTTCCCAGCAATCGACCGCAAAATGAATCGCAAATAAGTCTCTAAAGGTGCTCGATTGAGACTGGAAATCAGGTGGAATGTTAGAAAAAACCCTATCTATAACGGAAACCGAGTGTAAAATGGCACCAAGTACAAGGCTTGATGCGTCAGAAGCCAAAATAAATTTGGGCCTAAAAGAAACTGCGTCAAAAAGTCTAACAAACTTACCTAAAGCAAAACGCTGCTCCCAAAAGCTGACTTCCACCTCCTCATCTGCATCCAGGGGAAAATGACGATCCAGAGAAACAGAATCATGGTCGACCACCTTAGCATTGAGCGCCCTCGTGAACAACTGGGCCTCTGCTTCTAAAATAAACCACATGGAGCTCACTGAGCCAACAAAACGCAACCGCTCTCTCAGAGACGGGGACTTGGAGCATCGCATGCTCTGAAGCCTTCGCACGGCTCGATAAATCTCTCACCCTCGATCCTCAGCTCGCGTCTCTCCAGGTCGATGCAAGAAGCCTAGCCAAACGGCTGAACTTTGAGGATCTAGCAGGGACTTCTCATAGGCTAAAGTAACTCTCGGTAGCTCGAAATCATGGCACACCACACACACAGATCTCGCTACCTCTCTGACAGATTCGCCACATATGAGGCCATCGTCCAGATACAAACACATGTTTATCCCTAGAGACCTCCATCTAGCCAACAGAGGCTTGAACAGCTTTGTGAGGATAAACGGGGCCGAACAAAACACAAATGAGAGCACTTTGAAAACATAAGACTTATCCCTCCAGTTAAAATCAAAAACCCGACAAAATCGGTATGAATCGACACATGATGATAACCCGACCTCATGTCAAAAGTACATAAAAACTTGGCCCCTTTAATCATATCAAAGGCTTTCCTCATTCCTCATAACGGACAGTTTCTCTGACCACAAACTGGTTAAGCCAAGATAAATCCAGAACAAGTCTCAGCTTTTTGCCTTGTGCCAATTATAGAGGCGACACCACTATGGGCTTCTGCTCCACACACTCGATCGCTCCTACATCAAGCAGTTCCTCCAGACTGCCATCGACGAACTCTCCATGCTCCAACGCAGACCTCCTATTCGGCGACACTGACTTCTGACCTGGAAAAGGGATTTCAAAATTGATCCTGACGCCTTCCAGAATCCAATCCCTAACCAGATTGGATACATCCAACCAAAGCCAAAATTCACTATGCTTGGAAATCTCACCGGCAAGGAACTTATCGGTTTTGCTGCGGAGCTTTCCGTGGTAATGGACAGGATACAGCGATATGGCCTGACTGTCCACAGTTGAAACATGGTCGCTGAACGACAGGCTTGTAGGTCCTTCTAGGAAACTGTCCGTAAAACGATCCATCCTGGACGACTGAGTACGGGCTAGCAGTGGGCTGCATCACGAACTGGACTGGGGCGGGGAAACCAAACTGAGGCTGGAACTGCTGCACTGGACTGGGCTGCTGGAAGTGGAAAAGGGGCTGGCTAGGTCCTCTCGCGGACACGGCGGCCCATCCACCGTACCCGCTCTTGCGAAAGGGCAACTCCTGTCTCGGTCGCTGCCGAGAATCCTGATACTTTACCGATGAGGCTTTCTTCAAGTGCTCGGCGACTGCTTTCCCGAACTCGTCGGACTGGTCGATCGCACTCTCCACTTTATCGGACGTGTCCGCAAGGGCAAAGATGGATGAGTCGGAATCCGCCCCCACCACCGTCGTTAACCTCCTCTTCAGCCCCTTTTTGAGATCCGTGAGCTTCTGATGTCTTCCCTCGGCATCTCCTGTGTGCTCTATATCCTCCACATATCCAATCCATTTCGAAAGCAGCACTGCTTGAGCGTTCAATCCCGGGTGCGACAACGTAGGCAGCTTCGGTGACGGACGACTGGACGACGAAGCCTGCTTCTCCTCACGAAATTTCTTCTCCAGTAGCTGAGAAATAAGGGGTCCCACCCCGTCGGCCACTTGGGAACTAATCGACGCAATCAGATCCGTCCTCTCCGGCACACCCTCGTCCGCCATCACTGAAAATATTGGTCGACTAAGCAAACCGCTAAAATCCACCAAATAAACACAATTCTATAGAACGCCTATTAGAAGAACAAACAAAAATCGATAAAGCGCCTACAATGACCACAAAAGGGGAACACAATCACAGACCAAACTTTTTTTTTCTGAGGCCCTCAAGTATAAAACAAAACCCAAAGTAACCACGAGAACTCAAAACCCAACTTTTTTTTGATGCGAGATAAACCTACACAAAAGTGAAACACCGGTGTTGCAAACTAACCGGCACTAATTATATAAACATCCCTTCCTACCCGACGGCGACAGAAATCAAATCGCACACTGGCGAAAATACTGATGAAACAAAATATTAGCAGACAAACAAGGAATTAATATCAACCTTCAATAGCCCACCCTACTCAAACCGGGAAAAAGAAACCATCTCTAATGCAAAACTCCACTCCGATTCACCTAACCTTCCTCCACAAACCCGCAATGGCCACAGAACTGCTATCAGAGATTATAGAAGAATTAGCAGAATCTTGCAAGAATAATGTGAAGCGATAACAAAGCTATAAAATAAAAAGAAACTGCCACAACTAGGGTCAGCGAAGCCTAGAATGAGGCAGGAGACCCCGCCTTCTCCCAGTGTGGCCTCCCAACTTCCTACTGTACCTGGTCTTACCACGAACACCACCTCCCGGCCTCACGCGAGCCCGTGTCGATCGGAATCGCCCTCGATCGGCTCGAGAAAAGGGTACTTTAGCAACAGTCACAACTACGAGAACAAATGGAAAGAACGACGATTCGACAGATCGGTAGTACGATTTGACAAAACTACCAGGAAGGAAATAAACATGATGACGAAAAAAGGCATGAAAACGGCGCGAACATCTGTTAGAATATCCCGCGACGAGGCGCCAGGAAACAAACGCGCGGAATTTAGCGGAAGTTTGTCGGATTTAATCCGCATGGAGAACTCTTCCTGCGGAATACACGATGTTTCTACGATTTTTATTAGGGAGCCCATCATTAGCGTTGCTCGCACCTTTGTTCGCACCTAATTATCTGCGCTCGCACCTCCGACGCTATAACGGCGCTAGCATACCTCCTACAGAGGACTCCTAGCGCTCATCCAAGTGGCCCAATATTGATCCCATTCTGAGTCGACCGAGTTTCAGGCCAAGAACTTGGTGTACACTCGTCTTAGGGCAATAATATTCTATTTTTATTCGCTGTGTTCCACACTGACCTACAACTTCACCTCCGGCTGTTTTCTTTCACACAATTTCTGAGGTATTTTAAAAACCTGTGGATGTTTGGTTTGCATTTGATGAAAGTATTCGCATTGTCACGCCAATAGCGATGCTTTTTATCATTTGTTGAACTGCAGTTCACGATGTCTTGCATTCTCTATAACGTCGCACAGATGTATTACTGTAATCATAATTGTTTGTAATAGTTATCGATGTTAAGTACACAACACACCTTTAAGGGATTATGATCATTCCTTTAGATATCTTATCTCTATATAATTTACGTATATATACGAATGCATAGTGACCCACCTGCGATACCACCTTTACACTCCTTTGTGATAACATGCAACTAACACTAGGTAATACAAACCCAGTGATGCAATATTTCTCACTTCTGTCCCACCGGCGATACCACATTTACATTTCTTGGTGATAACGGTGAAATTTGCACTCACAATTAGCAATAAAATCCCAGCGGTTATATCTCATCTCCCAGTATAGGTCACAGTAGAGATGTACTCCATTTTATCACGTATTGCGCATACCACATGGATAAGAAGAGAAACATTGTTCCTTGGCAGAAGTTAATTAGAGCAATTTCCGTGGAAGTCCGGGTCACGAAGTCGCCTTTCCTACCAAATTTACTTTATTCATGCTGATTAAATTTTTTTATTATTCATTACTATTTTTTAACATTAATTTAATTCCGAAATTGTTGTGGTACATTATTTTTATTTTCAATTTACATTTTTATAAGTTAATTTTTTACCTTGCGCACTTTTCTGCTTGTTTACATTTTGAAGCACTTCATCATTATAGTCACATATCATATTTCTATCACCATTATGAAATTTTTATTTTCTACTAATCATTGTTTTCATCAATTTACAAATTGTGTTGCGCGCGAAGCGCGCACCTGATTTGGAAAAGGATTGCTTCTGCGCACACCCCTCATTCCAGAATCTTGGTTCGGGAGAAATCTTGAAACAAGGGACTTTCACAAAAGATAGAGCAGTAAGGGTTCTCAACATTACCCAAATTTCAGAAAAATTTCCGCAGTGGGTCTCGAGATATCAAAAAAAAATGCGAATTTCAAAACGTGTGTTTGTGTGAATGTGTGTGTCTGAAGGAATTTAGTGATAAGAAGTTTGGTCGGTCTTACAATAGAAATGGAGTGATAACGTGATAAGACTCAATAGAGCTCGACAGACGTTGTGCCTCAGGTCCATCAGGGACCATATGCTCCGTGTGCGGAACACAAATTGAAGTGCGCCAAGCGCTGTATAAAGTGGGCGGTTCAATACTTGGAGTGCGCAGAGCGCCGGAAAAAATGGACGGGACTTTAAAGGGAGTGCACAGTGCGCCGGGAAGAGTGGTCGGGACCCAACTGGGAGTGCGTAGGGCGCCGAAAGAGGTGGCCGGATTTCAACTAGGAGTCCACAGAGCGCCAAGAACTGTGGACGGGACCCAAGTGGGAGTGCACAGCGAGCCGGGAAAAGTGGTTGAGGCCCAACAATGAGTGCGTAGGGGACCGTAAAAAATGGTCGGGACCACGGATGTGCGTAATTACGACTAACGACTAACGAATTTAACGACTAACGGGCTTTTTGGGTGTTACGTCTAACGAATAACGACTAACGAAATTAGAAATTTTTTCGTAAGCAATCTCAAAATTCGTTAGAAAATCAATATTCATTCACATCGCGCTTCAAACCAATGATTACTCCAGATCCAGAAATGATACATAGTTCTCTGCTGGTTTTTCGCGGTGGGTGGTACAAAATAACCATAGCCTTCAGTATTTTTCAATTCTAGTGAAACTGCTTCGCAGTTCTGGAACCCCCACATTATTACCTCCACCGATTATTGCGAAAGGTCCCGTGCAGCGTTTGTGCGACTTCGTGTCGGTCGCGCGAAATTATGGTGGTAGGGTCAGTGAACCAGTTCCGACACTGACCGGCTTCAGCGGAGATTTTTAAAGAGGGCACTATCAGAGAAGATAATATGGAGCGGTGCCTGCAGACCACAACTGCGCACCGACAGGAACTACATCCGATAATTGGATTGTGAAAGGCGCGTTCCTCCGATTTTCAGTCATAAATTCGAGATATGCGATTTCTACAAAGTGGTGCTGGGACCTATGAGTTGATTTTCATTTGGATTCTAATTTCTTGCGACTTTCCCCCCCCCCCTCTTATGGGGAGCAAGCTCGAAACGACGCGCGCTGAACTTGCGTCGCCGGGAAAAGAACAACTATTGAAAAATTGGTGCAGTTCTCCGTGTTGTCACCATGGGATAGATCACCGTATACCATCACATAGCGCAGAACTGCAAATTTTGAAGTGAAAAAAGCGGAGAGCTCAAGGATTCCTCGGTTCCCCATATTGCTTCTTTTCTCACCTCACAGGAAAAAAAGGACAAAAATCGACAAATACACACTCTCGTGTATTAGGCTTTCATTCATACTCTGAATTATGTAGATGTAGGATTGCGGTTTAAACTAGATACCCTAAGGATTAATGGTTTGGGTGTTTAAGAGCCATGAATGTTTTGGAAAATTACATATTTAATGCCTGCCTTCTTTTTCTATTCATAAGGGCTTTTTCCTGCCTCAACTGTGCTTATTTTTAAAGCCTAGACTTCTAACGACTAACGATTAACGACTAACGAGGGTTTCGGCCGGTTGAACGACTAACGACTAACGAATTACAAATTTTCTATTACGCACATCCCTGGTCGGGACCCAAGTAGGAGTGCACAGCGCACCGCTTAAAGTGGGAGGGACCCAGTTGGGAGTCCACAGAGCGCCGGGAACTGTGGACGGGACCCAAGTGGAAGTCCACAGAGCGCCGGGAACTGTGGACGGAACCCAAGTGGGAGTGCAAAGCGCGCCGGTAAAAGTGGGCGGGACCCAACTGGGAGTCCACAGAGCGTCGGGAACTGTTGACGGAACCCAAGTGGGAGTGCACAGCGCGCCGGTAAAAGTGGGCGGGACCCAACTGGGAGTTCACAGAGCGCAGGGAACTGTGGACGGGACCCAACTGGGAGAGCGCCGGGCGCTGGGATAAGTAACGTGTGTCCTACAATGCCGAGCAGGTGCGATGGGCAGAAAGGCCTTGAACGTCCTGTTTTCAGGTCTATCCTAGACGGGAGGGGGCACCCAAGACTTATTGATAGAAATGAACAAAAACTAAATAAAATATTTAAAAAAAAATAAATATAAGAAGCCCGATGCACTTTTGACGACGTCCCGATGACGTCATCAGAAGCCAGATGCACTTTTCACGACGTTACGATGACGTCATCAGAAGCCAGATGCACTTTTGACGACGTCCCAATGACGTCATCAGAAGCCCGAAGCACTTTTCACGACGTCCCGATGACGTCACCAGAAGCCAGATGCACGTAAAAAATGCCTGATAGTGCTATCAATCCATGTTTTTATAGAAGCTCTACAGAAATACTTCCTTAATCCCCTTTCACACTTGCCCGACCGACGTCGGACGACTCGCTATCGAATATGTACCATCTGTCCATCCTATCCTATCCATCTTATCTATCCTAACTTATCATAATCGATAACGAGTCGTCCGACCTCGGCCGGCAAACTTTGAAAGGGGCTTTACCAATCGGTGGTTCATTCAATTTGCCTTGAATCGTGGGTGGCCCCCCTCCCCGTCAAGGATAGTGCCCTGTTTTCTTCTTCCTATCTTTTAAAGGCAGTGTTCACGATGAAAAATGTGTTCCAGTTTCCTTCAGGAATGGATAGTGGAGGGGCACATTGTAACGTTGACGTCGAAAGAACACATGAAAATGAGCTAGGAAGAGCCCCAAAAGAGCCCGAAGTTGCCACTTTGAGCGCAAGGCAAACCCCGAAAGCGCAACACACGCCCACCGACGTGAACAAATGAATGCTCGAGATCGTGAGATGAGCGATGATTTCCAATCACTACCCCTATGCTTCGCTTCATTCTCAACTTATCTCTTTACTCAGGTCAGCTCGCATAGATCGGCTGCAAAAGACGGAAGTTACAAGCCGTGGACAACTCGTCCACCATCTTTCCTTAGCTCAATTTTTGAGGGACCATAACTCCGTTCCCAGAAGGTCTTGTACGATTTCGGAGACATCATTGGAATCAGCATTGAGCCGTTTTTAGGATAGGTGAGCAATCAGAAAGACGATTTTTATCGTGAACGCTGCCTTTAAGGAAACTTTCGTTAAAATGGAATGAAATTATCTAACTGTTTTGCTCCGCTAAGAGAGGTTCATGATTTGGCATAACAATATCTATGAGAAACTCGTTAAAAGAAGTGAAATACTTGGTGCATTTGATTTGTCATGGGATTTAACTCAGAAGAAACACTAAAAGCTCGATGAAATGATGTACCGTAGATTCGGATGTGCACTTTCTTACCAAAAATTGAAAATTGGGGTTGGGTTTGACAGACCAAATCGCGCGCGTCTTACTGAGCCTACACATATATACAATCGTCGAGAAATGGAAATTAAGATGAGAGCCAAAACACAGCTTTTCAAGAAGCTCAGACTTGCAAACTTTGACTGTGAGCAATCAATTGTTTTCAGAGAGCGCGTGATTCGGCCTTTCAAAACGACACTCAATTTTCAATTTTTGGTAAGAAAGCGTACATCCGAATCTACGGTACATCATTTCATCGAGCTTTTAGTGTTTCTTCTGAGCTAAATCCCATTATAGTTGTGCTTTTTGACTAAACGGACCGAATGAATGAATGAATGAATATATTCGACTTCAAAATTTTCGAATAAACGAATGAATGAATAAATTCGACTTCAAATTTTTTGAATAAACGAATGAATGAATATATTCGACTTTAAATTTTTCGAATAAACGAATGAATGAATATATTCGACTTAAAAATTTTCGAATGAACGAATGAATGAATATACTCGATTCTCTATTTCGAATGAATGAATATCGAAAATCGAATAATTTCGAATAAATGAATTAATTTAACTACGGGCCAACCGAATTCAGAGTTTTGCGACGCTACTGCTTTGAAGAGGCAGTTTTCAAGAATGGCATCGAAAGCTTCTGAACTGCTCAATATTTTCAATATTCCGCTCAGGCAGGGTTCATAAGTGGCGGCACGCAAAATCGATACGCATCGTTTCTACACTAGCAGCCGTCTGATGCCACCCACAGCGGTTCTATTCATACAACGCCAGCGCGTCACGAGCGGGCGTTCCGTTAGACCCCGTTCAGAGTTCATTCCCGCGTCACGACGCGATGTTATAATCAGCCTACATCTCGATCACGCTACGTCGCGTCGCTTCTTCGCTGGGTGTCCACAGTGAAGAGGCGCGATACATTCGGAATGACGTGCTTTCTCCTAGAACAATAGCGGTCGTATAGCGAGATGGGAGCCGTTCGGCCCGCCACGCGCCAGCGATTCCATCAGTGTTACTGTCTTAGTTGGGGATAGTGTTCGCGGAATTTCTGGATTAGGCGTGATTCGTAGCTTTTTCGCTTTTCGTGAATTTGTTACTTCGACTTTGTCTGCCCTAACAAGTATGAGCCGCAGACCTTGCTGCTTTTTGATATTTACTCCACCGCTTTGAGTTTTACTCATTTTCCCACCTATTCGTTTTTATTTCGTTTTCAAAAATCGATAAAAAAACAAAATCCAAATTAGCAGCGACAGCCATAGAAGCGCCTTGTCGAAAGTTGGTAAAAACATACAAATCTCTATTTATACCCTCGCTCTGTTGAGGATTCCCGTGCATCTTTTGATCTAGCGCATATATCGTGGGCTCCATCGCCCTATCAGTTTTCGCAGCTTTAGCTTTCGCCGCTAAAAATGCTCAGTCGGTACCCTGATCTCCATCAAATTTGAGGTTCAACTTTGAAAACCGCAAAGTTTTGCTGAAACCAAAAAAGCGTTGGATAGAAGACGATTTACACTTTCGACCAGTATTGCCCTTACCAGAAGAAAATTCCGGTCCGCAGTTGTGGACAAACGCTGTTGCAGCACGTAATGTGATGAAGTCGTGCTGGGACGAAGGTTGATCGTGCCGGGACTACGTGGTCCCACCAGTATTGTCATCAAAGTGTCGCGTGCTGCCATAGCGGGTGTCTGCGATTGCGGACCAGAGATTCGCTCGGATGAAAGCACTTTTTCAAGTACTCGTCGAAAAAGATTTATTTTGAAACACATATCATCACTGGGAAGTTGAGGCGTTTCCATGTTTAATGAGGTTTGAGGCTGTGTTTGAGCTCATTACTCATCAGTTACGAATTACGATTAACGATTTACGAGGATTTGAAAATTACGATTTACGCAATTCAAAATTTCAGTTACGCACAGCCCTGACTCACACTAGTGCTGGTGCACTGGCCCTTCGAAAAATTTCTGTGTATGATCCGGTAAAGGCTGTGTTAGATTCTATCAAAAAGGGGTCTTCCAAGCAAAAGAGGTTTGGTTGGCGTCAGAAACGTTCCAACAAAAAGGGAACAATAATTAAGTTGAATGAGGAGAGTTCTACAAAGTGAACAATATTCTATCAGTTTTCCAAGCAAAGAGGTTTGGCTGGCGTCAGAAACGTTCCAACAAAAAGGAACAATAGGTAAGTAGAATGAGGAGAGTCTACAAAAGTGAACAATATTTTCTGAGACTGATTTTCCTGGCCGATACTTCTTAACAGCAAAAACAAACCGTTGTGGTACTTCTAGAGGAAGAGTTCAATGGTTTCAAGAATGGACTTCTATTCGTTTACGAGAATATAAGAAAATATTCTCATTAGATGCTGCACTTTGGTTTCGCTTTCGTAGCAGCTGGAGCTAACCGTCCGTCTGTGTTTCTTTGGCATCATCTTCTATTCTGATGGTAAGTATTAGGTTTACATGCACATACTTTTTAACGGTTCTCGTGTAGTCAAGACGAGTTTTGGAACCACAGAGTGCTTCCGTGTAGAACACCGCAACGGTTTGTTTTGCTGTTAAGAAGTATCGGCCAGGAAAATCAGTCTCAGAAAATATTGTTCACTTTTTGTAGACTCTCCTCATTCTACTTACCTATTGTTCCCTTTTTGTTGGAACGTTTCTGACGCCAGCCAAACCTCTTTTGCTTGGAAAACCCTTTTTGATAGAATATTGTTCACTTTTTGTAGACTCTCCTCATTCAACTTAATTATTGTTCCTTTTGTTGAACGTTTCTGACGCCAACCAAACCTCTTTGCTTGAAGACCCCTTTTTGATAGAATTGTTCACTTTTATTGATATTACGAAGTAATATCCCTGAAAAATCTTCAATAATTCTCGAATAGCATGGATTGCTATAATAATCAGTAAGCAACAACCTTGTTGCGCACGCTACAAATGAAGCGCTACTCACTTTCCACGACGTCCTCATGATGTCAGAAAATGCCCTATGCACTTGGCACCACCTTGGCACGACGTCCTGATGACGTCACCAGATGCTTTATGCACTTGGCACGACGTTCTGATGACGTCATCAGATGCTATGTGCACTTTACATGACATCCTGATGACGTCATCAGATGCCCTATGTACTTTACATGACACCCTGATGACGTCATCAGATGCCCTATGTACTTTACATGACACCCTGATGACGTCATCAGATGCCCTATGTACTTTACATGACACCCTGATGACGTCATCAGATGCCCTATGTACTTTACGTGACACCCTGATGACGTCATCAGATGCCCTATGTTTTTTACGTGACACCCTGATGACGTCATCAGATGCCCTATGTACTTTACGTGACACCCTGATGACGTCATCAGATGCCCTATGTACTTTACATGACATCCTGATGACGTCATCAGATGCCCTATGTACTTTACATGACACCCTGATGACGTCATCAGATGCCCTATGTTCTTTACATGACACCCTGATGACGTCATCAGATGCCCTATGTACTTTACATGACACCCTGATGACGTCATCAGATGCCCTATGTACTTTACATGACACCCTGATGACGTCATCAGATGCCCTATGTACTTTACATGACACCCTGATGACGTCATCAGATGCCCTATGTACTTTACATGACACCCTGATGACGTCATCAGATGCCCTATGTACTTTACATGACACCCTGATGACGTCATCAGACGCCCTATGTACTTTACATGACACCCTGATGACGTCATCAGATGCCCTATGTACTTTACATGACACCCTGATGACGTCATCAGACGCCCTATGTACTTTACATGACACCCTGATGACGTCATCAGATGCCCTATGTACTTTATATGACATCCTGATGACGTCATCAGATGCCCTATGTACTTTACATGACACCCTGATGACGTCATCAGATGCCCTATGTACTTTACATGACACCCTGATGACGTCATCAGATGCCCTATGTACTTTACATGACACCCTGATGACGTCATCAGATGCCCTATGTACTTTACATGACACCCTGATGACGTCATCAGATGCCCTATGTACTTTACATAACACCCTGATGACGTCATCAGATGCCCTATGTACTTTAGCGACACCCTGATGACGTCATCAGATGCCCTATGTACTTTACATGACACCCTGATGACGTCATCAGATGCCCTATGTACTTTACATGACACCCTGATGACGTCATCAGATGCTCTATGTACTTTACATGACACCCTGATGACGTCATCAGATGCCCTATGTACTTTACATGACACCCTGATGACGTCATCAGATGCCCTATGTACTTTACATGACATCCTGATGACGTCATCAGATGCCCTATGTACTTTACATGACACCCTGATGACGTCATCAGATGCCCTATGTACTTTACATGACACCCTGATGACGTCATCAGATGCCCTATGTACTTTACATGACACCCTGATGACGTCATCAGATGCCCTATGTACTTTACATGACACCTGATGACGTCATCAGATGCCCTATGTACTTTACATGACACCCTGATGACGTCATCAGATGCCCTATGTACTTTACATGACCCCTTGATGACGTCATCAGATGCCCTATGTACTTTACATGACATCTTGATGACGTCATCAGATGCCCTATGTGCTTTACATGACACCCTTATGACGTCATCAGATGCCCTATGTACTTTACATGACACCCTGATGACGTCATCAGATGTATCTTACATGACACCCTGATGACGTCATCAGATGCCCTATGTACTGATAGCCTGCGACCACTGGCAGTGGCTAGTGGCAGGAACGAGGAACGAGGGACGAGGGACGAGGGACGAGGGACGAGGGACGAGGGACGAGGGACGAGGAACAGGACACGAGGGACGCGTTACAAGAAAAAACGCGAATTTCAGCTAAGCTTCCGCCGATCTAACTTTGTTAATTTTCAATCGATTTGGCTCAAATTTTGTCAGCGGGTGTCTTCTATACTCTCTCACTTATATCCAGAAGGAAATCTCTAGAAAATTTGTTTTACAGGTTTTATTAACTACTTTACCAAAATCTAAGTGATCACAAGTGCCAGGCAAAACCAAACCTCTCCAGCCGCTTCGCGGCTGGAGCGATTATTCGAATATATTCGAAGATCGAATATGTTCGAATAATTGTCAGTGTCGAAAGTCGATTTCGAATAATAATCGAGTATGAGGTTTTTTCGATAGTCGATTTCGAATAATGATCGAATATCTGTTTTTTTCGATAGTCGATTTCGAATAATGATCGAATATCTGTTTTTTTCGATAGTCGATTTCGAATAATAATCGAAAATCGGGATTTTTCGATTACTCGATAATCGAATAAATAATCGAATAATTTATTCGAATGTTTATTCGATTGCGAATATTCGAGCACAACTATAAATCCCATGACAAATCAAATGCACCAAGTATTTCACTTCTTTTAACGAGTTTCTCATAAATATTGTTATGCCAAATCATGAACCTCTCGTAGCGGAGCAAAACAGTCAGATATCTATAATTTTCATCAATGCCTTCCCTTTACACTGCTTGCTCATATCTTGTGCCACTTTGCAATTACAGCAGCTGAATAAAAAAAACAATCACTTAACTTCCTTCCTCCTATGAAACTAAACTTAACTTCCTATGAAATCTCCAGTGGGTTAACACTTAATCCGCTCTTTGCGCAATCAATATTGGGCCACTTGAATGAGCGCCAGGACTCTTCTGTACGAGCTTTGCTGGCGTTGTAAACGATGGAGGTGCGAGCGCAGATAATAAGGTTTGAGCGAAGGTGCGAACCACGTTAATGATGGGCTCCTTAATTAGACTCGTACAGATGTATGCGAATCCATGCTTTCAATGGGCCCAAAGCTTAGGATTATACAAAAAATCGGGAAATTTTCGTATCGCGAACACTGCCTTTGTTCCGGTCTGTGTCTCTTCGCAAAGAATGTACACCCTCACTCTGAAAATTAGGCAGAATTTGGAGAAACACAAAGTATATTCTACATCTTCCATCTATAATAGAAACGCTTCAGTATCACATTTATGTTTAAGTATTAGTACATGGAACGATTTGATTCGTTAGCAGACAATTAGAACATGGTGAAATCACTTGCTGATCCATCGAAGAGCGAGGCATCCATTTCGGTCTCCGTTTTGAGAAATCTGAAAAGACTACTACTTGTAGCCAAAACCCTCGAACAGCTGGTGATAGAACCGGAAGTTTTTGAAAGTTCTGCAACTCGACCTTTGTTAATAGCGAGTTTAAGTGCTCTCCACTGCTACATTTGCTGCTGAAGGGTTTCCAGTGCCCGTATTCATGAAACGTTGGGAGCCTCTCGGGAAGGTGCAAAGTCCACTTGCTGTTGGATGAGTTTCCGATGTTGCATCTTCCTGAGTACCCGGCAGGTAGGCAGGAAGGTTCCCAGCTACCTGGCGGGTGGACAGGGGGGTTTCTAGCCACCTGGCGGGTGGACGGAGAGAATTGCGTCTGCCTGCTACGTCGATATTGCGTTTCAGAACGTGATCAATATGTCACTGGCAGGCAGCGCGCGCTCTGCCCGTCCACCCGCACAATCGAGGTCGGGCATGCTGTGCCCGCCGGAATGCACTGATAGTGGAGCTGAGGCCCCCGTCAGGCTTCGTCGAAAAACCTGCTGAGTCCGAATGAGTCCGGGGCGGAAAAACCGTCCTCGACTGTCTGCAACCGACTGAGTCCGGTTGCCCCCAGCGCCAACCAGTTCATCTGCGAAACAGTCTAGTGACGATTATCACTTCAGCTGTGAATCGGAACGTGTTTGGTGGCTAATTTTTCTTGTTTGGAACATGTCTTTGTCTTCAACTCGTACACCATTTTTAAGAATCATCATTAAAAAGATGATTCTTTTTTGCATAAAATGGACCTGATTTCCGTATCAGCAGTAGGTGGGGCAGAGCGCAGACGACGAGAGTTGGGGGGATGCGGCGGGACTCTGCAGGTCGCAGTCGGCCGAAGAAAATGCACCCAAATCACGTGAGAAACTCCTATATCGACCGGGTGGGGTGAGGATGATTTCGGTTGGGACGCAGCGGGACTCAGTGGGATTCAGACGGTGCATTGGCCCCGCCCTTGTACGCATGAGAACCATCAGTATCGACCGGGGGGACTGCGGTGGGCACCAGACGGTCGCAGTCAGACTCAGTGGGTTGATTTTTTTGCACCCGTCTCCCACGAATTCGGTGCGTATCGACCCGGTGGGACTCAGTAGATCCACCGACTCTGACGGGGGCCTGAGACCCAGCAGCCTCCTACCCGGCGGTCTCCTCTCCGTATCTGCAGGTGGCTACCCATGCCTGTCTCTGCTCTGACAGGTGGCGAACGGGTGGCCTCCACTATCTCAGAGAGTTGGGGGTCCTATTCGGCCACGATAGGCTTTCGATTCGACTACTAAGCGGTTGGAAGACGATGCGGCTTTCCGTGCGCCATGTGGCCTAATCGTCGTCCAAGTGAGAAGCACGTGCCTCCCAATCATAGCCGTTTCACTCGGCCACGATGCGCTTTTGATTCGACTACGATGAGTTTGGACGACGATCGAGGCACAATGCCCATGATTGAACACGTTGATCGATCGCTTCAGAACTGACCCGGCGCATATCAGCCGCACGGCACTTATATAAGGTGCCCGATTCCAAAGAGAGCGCTGTCCGCCATTCGGGGCCGCTCCTGGAAGGTGACTACGAGTCACTTCTAGGCGTTTTTTCTTCTTCTTCTTCTGCAGCCTCAAAGTAGTTTTTGTCATAGGTTGAGGAACTGGGCGGCCTTCACAGGATTCGTCCAAAGGTTCATTGTGGTTAAGGAGGTAGGTCTCTTCGGGCACATGAACAAGTGCGCCGTGTCGTGTCCGGGAGTACCACAGTCCGGGCATGCGTCTGGTCGGCTGCTGTCGATCTTGTTGACGTAAGACATGAGCAGAATAGAATGACCACAGCGCAGCGATGCAAGAGCACATCTGGCTCGTCTGCCGAGTTGAGACTCGGACTCGCAAACCCGAGGCGGCACTGTTCCCAAGATAGGGTTCACAGCCGCCTTCGCTAGATATCCTCGAACAAACTGGGTGTGCTCCTCACGCAGAAGACGAAGCCTTTCTATGTTGGAGTCGGCCCATCTCTGTACATCAACTTTACGAGGAGCATCAGCGAAAGGCTTCCTAACCGACCTCTCTCTTATGGGCTTCATGATTCTCTTTGACGGATGATTCGGCTGTCTCAGAACATTAATATACATTTGCTGTGCCTGGAGTTCACAATGCTCCTTGACCGGCAATATGCAGGCCTCCGCGTGAAGATGCTCCACCGGGAAGCTCCTTGCACAACCGGTAGCAATTCTAAGCGCAGTATTCTGTACACGCTGCAGCTTATTCCAGGAGCTGTCAGACACCAGGTGCGGCCACACTGGTGCCGCATATTCCAGAGCCGGCTGAAGTATTGCTCTGTAGGTTCTCAATATAGTCTCTTGGCTGCTTCCCCATGATGTTCCTCCGAGAGCTCATAAGATATCAAGCCTAGCCTTGACGACTGTTTGTTTCTGTTCCGCGTTTTTGTGGAACTTCAGTGACGGATCAAGAATAAGGCCAAGCAGCTTGGGGAATTTTGCTGCTGGCAACAAGTCACCATCCCATTTGACATCTGGATGGGCACTGTGTTCCTTGGTGTTTGTTGTGAACACTGAAACAGAGGATTTTGCGGCAGAGACTGTGAGCATCATATTATCGAGGAAGAGCTTCAACTCGACGAGATAGGCGCTGATCTCGTTAGCGGCTATTTGCAGGTCACGATCCTGGCACATGATGGTGATGTCGTCGGCATACATAACAATCTTTACATCATTGGGAGGCTCGGGAATGTCCTCAAGATACAGGCCGAATAGGGCAGGAGACAACACTACGCCTTGCGGAACACCGGCTGCTAATGGAATGCTATCGGAGACGTGATTCTGGAACAGAACCTTAGCCCGGCGGCCTTTAGTGAACGTTGCAATCCATCGCTTCTGCCATGATGGTAGCGACGACTAGAGCAGTTTCTCGGACAGCAGTCCCAAGTTAACAGAGTCAATTGCTTTGCTCAGGTCGAGGGCGACGGCCACCGTTCTCAGGGACTTTCTCATGTTGAACCCATCGACCGCAAAGCTCACGATCTCCAATAGAGCAGTAGTAGCAGAGTAAAGTTTCCTGAACCCATGCTGATGCTGCTGTCGCTCATTTTGTTCAGCCAGGTCCGTCATGATCATTTTTTCAGCTAATTTAGCGACGGGCGATAACAGGCTTATTGGTCGAAAGCGTTTTGCCGTGCTTTGGGACTTGCCTGGCTTTGGCAACGGTATCACATTGGCTGTCTTCCAAGCTTGGGGTAGAGTGCAGGTCCGGAAAGAAGTGTTAATGATATCTGCAAGCATCGGTAGAAGTTCCGTGGGAAGCTTCTTCAGGATGGCTGGGGAGATACCGTCAGGTCCGATAGCCTTCGAATTCCGCATTTCTTTGATAGCCTTCTCTTCTTGTGTGAGAGTAAAGGCCTCAGATGCGTTCATGGGCGGCAACCGGCTCAGCTCTCTAACCGTGACTCTGTTTTGCACGCCTCGCTTGGTACGTGTGATGAAAAAATTCTCTCCGAGTGCGTAAGCAGCCGCTTACCCTGATTTGAAGACGTTCTCCTCGAACTCAATAGCGGAACTCATCGGGGGAGCGGACTTTCCGGAAATTTTCCTCAGCACTGTCCACGTCGTAGTTCCGTCCGCCTTGAAACTCAGCTTTTCAGTGAACTTCTCCCAGCATTCCCTCTTGTTCTTATCCAGATCCTGCTTGATCTCATTATCCAGCACAGCAACCTCCGGGTCTAGATGGTCTGCGGCTCTCTTCTCATCTCTGGTTCTTATCTTCTGCAGTATTTCCCTGCTGACATTTGGAAAAAAGGTCTTGACACGACCCTCAGGAATTGCTGCTTTCATGGCCTTGCGGATGGCACTTGTTAGATGGCGCTCTTTCTGATGAACATCACCATTCCATGGGTAGTCGACCGCAAGGCGGAGTGCAACATCTCTGAACAGGGTCCAGTCTGCTAGGCCTAAATTAAGATAAGTACGATGACAAAAACCAGAGTAAGGGGCAAGAGAGTCAGAGAGATCAATATAGACAAAGACGGGAATGTTATCACTGGAGAGAGTTGTGGATGTGGACCACGTGCAAGCATTAGAGAGATTGGATGACACAAGAGAGGTATCTGGGCTAGAAGGTCGGCCGTTGGCAGGGAGACGAGTGGGCTGGTCATCATTGAGGATAACCAGGTCACACTCCTCAGCCCATTCTTCGACATCTTCCCCTCTGGCGTCAGAATCAAGAGCGGAACAGAACGTGTGAGCATTGAAGTCACCCGCAAAGACAGCTGAAGGGGAGAGTGAGCAGTCGTACAACTGCTTAAGGAGGGGAATAGGATTATAAGAGGGGGGACAAGATGATATAGGAGGAATATAGATGTTAAATAGAGATGAAGGAGTTTTGAGGGGGGAGGTGGACAGGAATGTACTCGAAAGTACCGTCCTTAGGAGTATTAGGGATAATATGAGAAGGTAAGGCAGATTGCACGAAAGTAGACACTCCGCCCCCAAGAGCAGTCCTTGGCATGTGATAGGCGGTGTAGCCCGGAGTGTTAGGTTGGAGATAAGTGGTAGATGGAGAGAGCTTGATTTCTTGAACCATGATAACATCCGGGTGATGAGAACGTGCGAATAAAGAGAGTTCAGATAACTTGTTGCGAAGGCCGTTGAGATTAGTGTGAACAAGGGAGAGGGGGCGGTTGGTTATTGAGGAATCAGAGTTGCTGGGGGCAGAGCATAGAACACAACGAAAGGATGAGTCTTGATGCCTCACAGGACTGAGGCCCGAACAGGAGAAGTGCACCCACCTTTGGCATCCGAAGCACTGAACACTTGTTTTATGCCAGGTAACATCCTCGCCGCAGGTGGCACATGGATACTTCTGTGCTGGACCTGGATTCCTGTCGACGCCGGCCCTTTGTAATAAAATCCTCAGGAGAGCTGCGGCCGACCAGCACCTCTCCCATGACAAAAACCCTCTTCTTGGAGGGGTTGACGTCGGTTGCACGGAGGCGATCTTCTTTCCTCCACACTGCCACGGCACGAACGTACGACATCTCGGCAGTAGACGGTTTTTGAACCGCTAAGGGGTTTCTCCCACGGTCCCCAGTGGGAGGAGCTCCCTCGATGTCGACCGTGGAGGGTGATGTCCCTGTCGCGGACTGCTGTGGGGGTGATCCCCTGCTGCGGGCCGTGACTTGAACCGTATCCTTGTTGGGGAGACCCGCTCCCATCGAAAGGGAGGGAGCATGCCGCCAGCGCCACGTAGTCCTATGGAACAGGCCACGTGCTTCAGCGTGGGAAATAGGATACGGCAAAAGTTTTGCCTCGCTGCGCCACGTAGTCCTATCGAGCAGGGCACGTGCTCCTCGGAGCAGCCCGTGCTGCTGCGAAAGTTCCTTTCAACTCGACTAGGTACCCGATTAGAAAGCCTATCGTGGCCGAATCGGACCCCCCCCCGACTCTCTGAGATTGAAATCTCGACAGGAGAGGCACAAAAGTGGTTGCCATACGCCGGGCACGGAAGGTTAACGCCTTCTTCCGGTGCCCGACGTTTCATGAATACGGCCACAGGACAGTAGGAAAGGGCACACTTTCAAGGGAGGCTTGGCACCTTGCGGTGGCGATTTGGAAAACCATGTTGTCGTTACTGGAGGTCTGTGACAGTACATAAATGACCCGTGCTTAAAATTCGCCAACGGTTGAGGGGTTCCAAAAATGGCATTTTCATTGCTTCACAAAAAGGTAAGGGTACCACATCAGTGAATTTTTGGGGAGTTCAAAAAAATTCGAATTTGGCTCAGAACTTTCAACTGGGGGTTATTTAGAGCGCTGAACCCGAATCTGGGGTTTATTCCTCGAGGGACTCAGGGTTACTATAGGTTACGGTAAGCTTAATGCCTTTTAATTGGCGCTACTTACCTTTAAACTTCGGAAATCGAAAAATTGGCCTCAAATTCGTGTTTAGCGTCCCAAACAACACCCACAGTGAAACTTTGAGTCAAGTCTTAGACTTTAACCGAGCTACCGTATGCTCACCGTAACCTACTGTAATTGATCAAAAATCGACAAACAGGTTGCAGATTCGTGT
The DNA here is from genome assembly GCA_029168955.1 of Aplectana chamaeleonis. NCBI lineage: Eukaryota > Metazoa > Nematoda > Chromadorea > Rhabditida > Cosmocercidae > Aplectana > Aplectana chamaeleonis. The sequence continues at coordinate 108,397 of JAPDOI010000666.1, forward strand.
TAGGCAGCCCGAATAACCCCTATATAGGAGTTTCAAAGCGATTTGATCGTAGCATTCTCGAAATCGGCAAAAGTCGCGTTTTGCCAGCGAACTTTCCCCCATTTGAAGCTTCGGACCAAATCAGATGGAATTCCTCAAAAATTGACAAATAGGCCTCAGATTCGTAATCAGCACTCAAAAAACCCTAGAAACAGGTTTTAAGCTCAATCCGAATTAATTTTTTCAAACGCCCTAAAAATTGTCATTCGTGTACCCCTTTTCTCTTGGCAAAGCTATAGAAATGCCCACTTTTGGAAATCTCCTCTAAATCTCTGAGGAATCTAGCCGATTCTGAGTATGGAATATTGGGGCACTGTCCTTCCCTACAATATATTAAAGGCACTGTTCGCGATAGAAATCGCTTTTGTGTTTTTTTGCCTATCTTGAAACCGGTCCCATTCTGATTCCAATGATGCTTCTGGAATCGTACAAGACCTTCTGGGAATGGAGTTATGGTCCCTCAAAAATTGAGCTAGGGAAAATGGTGGACGAGTTGTCTAAGGCTTGTAACTTCCGTTTTTTGCAGGCCAATGTGTGCGAGCTGACCTGAGTAAAGAGAGAAGTTAAGAATGAAGGGAAGAACGGGGCTTTTGATCGGAAACCATCGCTCAACTCACGATTTTGGGTGTTCCTTTGTTCACGTCGAGGGGAGGGAAGAGGCGGGACTTGCCCACATTGGCGGGGCTTTCCCACTCTTCTAAGCCGTTCTGCGGCTCCTGGGTAGCTTTTCGTCCCGTTTTTTCGACGCTGTTCTGCTTCTGAGAGCAACGAGAAGCGTTTGTCATGAAAAATTCGAGGATGAAGTTTATCGCGAACAGTGCCTTTAAAGCTGCGCCCTGGAACTCAATGGTATTTGTGCAAGCCTCCCTTGTTAGCGATCGCTCACTACCGGCGAATTTCAATATGGAAGATCGTACAGTTCACCTCCGCACTGCCGTTCAGTCCGCAAAGTGCACGCTGATTGCGAAATCGTGCTGCGGCGCGGTTGCAAGCATTCTCAGACAAGGATGTGGGGTCAGCCCGGCGCCTTTAGCCTTTGGTGCCCGGGTGACCCCCCCGCCCGGGTCACCCCACACCCCTGCCTGAGGATACCCGCAACCGCGCCGCAGCACAATTTCCCAACCAGCGCGCACTTTGCGAACTGAACGGAAGTGCGGAAGTGAACTGTATGCGTACTGTAGCAAGGGAAGTATAACTAGTAAAGGTCTGAAAGAGAAAAATCAAATTCCCTCCTTGAATGTTCATGGCTGGCACGGTAAATTAGCATATGCATCTCGCCACGAGTCCTTGATCTCGACGAGTTATAAGCTTGAAACAGTAGGTTACAGTAGGTAGTAATCTCTGTTTCGGAGGCAAATTTAGTTTGTTCCTCTGCGTACTTGTGCAGAGCGAGGATACAGACGGCGAGAACGTGTAAGGGAGGAGGAGACGCTGCATACCCGCGAATACGCACGCGATCAACGGTAGTAAATTTCACTCCGAAATAGAGAATATGCATAATGTCATTTGGGTGCACACCTTAAATTCCTGAAAAACTGAAAACGGGTAATATTAAGCGGCCTAAATAACCCCTTAGTCAAATTTTGGACAACGATTGGGTGAAAAATTCATTTTTCGTTTCTACAGGGTGTTCCATAATTATTGGCGCCCAGATATTACAGTGTTCCTTGCTCGAACGCCACACTGAATTTTGAGAATAACGAAATTGGATGCATTTATTTATACCAGTGTTAAAGGCACAGTCCAACCTCGTCGTCTAATTTGTTTTTCTTTCTATCTTGAAGTAAATTTTACGCTGATCTCAATGGTGTGTCTAGAATCGCTCTGAACTCACCACGAACGGAGTTATGGCCACTCAAAGTCTCTGAGTTTAAACGGTGAGAGGTTCGCTGACGAGTTGTCTCGAGCCTGTTTTTTTTCTCGTTATTTGCAGCCATCGTACTGGAGCAGGTCACAAAAAAAGCCAGACTGAAAACGAGTGGAAAACAGATTTTGAATAAAATCAACCGCGCTTCTCCTCCCTATTGAGATCGGAAGCGTGTCGGTGGGTGTCACCCAGGGGTGTGCGGCAATTGCCGTTTGCCGTTTGCCGTTTGCCGGCCATTTTTGGGGTTTGCCGTTGCCGTTGCCGTTTGCCGAAATTTTCGCTTAAAACGGCAAATTTTCGGCAAAATGCGTTCAGACAACAGGGCCTGGTGTGCGCCCTCACCTCAGTTTCTGTATTGGTCAGCGATTCGAACCTGCAACAAGTACCTAATTTGGCTAGTTCCAGCTACTAGTTCCAGCTCATGCAATGGGTAATTGTACCCAGTTATCCTGTGACTAATGAAGATATTTAGACTAGATTATCAGAGGAGTTTGTTTAGGTTCTAAGTTGGAAGCCTCCAAATGTCTCTTTTTAATCATGAAATTTTTAACCCCTTAGAAATGCCTAAATCGCAAAAACGCTTTTCCAGAAGCATACCGATTGCTGCAAGTTCCGGAATTGCAAAAACAAATGAAACAAAAGTTTTGGCGTGAAAGCATCTTTTTTTAGACATATGAACCACTTGAGAAATAGGCCCGCTTATCGTCGGTTGATTGACTGATGGTAATAAATGGGACAGGAAAATGATCAATTCTGCAAATACTTTGTCCGGCTTTTTAAAAATTGAACAATGTTCACAGCGGTCATTATAGGCAGTGTTTAATAATATTTTCGATGTCGAGATCATTAGCTGAAACGAAGGGTTGACGGTGCTATCGCAGTGAGGGGGGAGGCACTTGACCGCGCCCATTTTTCTGCTCAGCTTCTACTCTACTAATTTTGGAATGGGAGGAAAACCTTGGGTTGGTCCTCAAAATGCGCGGCGGCACGAAAAAATGGCATGGTCATGTGGGATGGCTAAGTGCCCCCTACCCGCTGCCATAGCACCGGGTTGACTCCTTGGCAGAGCTGAGTTTGTTATGAAATGGTGTAGAGTTGAAAAACGAAAAATTTTCGGAGGCAACGATTGAAACCGCCTTCAAAATTGTCACCTGAAATCAAAATGTCCGAGGCACATTGCAACAATAGTGTCGAAAACCGGCTTAAAACAAGCAATCAATAGCAATATACTGCCAAGAGATTTGAATGTGGTGTGCTCGCCCCACTCACTTCCTCGGTAACCACAGGGGAAGTGGGTGGGGCGGGCACAGCATATTCAAGTTTTGGTACCGTATAGAGTGATTTACTGTTTGTTTTTTAGCCGACATTGTTGTTGTATTGATCCTCGTGCCGGCTTGTTTGCTGAATACACAGAATAGGAAACACCCAAGAGCAGTCGGCTGGCTAAACGCACCGTGCGCGGCGCTCCAGCGGCGACACCGACTTTCTGTCGCCCGCGTCGCATGTGCCAGTCGATTTGGCACTAGGTGCCTCTCATTCTGTGTATTCGATCAAAATGCCACTCAGAGCTCTTGATATCCGGTGAAAATTCGCAGACTGCTTTAATCGTGTGCACTGCATTTATTTAGACTAGTCTCACTCCACTCCTGTAGCTTCAAAAGTGAAACGATTTGAGCGAATTTTTCGATGAGCGAAATAAGGAACCCTGAGCCTACTATTTGTTACTAACAGCAAAAATTGTGAGTGACTCCGGTCATAAACTAAACCGCGCGCTGCTGATTGCGGTATGGACTGTCTTCCTCCGAAAATGTCCACCAATCAACGCATATTCATCCATTTATTCCCATCTGATTGTGGTACCGGTATCGGCCACAGTCTTTGGGTCGGCGCACTCTCCCACCGCACTAAGCTTGCTTACTTTTTGCTGCATGTGCCCGGATTGACTAGGCTGGGTCGCACAATCAAACGGTCTAGTTGAACTTGATAGAAGTTCCTATACTATCACACACAAAACAGCGCTCTGATCACCTGAGGCTCTCAAGTGGCTTTTGATATATGGGATTTTCCCTTCTTATAAAAGCTAGTTAAATCACAGATACATAGTAACTGGCAAATATTGCATGGTTCACCACACGACTAATCAAATGTGGGTGTATTATAGCACAGAACAGCTTTTGCCGTTTGCCGTTTTGCCGTTTGCCGTTTGCCGGCCATTTTTGGGGTTTGCCGTTGCCGTTGCCGTTTGCCGAATTCTCAAATTCCTTTGCCGCACACCCCTGGTGTCACCCCTTTTGCTTTCAAGGGGGCGCGGTCGACCTTTTCCTCGCTTTTTCTCGTTTATTTGGGCGACTTAAGATTTCGCGCTTGGCAGGGTTGCTACACACGGCGGCCGGAGTATAATATCAAAAATTACTCCTGATCTTGGACTGTGCCTTTAAAAGCAGTGTGCACGATAAAAACCATGTCTAATTTTTTGCTGGAGATCGGCAGCTGCGGGGCCTAGCGCAACCCTAACGTTGAAAAAACTAAGAAAAATGAGCTCGCAACGGTCCCCTGCGGCCCCAAAGTTGGACATTCGTCAGCTCGTCACACCCCAGATGCACTTTCCACGCCCACCGACGAGAACAAATGAATGCTCGAGATTGTGAGATGAGCGATGGTTTCCGATAAATAGCCCCGTTCTTCCCGTTTTTCCCAACTTCTCTCTTGACTCAGGTCAGCTCGCATACATCGGCTGCGAAAGACGGAAGTTACAAGCCTCGGACAACTCGTCCACCATGCTTCCCTAGCTCAATTTTTGAATGACCATAACTCTGTTCCTAGAAGGTCTTGTACGGTTCCAAAAACATCATTGGAATCAGCATGGGACCGTCTTCAAGATAGGCGGAAAAGCAGAGAAACGATTTTGATCGTGAACACTGCCTTTAACGCAAAACAGTGGCCAGATCTGGGAATAATCGGCATCTGTTCGAATGCGGGCTTGAATTCATCTCAGGATAACGTCGCGGCAGTCACGGAGGTAGTCGTCATCCATTTCGTTCAAGGCTTCCTTGAAAACAGCTTTCCAGTGGGCCAGTTTTGTATGTCGAGGTTCACAGACCTTAGACTCATTCACGGACTACACATAAAAAACGAGTGAGTGCGAGCCCGACGAGCAGAACCTCAATTCGTCGTGCGCGTTTAACTCAGGGTAGCTCGCTTCGACACCACTCTTAAACCAATTTCACCGTTTCTGCTTACCCATGGCCTGGTGTGAAGCATCAGGGTCTGCTGCCAAATCCGAAAGTTCAACAGCGAGTCAAAACAATGTACAGGATTGTTTTCATGCAGACTGCCTTGTTGATTTCCGTGTTAGAATACACGAAAAGCGGCGGAGTTCTGCCTTCGCTAGCGATGCCTCCCAAAATCATCACAGAAGTCGCATGAGCCGTCAATCCAGTGATGTTTTCTTGCAGTAAGACCACATCGATTCTTCTGGCCGCAGTCGAATCGTTTTCACATTTCTTTATGGATCCCAACTTGATTGATTGTTCCATCTAAAGAGGCCGTGACGCAATGCGTGACTCCGTTGCAACGGAGCAGGAACTTCCAACACCTCGCTTCAACTTCTTGTCGGCGGACAGCAGACGGGTCTGCTCTAAATGGTGTGAACAAAGATTTGGCTCCTTCCTGACGAGTGTCCAGATGGCTCCTAAGCACAGATTCCTTTCTCTAGCTATCCACCTCATCCACAGTCGAGAACTGCGGTTGACTCGGGCACACACTTTCTTGACAACATTGACAGCATTTATCTTTTTGCCTTAAAAAGCGTTGTCAGAGATTCTGCAAAGAGATTTCTCATGTATGCGAGCTGACCTGGGTAAAGAGAGAAGTTGAAGATGATGGAAAGAACGGGACTGCTGATCGGAAACCATCTCACGATCTCAAGTTCTCATTTGTTCACGTCGGGGGCGGGCATTGCGCATTTAGGGTTTGCCTTGCTCTAAAAGTGGCAACTTCGGGCTCTTTTAGTGCTCTTCCTAGCTCGTTTTCATGCGTTCTTTCGACGTCAACGTTGCAGTGTGTCCCTCCACTTCCCATTCCTAGTGGAAACTGGAACGCATTTTTTATCGTGAACACTGCCCTTAAAAATCAAAATTTACAGAATAGTGATGAGGAACACAGAGCTGAGACTCAAGCGAATTTAAAAATTTGAAGTAGCAGGAATTCAAAAATCGAAAACCCTCATGCAATTGAAGCCAATCAAAGGGCCAAAAATTTTGGGACACCCTTTAGGTTGCTATGGGGGTCCTCAAGAATCGTTCGGGTAAGAATCGAGATGAAGTGGGTGGAACAGAAAAAATCTAACATATGATTCTTATAGGCCCAGTCTGTGAATCAAATCAAATAATTGAATGATCAATGAAAGCGTACAATATCGGTGGTGCGGAATCCGAATCTGAATTTAGATTTTGAGATATCGCCGTTAATACTAAGTTTACACATAGAATTGCATGTCCAAGTGTTTGCCTTGAAGGCAGTGTTCAAATTAAATCTCGCTATTGAGTTCTCAGTGTGAAACACTACGCTGGCAGATGCTTGAGGGGATAGGGTCAAAGAAAGCAACGAAAACTGGCCAGAAATCGATAAAAACGGCTGCGAATTGAAGATTTCGATAGCTCAGTACACCGGCTTAGCCCGCTCCGCCTTCAGTTCTGACGAGCTTGTGGCGTCGCGGAAGTTTTCGATGGCAAATCGCCAAGCGACTGCGCCACGTCCAGCCTGGTCGATTCGCGCACATTTTTCCATCAGCGCGCTCTTGCGGAAAGTAGCAGGGCGCGCGAGCTCGTCCGCGCCCTGAAACGGTACGTATGTTAGAAACCGCTAGTTAAAGGCATCGTTCGCGCTGGAAATCAATTTTCACTTTTCAGGCTCAAATTCATGATTGAGCCCGGTAGACCACACCGGTAAACTTTGGCGCGTCAAAAACGTTGGGCAATGAAGTTGGAAGGCGCCAAAGATGAAGATCTGCCACCAATTCTCATAAGTCATCTAGCACTTTTCCCTAGAATGTTGGTGCGACCGTAAGACAACATGAAAAATAGTTACGGCACGAACTCCACATGCCGAAAAACTCCGAAAATGACAGTGACGAGGCCTCCAAAAGTAGAAAAACCTCAAAAAGGATTTTGGCGCGAAATTAAAATTCGTATTTACAATGTGTTCCGATTGAATTTTCTTTATAAATGAAGGTTTTTCATGGGCCCCTTTGACATTTTCCTTCACTAGATAGGCCAAGCTACACAAAAACATGAGAAAATAATATACAATTTTCTGCGCGTACGATGCCTGTAAGCTTATTCTAGGCGCTTCTCTTCGCTGTTTCTTCACTATTCGATAGCTAGAGTTCAAAAACCCCTTTTCTGAGTCGAACTCAAATATGACGTTCATCATGAATACTCCCTTTAAAGGCAGTGTTCACGATAATCTTGAATTTTGAGATTATTCGCTATATTGATTAGTTGACCCAGTAGAACTAAAATGACGTAGAATTTGAGAAAAACGCACCAGAAGTACACGAAATCCTTGAGTATCACCCTGCCTCTTAAGGCAGGGTTCGCGATGAGAAATCCCGATAGATGGAGGCGGGAGGACACCAAGCAATAACTTGTTCCTGAGCGTTTTTCATCCAATTTTTTACTTATTGTCTCTTTTGTGATGCCAAGATCTACCTTTTCATGGGGATAGCACAACAACCGATTTTATCGCGTACCCCGCCTTTGAAGGCACAGGACACCCAAAAATTAATTTTCAGATTTCATGCTTCTCTTGGAGAGAGTCACACGCTGATCACAGTGGTTTCTCTGAAATTGCCCAAGACCCGGTTTGAACAGAGTTATGGCTCTTCAAACATGTCAATAATTTGAGGGTGAAAAGTTGGTGGACGAGTTGTCTCAGGTCTGTATTTCTCTTCATTCGCGACCGTTGTGTGAGAGAAAGCCAGGATGAGGAGACAGTCCAGTAATGGACTGAAGAACGACGACTTAGTGGAATTCATCCATCCGTCGAGCCGCTATCGAGTTCGAAAATCTGTTAGGGGTCGGGCCTATGGTGGTGAGCGAAGGGGGTCGGGCCTGGGGTGGTCGCTTATATCTCGCTTATTTGGAGGAATTGAGATCTCGCGTTTGGAACGTGTCATACAGGAAAGGTCTTCCACACAATTACATGAAAATCTCAAAATTCATGTCTGAGGGTGTACTGTGCCTTCAAGTGTCACAGGAAGTGTTTGTTGTGACAATGAATTTTTTGTGGACCCGTCCTTTGCAATTCTCTACTCTCTATTACTCCGTTCCTTCCTTAGGGCCCTAACTATTCCTGCTTCGCATGAAATATTATTCTATTTTCGATTGATCCAATTTGCCACCGGTGTCAACCACCATGAACATGTTCATCCAACCGGACAACTAGTCCATAATATAGAATGATGTCACTGAAATACGACGTTTTAATGCGTTTCTCGCCGTTTGTTCGTTATTTTGGTAGCACTTGGAGGTCAACTCATTGTTTTACGTGAAAAACTTGGGGACGAAAATCATCGTGAACACTGCCTTTAATATCCTGCCTCACGCGACTATGATAAATTCGTTGAGCAGTCGCCATTGCGCTTTCATACCATTTGAAAATCGAAAAAAAGTTATACTCTGTTTATCTTGAATTGCACAAAACACGGTCCGCCAATAGTCCTCTAATTCGCCCGCTAGTACCGTAGTGTACGTCCACGACGCGTTCTCGGCAGACCCGGGTGTGCACCCGGTGTGCAGAGCAATCGATTCGTCAATGCCGTCACTCGGCCACCCACCCTGCCACCCGGGTCTACCGAGAACGCGTCGTGGACGCACATTACGGTACTAGCGGGCCAATTAGAGGACTATTGGCGGACCGTGTTTTCTGCAATTCAAGACAAACAGAGTATACTGTTGTTTCATTGTCTGCGGCATCAAACGGCGACACCTATCGAAAAACTCCCCAGAAACAGAAGAAATGGATGACCGATTAACGATCTAATTATCTCCATGGAGTTTTTCATGTTTTTGAGAAGTAGTTTTATGGTTGTGGATGTTGGATTTCGCAAACCGTAAAGTAACAGGACTTTTTAATTGTATAACAGAGATACAGAATTTATCATAGTCGCTTGATGAAGGATACTAAGGCACACCTTTGAGAATGTTCCACAGACCTCCCATTTCATCTCGATGCTTACGCAAACGGCCTCATTAGCAAGTTTTTCAATATTGTAAGAAAACTCGGGTCTATCCTAGACGGGGGGGGGGAGGCACCTAAGATTTATTCATAGAAATGAAGAAAAAGTCTTGCAAAAGATGCATGTACTGCTATTAATAATCGTTTTTATGGATTCTCTATAGAAGTACTCCGCTTGGTAGCCTTCCCAATCGGTGGTTCACTTCAATTCTGTCTTGAATCGTGGGTGCCCCCCTCCCGTCTAGGATAGTGCCGAAAACTCCCGCTAACAGAACTCTCGACCCCAATCGAGCTTTTCGCAACATCAGACAAAGTTATAATGCGATCTAAAATGATAAAATAACTTTGTAAATGTGATGCTCAAGTGAAATATAGAAGTTCATAAATTTGTAAAACAAGGACTATGATTGAGAACCACGAGTGCACCACACTACCACTGCGCTACATGGGTTCGTAAGGTGTGCCCGAATGATAATGGCGGCCCACGCGGCCAGCGTGCTTGGCAGGCTGCCGTCGCATGTGCCGCCCTCGGACGAGTGTTGGATTTCAATGACGGCCGTCCCCTCTCCCCCCGTCTGCAGAGCTGATTGATCGGCGCAGTGCTTGCTGCCAGCCGGTGCCTGCCCCGTTCGTAGTTGATGGCGGTGAGAACTTTTCGCATGCTCGCTCGAGAGCGGCGAACGCGACGGCCGCCTGCCAAGCACGCCGGCCGCATGGGCCGCCATTCTCATTCGGACGCACCTTATAGGCACGCTTGACTCTGCGTAGACTAGGCTGAGGCGTCGGAGTTGACAATATTTCCTGAATCATAACTCTAATTCATGAATCATTCGTGACCGGTTCGTACACTGATTTACCATGCCTTGCTTCATCATTCTCAAATTCCCTTGCCAGGCGATAGCGTCTTTTTGTAGCTCAAAGAACTCAAGGACTCAGAAAGGAAAGCAGGGCCCGTAGTAAATCCCCAGTGCGCTGAGGTGAGCTCACTGCATGCAGTCAACTTGTGAGGGGAGGCATGGCCGCATCAATCGAATCGTCACACGGTTAGCGATGGCTGTTCTCCCTCTGGGCGGAAATGGTGGTCACACGGCTGGCTCGACGCACATGGCTCGGACAGTCGGGGCTTAGTAGGTCGGCACAATACCGTTAGTAAGCCGGCACAAAGGGATCGGCAGCACCTGTGCTGTAGCTGCTGGTAACAGCAGGATATGCTGGCAACGACCAGGAGCTCCTGTTGCTTGTGCTGGCGTACTAACGCTTTGTTTATCGTGGCACGCGTGCTATTGCCAGCCACTCTCTCCTAGTGTCTGCTGACACTCTTCCACTGATTTGTCTAATACGAGTGAACATCGCAGCATCCTATTGTACGACGGCGCTGTTTCATGTTGCTTGCTAGCCTCAATTTATTGCAGAATATTGATTTAAGGTGCTGCAAAAGCGTCGAAACATTCGGTTTTCCGAATTTTCGGTCGATTCAAGGCACGGAATTTCGAATATATAGCCACCAACGAAATCATCCAACACTACCTATGATTTGTCCGGAATTCATTCAAAAATTCGAACATTTATTCGATTAGGTCGGAGGCCGCTTTATCGAAGCCAGTCATCAGTAAGAAAAATATTCGTAGGGGTTTTTCGGATATGTTCATACTTTCGCGTTTTTCTTGAACCTCATTCGGAAAAAAAAGTTATTCATTCAGCAATCTTAGAAAGGCTCAATTGAAACTGACTCATTCGGAATTTCCGAAAAGACTATATTGACAGAAAATCATTCATTATTCATCCCATTATACCAGAAACAACTCAAATTACTCCTTGAAGTATTTATTTAGAGTTTTCATAATGGCAATGATTCATAGCAGTATCAATGATCAGAATTTTCGTTGATTTCTCTGAATAATCTTGAGTGGACTTCCCCGTCTAGGATAGAGCCAATATCTCTCTTCCAAAATGGATCCAATCTTATCCATGGCTACCAAAGCCACATAAATAATTATGAAAACATGTTTTTGTGCGAAGAACTACTCTTGGTGCTGCAGGAAGGTAATGCTGGTAAATGCCTGGATAATGCTGGATAGGGGTTCACTCTTTGTAACCACAAGCCTTTCTCATTGAATGACCACTTTTCGCCTGCCACTGATCGCTCATCACAGTATCGGCTGATTGCACGGGGTCGCTGAGACACCTCAGCGAGCCAACCGACATATCATCTGTGCGCGGAGGGGGGTTTACTACGGGCCCAGAGCTGATTGTGAAAGGATGTAAGTTCAGCGGACTCCTAAAAGGCGAACAAGCCAAACCTGTGAATTCGACAGAAAGTCTGAGGAAAAGCTCCATTGAGGATGGACTGATGATCAGCGCCATGTACTATCAACGGCGTGACAGGCTTCTTGAGCTTATCATGAAGTTCAACTCCGTGATCAGAAGGAACTACTGTGTCGCGAGAACCATGGCAGATTAGCACCGGGACGTCGATTTCGGGCACCTTGTCCCACCTACAAATGAACGTTTCTTAGCGGTAGTTGTTTCAGCAAGGATAGCAATGGTCCGGTTTTTGAACAAGAAAGTTCTCGTGCATGTAGTGATATGTCAACTTCACAAAAAAAATTGCAGAATCACAACTTAGCCCTGGCACAAAAGTGCATGTAAGTGTGAATAAACAGCTAGTTTTGAAGGGAGTGCACAAGTTTTCCGTTCAAAAGCCGCTGATACATAGCGGAACCCGCTCTAATACTACTCTGCCAAATTCACGTCGCGCTACCGTAAGTATCAGGCTGTTCAAAAAAAATGCATAGCCTCGAAGTTATCTATCAAAGCATTATCCTTCCGTAAAAACGCTCAAAGTCGCTAATGTGTTCCAACGTAACATCATTCGGCCTCTGGCAACACTTTGTCATGGACACCTAAGAAAAAAACTTCCATAACTATCTTAAAGGCACAGTCCAACCTCATAATCTTTTCCGGTTTTCTTGCTTATTTTGAGGAGAATTTCGGGCTGATCACAATAGTGTCTCCAGATTCGCTCGGAACCCTCTACGAACGGAGTTATGACAACTTAAAGATTGTGAATTCAAACGGTGAGAAATTTGTGGACGAGTTGTCTCGAGCCTGCTTTTCCAGGTCGTTCGCAGCCATGGCGCCAGAGCAGATCACATTGCGGAGCTGGACCGATAACTAATTGAAGAACGTACAGGCCATAAAACGGCCAATGTCTCACCGTCGACTGCGTACCACGCGCTGCGCGACCGCACGTGCGTCGAAAGCAGACGAGTTTTGGCCGCCGCGCGGCGACCGAAACGTCGCGCGGCGGCAAAACTCGTCGCGCGGCAGATAAAACCCATCTGCTTCCGACGCGCGTGCGGTCGCGCAGCGCGTGGTACGCAGTCGACGGTGAGACATTGGCCGTTTTATGGCCTGTAGATTTGGTTCAAAATCTATGGCGCTTTTCTTCGCTATTCGGACCGGAAGCCTTGAAGTGGGCGGAGCCAATGGGTGACGATTTGGGGGCGGAGAGAGTGGGTGCTCGATTTTTCTCGCTTATTCTGAAGAGTTGAGATTCTGCGTTGGGCAGGGTTGTTACACACAGCGTCCTGGCCATAATATCAAATTTTACCCACGAGCTTGGACTGTGCCTTTAAAATACTGGAAGGCAAGATTAGGGAGTGTGTCGGGCTCGAGGAACCTTTCCTCTTTGTGTATTTATAGCTAGTCTTGGTGAATGCGATATATACTGCTGGAAAAAGAGCCCCAGCGTATTCCTCACTCAGCTGCTCGGTAAATATTCACCCCGAAACTAACATCCCTGACCGGCATTACGGGATCTAACAAGTATACCGATATTACAGTCATAGACCTGTCAGGATTAAAGGCAGTGTTCACGATAATTTTCACTTCCGATATCTCCACGGCTTACGGAAGGTCTGGTGCCCTATATAGCAAGGCATGCTCAAAAAGGACACGAAAGACGCGTTTTTGAGCAAAAATAGGCCCTTTCTTGTTTACGTTGATTTTTGAGCGTGGAGGAATTGACCGCTAGAAGGATGATACCTATCAGTGCAATGAAGCAAACAGCTCACTTATCAGCACTCCCTTCACTTGATCATTCCTATAATCTGAGTCTTCATTTATTCCTTTCAAGGGGCGGATCTGGGGCACGGGGCGCGTGTCTGGGGCACCAAAACGCTTGTTTGCAGCCGTTATTTTGCCACCCCTGGCTCGTTTTCTACCGTTCCTTTGGCACTGTGAGCCTAAGATCCTTCTCCTCTATCATTTTACTGTGGAAAGTCAACGAGGATGATCATCGTGAACACTGCCTTTAAGTTCTTGTTAAGGGCAGTGTCCACGATGAACTTCGTCCTCGGTTTTTGGCCGGAAATCGAAAGTTCAGGTCTCATTGGAGCAAAGGGGTCGAAAGAACGAACGAAAACGAGCCCGAAAGAGCTCCATACGGCTCCGAAGTCCGCTCGCGCTAGCCCTTCCGATCGCGGTCGAGTTTTCCGAGGAACAGTTTGGTCCGCTTCTACATTAGCATTGGAGCGCGAGCGCGGCTGAGTTTTAGCATTGGGGCGCATTTGCGCATGCTGTCTAGTTCAGGCCCATGCCCGCGCAACTCATCCACCGTTGAAATGTGGCTTTCGAAACGAAGAGCTGATTTTGAATGTTCTGCAGCGTTTTTCTTGATTCTTTCTTCACTGATGAGACAGTCAGACTCTAAACCTTCGTTTTCTGGTGGAAACTAGAAAGCGATTTTTATCGTGGGCACTGCCTTTAAGACTTACATCATTTTGAATGTTTTTTTTGCAACCTGTTATGCGGATGAGGTAAACACCAACCGAGCAGATGACTGTGAGTGAGAGCGAGACTTAAGAGTTTTTCACAGTCTGCCGGACGACGCCGTCCGGCATGTTATAAGATAAGACTGCGGCGTCCGTGCACCTCGCACTGCGGTGTTGGCCGACCGAGGTCTCAGTGCGGTGAAATCATTGACACGACATCGGATCAAGTTATGACGGGTTAGAACGGTTTATTTTCGCCTTACATTTTGTTTAGAAGAGTCCGAACTGACGGTTGTTCACCGCAGCTTCCCTCGCACTGCGGCTCACTTTTAACGTGTCGGACGGCGTCGTCCGGCAGACTGTGAAAGGGGCTTTAAGCCTCTTTCACACTTGCCCGACCGACGTCGGACGACTCGTTATCGAATGTGTAATATCTATCTACCCTACCCTACTCATCTTATCTATCTTACCTTATCGAATTTGATAAAGATTCGTCCGACGTCGGCCGACAAACTATGAAAGGGGCTTTAGGTTCCGGTGGTGCAGTGCAGTAAAGCGCTCCTCCCAAACGGGAACACGCTAGTTCAATCTCGTCCGGAGCCAAGCGTTTTGTGATCAAATCAGCACCGTATGTGAGCATACCTTCACGTCTACTGCGATGCTAAACTACAGTTTGGCAAAAAACATTAAGCATTGTGTGAAATTTGGATGTGTTATAGAGTAACAGAGACAAGAACGATTTTAGTGTGCTAGCGGAGAGTAGGTACAGTAATCTTTGCCGTTAAATTAAATGCTCAGTCGCTGCTGTCTGCAGACCAAACAACTAAATTGACGACAAGTGATACTTTTTCCACCTTCTTGTTGCTCCATGTGTTTTTGATGAGTATGGAGGGACGGACCGTTGCACTCTAATAAAATGGGGTACTACAGTGTCCGAAACTTGATTTAGGAATCGGTGCTATGACTATAGGGGGAGGGGCACGTGGCTTTTGCTTTTGGCCACGCCCATTTTTCCGTGCTGCAACGGCTGTACTGACTTGGAAGAGAAGGAAACACGATTTGGTGTTTTAAAATCGTTTCCGGAAAAATGGGCGTGACCAAACGCGATAGCCAAGTGCCCCCCTCTGCTGCGATAACACCAGGCCTGTTTGTGAACCTCTCCAAAAAGCCCATAAGAGGGTTCTATCCCAGCCGGGGGGGGGGGGGCACCCAAGATTTACTCATAGAATTGAACAAAAAATTTCATAAAAAATGCTTGATTCTGCTGTCAATCATTGTTGCTATTAAAATTCTATAGAAGTCCGTCGATTGGTAGCGTTACCGATCGGTGGATCACTTCGTTTCTGACTTGAATCCTGAGTGCCCCCCCCGTTTAGGATAGTACCCATAAGGGATGATGAGGGTTTAAAAATTATTAGTCCCCGTTCATTCAGTTGCTTTGCCCGCAACCAACACTCCCAATACATTTAATTTCACGGCAACGATTACGGTACCTAACCTCCGCTAGCACACTAAAATCGTTATTGTGTGCCAGAGACAGTACCCAGCAAAAGCTAATAAGAACGTAAAGGCCAACCGAACATTGCTCGACACGACCCGGTCACGTCGCAGCTCTCATAAACAGAATTGATGATAACCAATTGGTAAAGGGTAGGGTATAAGAGAAGTGGAGAGCGGTGTGTCTTCATTCACATACCGTCCTTCTCGAGGGGTCAGCAGCTAAGGATCTGACTGGACTAGGAATTAGAAAAACAGCACCACCGGTGGTCAGGATATGACAATATAGGAATAAAACTTTGAGAATTATAGAGCCGTGTCCACCAGTGTTGGGTTGGCCTTTACGTTCTTATCACAAGCTCAGAGACTTGAATGACCTCCAGATGAGCACTGATATTTTGCGAACCTTATTAGGCGTCGGCGCAGACTCAGTGAGCATACAAATGTTGTAACATACGCGCACTGCGTTTGCGCAAACGCACAACAAGGAATGCAAAGTATCAGCGCGATCGTTGCCAACTAAACGGTTTTGTACATACCGTATTTCCCGTTATTGAACACCCCCCTCTATTTGAACCCCCTTTCGGTGGAGGTTGGAGAATAGAACATCCTCTTCTATTAGAACCCCCCCCCCCTTCAGATAAAAAGACACTGGAGACCCATTCCTAGCTGACGTGAACTGCTACGCGCTGCACGAGATGTCGACACCCCAAAGCTTGTTGACATTTTCGAAGAGATTGATCTTGAGAAGGGCTTAAACCATGACTTTATTGATGATGATTTTTTGAAGCTATCCGAGTAATTCATTATTGTCCCACTTTGGTTTGCCTAATAAACTTCACTTGCCCATTTTGACTCTTGAATTGTCCGTTGAAAATTAGAACTCCCCCTATATTAGAACCTCCCCTCTAATTGAACGCCCCTTTTGGAGGAGGTTGAAATATAGTACACCCGGGTGTTCAATTACAGGAAATACGGTAAATACGAAAATTCTTAGCGATTTCGCTGTAAGGCCTCAGTCATAGTTGGATGAGCCGACGTATCCAGACCGATCGATACACACAGAAAGCATTGGAAATGAGATGCAAAAATTACCCGGGGTCGTATTCGCCAATAACCCGCCGGGTAGTCGAAGGGTAAATGAGGTGAAATTTCAGTACAAAACGCGCGCTCCACGGCCACCTCTCGCCTCCCTTGGCTTCCCTCGCGACCGCCGAAAGATTTTGCATCGCTTCTCGGGAAAATTGGCCGCATCGCGGCGAAATTTATTGCAAATTGCACGGAAGAGACGTTAGATTCATTCATTTTGATTTCTTAAACCCTCATTTTCTCAATTTCCGTGTGATTCTGTCTTTTGTTTCCTTTTCATTGGTGACTCAGATCCTTTTTTTTTTCGTTACAATTATACATTTTTGACTGTGAATATTCATTTTTTGCTATTTTTTCGCACGTTTCATTGAATTTTTACCAAAAAAATTGAAAAGCGATTTATGCCACATCTTAATCACCCAGAGAGCTGCGGGCTCTCATCTTTATGTTCAAGTATTATAGACAGTGTGCAAAATAACGATCTTTATTCTGCCAGGTTTCATTTTTTTAAATGTGAATATTGAATTTGAAAGACCGATCCATTTGTGGTAAAATGATTCTCATTTGATGAGCCACTGTCCGTAATACTTGAATTATAAAGTTTTAAAATCAGAACACGAGCTTTAAATGCGCCGATTTGCTAGAACTACGAATAAAACCCAGTAAAACATGTTATACTATTGTTCTGCAACAAAGGAAATTAGTTTTCAATATTCTTATGCTAGAAACAAGTCTAAAAATGCAGAAGAATCGAACAAAAAATAGAAAATTACACAATATTCTCGAAGTGAAGTCCACGGGAATTCGAAGGGTAATCTATCAATACGTTCATTTCCGTCTTACAGCGTGTAAGATGGGTCGATCTGTTCCTCTGCCGCGCGCGGTATCATCCCTTCCGCTTCCCTTCGACTACCCTCGGCGGGTTGTTGGCGAATACGACCCCCGGTGTATCCCTCCAACACCCCCAACACCCACCCGGTCGAAACGTATGATTGAAATGATGGAGTGAGGTTGAGAAAATCACCGGTGTATCCGACGCGGTCGATATCCATGCAATACGTGGATGACGGGGGATGAAAAAAACGCCGGGCAGGCGAGTCGATGATAAAACATTGCGTATCACTAGAAAGCTAACCTTACTGCTACCTCCGTTTCTTCACTTTACTCTCCTTCACAATTTCTCTGAACAGGTGCAATCCTGTTGGCCACGTAATCATCGTCATCACTTCCGGTGGGCTCTAGTCGGACACATCTGGTGATTTTCTTGAATTCACCCCGTAATTTTATTCATGCGTATCGACCGGGTGGGTGTTGGTGGGTGTTGGTGGGTGTTGGTGGGTGCCGGTGGGTTACAGATGCAAATAGCACCAACTCTGACAGGGGCCTAATGAGTCAGATCAAAATACTGGCCGGATGTTCCCCGTATAGGGAGGGAAAATGCAAGTAATGGTTGTTGCGTACTATTGTAATTGATCTGTTCAAAGTAAACCATTTGTGAATCAAAAAGATACATTACCCGCGCTAAGTTTTGTAAAAACGGGGAGCATCTGGCAAACTTGGCAAAAAAGCGTCTGATGCATGTAACTTTGTTGAATGAAGACTTTTTTGAATTCTGAAAACGCTTCCATATTCACAGATTAAATTGCTACCTAATTGTGTCACTTGTGTGCCTTAGTTCCCTAAAATCGCTTTGTTTTTTAAGGAAATAATTTTTGCAATCGTTTTTCAAAAACGTCGCGCGCGGCGAAGTGCGGCGAAACTTTGAGCAGTATTTGTACAAGTAATGGAAGAGCAATCTGTATGCTGTCTTTATAAATTAGGTACAGGTGAGAGAATCTCAAAGAAAGTGTAGGTTGAGTTTTCGAACTCCTTCATTAAACACGCTTGAGAAGTACCTGAAAAGTCGGAGTTTTGTTGCGAAATCCCTGTACTCTTAAATGAAGGATTTCGAAAATTCAACCTAAACAAATCTTGAGATTCTTCCACTTGCACCTAATTTATGAAGAAAGCATACAGATTGCTATTCCATTATTTGTACAAATACTGCTCAAAATTTCGCCGCATTCGCCGCGCGCGACGTTTTTGAAAAACGAATGCAAAAAACGTTTTTGAAAAACGAATGCAAAAACTATTTCATTCAAAAACAAAGCGCTCTTAGGGAACTCCGGCACACAAGTGACATAATTAGGTGGCAATTTAATCTGTGAATATGATAGCGTTTTCAGAATTAAAAAAAGTCTTCATTCAAAAAAGTTACATGCATCGGACGCTTTTTTGCCAATTTTGCCAGATGCTCCCCGTTTTGACAAAACTTAGCGCGGGTATTGTATGTGGAATCAGAGTGAGAACTCTTTCTTCGGTAATGGCATATGGCTCATATTCAAAAGAAGCACACAGGAAACAGTGACTCTTGTTTCAATTGCGGAATCGTATTTTGCGCGTGGCTCATGTTTTTTCGATTTTGTGGTATGCCCCATTTTGCTTAAATATGTTGTTTAGGCGTAAGCCATGTGCTAATCCGAATTTCTTTTTGGATTCCCAAATGGACCAGCAATCAAAAGGAGGAAGGTATTTAGGAAGGTAGTTATTCGAACATTTTCCAGTAATTTTACTCACGAGTTGAATCGGTCGAAAAATGGCGTCTTCTCTTTTCGTGGCCGATTTCCCAACAAACGTAGTCCACTTGTGAATGGTGCGACTAGAATGACGCCGACTACCGCTTCTGGATTTGAGGCAGCCAGATTGATAACAGCAGCTGTACCTATGCTATAGCCAAGAAGAACAATCTGAAACGCATTGGAATGAGCGCTGTGCTTACAGCTTACTTCTAACTAACAAATCTGCTTTGACGACTCCACGTAAAAAGAGCTGGGACGCTGTAAAAAAAGATATAATGGAAGTTCACCTTCTTGTCAGGCCGAGTTCTCCGGATATGATCGTATATGGCGCGAATGTCAGCGTATATGCTCCTTTCGGAAATTGTGCCAGTGGAGTAGCCATAGCTAAACCACGAAAAGTATAATTCATTGCCTACTCCAGAGATTGGTTGCATTAGCCCCCCGTCAGACTTCGTCGATCGACAATGTCCCACCCGGTCGATACGCATCGAAAAAGTGACGGAAGCTCAGACACGCTGACGGTTGTTCAGCGCGGTAAAAAGGCTTGTCGGTGCGACAGCGGGAGCAAAAACGGGGAGGAGTCGAATTGCTGGTTGTACCGCAGATAGAGGGAAATTCAATACACGGAGACGGTTACTTGGCAGTGGAAAACGGGTTGACGGTGCAACGGCGGGGACGTGCTCTACCGTCAAATATGTGGCACGTTCCGCAACTGAGACAAAAGACGGGTGCGCAGCCATCAACATGTTTAGACAAAAGTATTAACATTGATAGGGGTATAAAAGGTTCCTAATCTGACAGTGTGCCTCAGTCGGCTCTTCGGAGCCGGACATGAAAGGTGACCTCGAGTCACTTTCCGAATGATCCACCGGATACCGGAGGATAATTTCGGTCGCCAAGGGGAGGGGGCTCCCCACGGCTTGGGGGGAGAGGGGTGTTGCCCAAATCTGGGGCCACCTCCCCATGGTCCACTGTAGGGTGCACCCCACCGTGGACCGTGGCGATGGGATCACCTCTTTGGTGGGGACCCCAACAGGGACGTCCCCGAAGTCTCCACTGCGGACCCGGGAATACCCAGGATGTATTGATCGGTTGAATGGCGGTGGAAAATCGGTCGCCCCGCAGATGCCCTAGCGGGCCAACCGACGTTCGCCCGCCGAATAACCGCCCACGTGTCTGTGCGGTTGTACGGAGGAAAAGTATCGTTCATGCGCTGGATGGCCAGGGAGAGGCAACCGACATTCCCCCGCGGAATAACCGCCCCCATGTCTAAGAGGGTGAAGAAAATCCGCGCAATGAGCCGGGTCAGGGGCTCTTTACACACGGTGGAAGGAGAACGGACGAGATTCATTGCTGACGTGACGCGCGCGGCGGATCCCCATCACTAGAGCGCGTTTGCCAAAAGCTCGCGAGATTTCAAGACATTTCATGTTTTGGAGACATTTTCTTTGTTCCCTTGTTGCTCCTCTCATTGTCGTATCCTACACACTCATTTCAGTAAATCTTGTAAGTTCTCGTGCCGTTGTAACCATTTTGATAGCTTACTAGTCATGTTTTCAGGCATAATTATGATATCATCGCTGGTATTTTTATCTAGCACGCGCACCATGATACAAGATTTACTGAAATGAGTGTGTGGGTTAAAGGCAGTGTTCACGGAGAAAAAGTTGCCCGTTTTTTTGGATTAACGTAAGCTTTGGGTCCCTCTAAGAAGATTAAGAGCGGAAGTGCGGCGAAAAACGGCCGGTAAGTGGGTGAAAATCTCGTGGGCCAGCCAACCAATTGGGCCACTCTGCTGACGTCCTATAACAGTAGCCCTGGATTCGTGGTTAGATGAGCGATGGTTTCCGATCAAAAGCCCCGTTCTTCC
This sequence comes from Aplectana chamaeleonis, assembly GCA_029168955.1. Lineage (NCBI taxonomy): Eukaryota > Metazoa > Nematoda > Chromadorea > Rhabditida > Cosmocercidae > Aplectana > Aplectana chamaeleonis. The sequence continues at coordinate 129,391 of JAPDOI010000666.1, forward strand.
CTTTATTCTCAGATTTCTCTCTTTAGTCAGGTCAGCTCGCTCACTTCGGCTGCAAAAAAATGGGTGTTACAAGCCTCGGACAACTCGTCCACAATGCTTCCTTTGCTGAATTTCGAGGGGCCATAACTCCGTTTCTAGGGGGTCTTGCACGATTCCAGGAACATTATTGAAATCAGCATGGGACCGTTTTCAAGATAGGCGGAAAAACAGAAAAACGACTTTTATCGTGAACACTGCCTTTAAGATAACTAGGGAACAACCAGGGAATATAGAAACATTCATATGAGAATCAATAAAAACATGAAATGTCATGAAATCTCGCGAGCTTTTGGCGAATAGCGGTGTAGAGCTTCGGGGAACCGATCCGCTCCTAACGTTAAAACATGACTGTCAAAGTGAAGGAACATGTTTACCTGCAATTACTAGTCTGAAAACGTTTGATCGATACGTATGATTTATTTAGGAGCAAAGCGGTTCCCCGAAACTCCATACTCGCACTCGCTTTTGGCAAACGCGCTCTACTGATGAGGATAGAAATTCCGCCGCGCGCGTCGCATCAGCAATAAATCTCGTCCCTGCTCCTCTCTCCGTGTGTAGAGAGCCCCTGACCAGGGGTGTGCGGAAAATTCTTTTCGGTAAATTTTTTACCGAAACTTTTTACCGAATTTTTTTTTCGGTAAGTACGGTCAAAACCGAAAATTCGGTAAAAATTCTGACTTCGACTTTTTGGTGCCTATCCCATACGATAGCACAAATGACCGATATATTTGAGTATCATTTTCAATAGTGCATGAGGATAGTGCAAATATTGAGTGAGTTTTACATATGAAACTGAGCTCAACGGCTGAACCTGATCAGCGGGACGTTGATTTTGAGAAAAAGTAACATTTCAAAATTTTCTGTAGGTAAGGCCTTCCTGTAGTCACCAAAAATCAGGCCAGCTGTCGAAAACATCCTTTCCGCCTCAACTGTGCCAGGAGGCGCGCAAAAGTACTTATTGGTCAATTAGGAAAGGTGCGGGTACGATGATTTCACAATGGAGTCGTTCCAGAACTGCAGTGGATTCAGTGTTGTGTCGGGGGATTCGGAAAGAATTTTACCAGTTCCTAAAATATCTGCTTCAGGACTCTGCTGCGTTGCAAATCTGTTGACATTTTTGAATAAATTAAGTTTTTATCGGAGTAGCATTTCGATAAGAAAAAGCACGTGACACAAAAGGTGAAGAGATCGTTTGAAAATTCAAAAAGAAAGCCAGAGGGTTAAAAAAAAGAGTAACGAAAAGAAGGATGAAAAAGGATATCGCGCCAAATGCATGCCTTAACTGTAGCAAACCCGTGAAATAGTAAGAAGTAGGCCGCACAGGCAGAAAAACACCCAAGTTTTTTCGGTTAAAATTTCGGTAAATTTCGAGAAAAACTCGGTAAATCGGAAAATCAAAATTTACCGAAAAACACCGGTAAATCCGGAAAATCGGTAAATCTGTAAACGGAAAATGCACACCCCTGCCCCTGACCCTACTGAGCCCGGCTGCGACTGTCTGCTTGCGTCCGCAATCGAACCAATCGATACTGGTGTTCCACACGCGCACACGCCAGTGCTCTGCGTATCAGAAAGCGAATCGCAGGCAGACTTTCGGTTCGTCCGTCAAGTTATTTAAGCACTGTTTGAACTCGTATTCTTGTTAGGTCTACGAATATTTAGGTTTTGAGGGATTTACAAAGTTTGGCGTAGCTATGTATCTTCTTTACTTGCGTATGATGTCAATTGACGTAGCATTTTAAAGCTCCATCAAAATTCCAGAAGTTTATATTTGTCAGCGCGCTGAGTTGTATACAACATGCCTTATTTTTCCCCATTTATGTGAACTCACGCAGACACTGTCGCATCATGGCTCAACTGGAAGAGCAGAGCCGCTAATGAACACCAATCGCTAAGTTGAGCATATTGGTACACGTTCCATCAGTGAAAGCGCCTCTAGGTTTTTTTTTTAAATTTAAGAGTTAGTGGTAAACAATTCAAAGTTTTTAAAGATGAAAAACTAGGTGCTCAATGCGGTAGAAACCAGTACTAGAGAACTAAACCAACAATAATTGTTACAATTGAGAATTTGGGAAATGTATGAAAAGAAATCCTTCCGTACGTCAACGCCAGGCGATATGTTGCAAAAAATGTCGAGGAAACTCAGGAGACTTTTCAGCACAATCTACTCTTCTCTCTTGAATGACTCGACATTCCTCATTCGCCGAGCACCTTTTCCAGAAGCACTTGGCTTCTCATGAGGAAGCAAAAATTTGTAGTATTCACGAGTCGCCTTAAACGTCGTCCCTAACCTAGGGAACTGAATAAAGGTTGAAAGTTACCAAAAAAGTCCTCAGAACTTATTTATAGACCTAATGATTCTTGAATCACGAACTTTCGATAATATTTACCCTGAGTAGTCGAAGCCATAGACGTCAGTTTCGAAAATCTCTGCAAGCTGTGGCAAATTCACGTAGCGCGGCTGTAGAAAGCTTCCGAGATCAGATGAGTTGGGCTGCGTGAAAATGATCACCTGAATCAGCTGCGTTGTGATATCATAGCAGTCTCTTAAAACTAAGATTTCGCTGTCATTTGAAGGATTTCAGTTCACCAAAATCATCAGCTCTGGGCTGAACTCCATCCCAATGTCATGACGCACCTGCTTTCTCATGCGAAGACCAAATGAAGGCCGGCTTGGCATGCATCTAACAGCAATCAGATGGTGACCATTTGCAGTAAGCACTGTGAATGGCTGCAGAATATGTTTTCATCGTAAGAAAATCCAAACAAATACCCATTTCAGATATAGATTTATGGATGTGGCAGTAATGGGATTCACCTGGACTCGCGTCAACAACCTCTCGTAGTCGAATATGGTTGTAAGTTCCATAGGTGTGGGCGTGATGAAGAATTCTTTACCCTCCAACTGCAAGATTACTTGGCTGATGAGAGATTTTGAACTTTGTTTGGTTTCAGAGTTTTCAATGCAATGCGCTTCTTTCGTAAATGTGAACAGAATTGTCAGAGTTGAAATTAAAATCTGTCTCAGCAGATTTCAACCGAGTTTTAGTTCAAAGGCAGCAGACACGCTCGAAAAATTTGTTTAGATAACTACGTTACTGTGGTCGTATGGTCCCTAGTAGAAGGCTAGCGCTGTTATAAGCGTCAAAAACTAGTTAAAACTACTAAATTCGAGCAATACTTGTCGAAAAATCTCGTCGACCCCGCCCTCACAAGGGAACCACAATAAGTCATAGTGATCATTCCAAATGAAATGTACTTTTCTAGAACCATTTTCGGACGAAAAGTCCGAATATGCCCATTGCAGCTGCCTAGACCCACTCTGAAAAAAGTTATAGGCATTTTTTCTCTGATTTTCGTACCTATTGTACCCTCCAAAAAGCGCATTACTTTTACGAAAATCCGGAAACAGACCTCATAATCGTGTTCAGCGCCCAAAACTATCCCACTAAGCAAAGTTTGGGTGAAGGAACATTTTCCAAACTTTGCGCAGACTAACAGCGTTTTGGACTTGTACGGATTTTCGGTTGGGCGTTTATTTATACCAATTAAAGGGCTCTCGTAGCGTTTTAGAAAAATATTCCAGATTTGACTAAAAATTCGCTCTGGCGAGTTATTTGGGGTGCTGATCACGAATCTGAGGTTCATTTATCGATTTTCCGAAGTTTTCGACTTTATTCGTTCACAGATTCCCATCGAGGGAGAATTTGATGGCGAATCGCGACTTTTGACGATTTCCGGAGTGCTACTATAGATCATGCTCAAATAATTTCTCTGGAGGTTACTTGGAGTGCTGAACACGAATCTGATGTCAGATTATCGATTTTTGACAGCTTGGGTATAGATTACGGTGGGTATACGGTAGTTTGGTCAAAGTCTCAGATTTGTCTCAAAGTTTCTAAGTGGGGGTTATTTGGGGTGCTGAATACGAATTCGATGTCCATTTGTCGACTATCGGAATATTGAGGGGGTTTTGCCTCCTAAATGGCATGTTACCTACCGTAGCCTACAGTAAACCTTAAAATTTCTACAAGCGAATCCCAGATTCGTGTTCAGCACCCCAGATTACCTCTACATACATATTTTTAGCAGAGTCCGAAGAAAAAATTGAAAACACCTCAAAAATTCCATGGGGGTACCCTTACCTTGCCGCGCAGCTTCAAAAAACGCTCATAACTTCTTTCAGGGTGGGTCTAGGCAGCTACGATGGGCATATTCGGACTTTTCGTCCGAAAAAGATTCTAGAAAAGTACATTTCGTTTCGAATGGTCACTATGACTTATTGTAGTTCCCTTGTCAGAAACAAATCGTCCAGATTGATCGTTCGAATAAGGTCGCTTTGGCTGGATTTTGATGCTTCCAACGAGGTGAGCGTTCTAGTGCAAGCTGTAAGAGTCTATTGGCTTAGCTACCTCAACCGTTTTGTCGCTAACATTCGCTGTTTCAATCGTGCGCGGTAAAACTCGTCCAACTTCACTCGATAACAAAAACAACCCTTATACCTCTATTTGCATACAGTTTTCGTTGGTTTTTTCGTTAGTTCCGCGTACTACCAGTTTAAAACCTCCGATTTATATCATGAAATCTATATCACTTTTGAGCGTGTCTGCTGCCTTTAAAAATATGCAAGGATGTTCCGAGGTGGTCATTCGCCCGATTCGTGTCCACAATTGCGAGCCCGATAGCTGATAAATCTGAGATTGATGATGATGTAAGTGCACTTCTATAACCCACTTCATTTGCACCCTTTACGATCTTCTCAGGATCTGACGCGAGATTCACAGTGTAGGATACGCCTTTCTTCGGAGGATGAAAGGCCAGCTTTCTTGCAATGCTCTCTGGGAACGGCGGACAGCCGATGTAGCAGCACAAACCACATAGCTTAAATGAAATGAGGAGATTTGCGACAGGTGGTTCCGAAATATGGGAAAAGTTTGAACAAAACCTAACAAACCAATTAAGAAAATAAGCTTACTCACCCAGAAAATTGAAACTACAACTAAAAGTTTTCAGAAACTACAGAACAGGATAAGAATAGGATTCTAATAGTTTTGCATAATGGTATACGGCCCAGCTCCCCCCCCCATTCGACTCTCGTGAACAAAATTGATTATACCCAATTGATAAATTGTAGGGTATAAAAGAAGTGGAGAGCTGCTCGGACACTCCGTATTGCGGCGGCGCGCTCGCCTCGCGCTGGTCGCCGACGGAAGGAGAGCGGGTGGCCAGCTATTGCATGTGGCTTCTGCTTGAAATTCATGCCATGCTTGAACTTTCGCTTCGGTTATCCGGTGTTTTCGTCTGCAGGGGGGCATGGTTTGGCACTTGGCCACGCCTATTTTTCCGTGCCGCCGAGCAATTTAAACACTAACCCAGGGGTTTTCTACCGTTCCAAAATCGGGCGATTCGTTGCGGCATGAAAAAATGGGCATGGCCAAGTTCTATATCATAGAGCCTTCCCCCCCCCCTCTGCTGCGATCGAACCGGTTCTTCTTTCACAGTAACACTACATACGGCACTGCAGTTACGGCAAAAAAAACATCCAAAAAATCGAGTAACACTACATAGTTTTAAAAATCTCAAAGAGTCCAGGATTGTCAAGAATAATTTACTGCAGTCAGTTTTGAATTAATAAAAAAATCTTAGAACTTCAGGTGTTTCTTCTGATTGAATTATAACAAATAGAGCCGTATTTCTCATTAACGAGATCACAATTTTCTAAATCTCAACGGAAACCAGGGTGCTCATAACGATCAAATATTCAAATTATCCAGCCAGTGATGAAATGATTTTTTTTTCTGAAAATATCTTTGTGGGGAGCTGCAGAGGAAAACGGAACGAAAACATCATCACCAGGGAGCTTTTTTCTTGTATATGGAGTTCACTCCGGATATTCACTAATTCCTTATTTCGAATATTCTAATAATTCGGAGAGTTCAATTATTAATCTGTTCGAAATTCGGAGAGTTCAGTTATTAAACTGTTTCAATAATCAGTTAGCTTCTTTGGAAACATCTCATTTTTAAACCACTCGTCACCTTCCCTTCGTCACAGCGGGGCCTGACCCAGCATCCACCCCCCCCCATTTCACCGCATCGTGGGCTTCCCTCGCACCCCACTCTCTTTTCTCGTTTTTTTTTAGTTCACGATAATTATTTATATGGTCATAAAATCGAAGAGCGGTGAGATTTTATCCACAAGCTGCTCTTCTCCGGTAGTCAGTGGCACACTATAAGGTGGGTAGGCAGGTTCACTGGCTATGAATCTACTCGCCGTTAACCTTCACGGAGTGTAACTCTTCCAGTGCGTGGGCTGCTCATGGATTTCGGGGAGTCCGTCAAAATACCGGCTCGTCCGAACACAACTTAACTGATGCTTATTCGTGCACTTATCCTCTGATTCCGAGCCAAATTTACTCTGTTCCCTGGCGCGCTTGTGGGGAGCGAGGGTAGAGACAGGGAAAAGCGCGGAGAAAAGGAGACGCAGTGTACGCGCGCTTACGCACGAAAGGAAATGAACGGAATTAAATTTCACTCGGAAACAGAAGGTAGACAGATTTATGGGTAAGCGAGTGACGAAACTATTAAAGGCAGTGTTCACGATGAAAATTGTTTTTCTGTTTTCCCGCCTATCTTGAAAATGGCCCCACGCTGATTCCAATGATGTCTCTGAAATCGTACAAGACCTTCTGGGAATGGAGTTATGACCCCTCAAAAATTGAGCTAGGTAAAATGGTGGACGAGATGTCCGAGGCTTGTAACTTGCGTCTTTTGCAGCCGATGTATGCGAGCTGACCTGAGTAAAGAGAGAAGTTGATAATGAAGGGAAGAACGGGGCTAATGATTGGAAATCATCGCTCATCTCACGATCTTGAGCATTCATTTGTTTACGTCGGTGGGCGTGTGATGCGCTTTTGAGGTTTGCCTTGCGCTCGAAATGGCAACTTCAGGCTCTTTTGGAGCTTTTCCTGGCTCGTTTTCATGCGTTCTTTCGACGTCAACGTTACATTGTGCCCCTCCACTGCCCATTCCTAGTGAAAACTGAAACACATTTTTTATCGTGAACACTGCCTTTAACTACGACCCCCGCAGCCGCTGTGACGCTTGCCATCGCGTTGAAAATGGCTATGTCGAGTTTGAGCTCCGCAGTATTGCAAAAACAAATCAAACAACAAACAGAAACAGAAAAATAGTGAGAATGGCGAGATGTAGGCGAAAATTCGGGAATTGTTACGAAACACTTTAAAGGACGATAGCAGTTCAGCGGGCGATTCGCTAGCAAACAGCTCGCGACCCGCTATACCACCTCTCCTCGCGCTCGCGACCCGCTATACCCATAGCGGGTGGCGAGCAGGGGTGTGCGGAAATTTCTGTTCTCTGATTTCTGTTTTCTGGCCGTTTTGGCCTTTCTGTTTTCTGATTTCCGTTTTCTGAAAAATCTGCGAAAAACAGAAAAAAATCAACAAAATCCGGATCTGTGGAACAGCGCAGCTTATCTAGTGTTTTACGAGGTACTATTTGTGTTCAATGGTGCGATTGCTGTTAAGGGTAGGGTTCGCGACAGAAAAGTTTGTTATGGCATTTTTTTGAGAAGGGCCTGGTCATCACAAAATTTAAAATAAGTGAAAAGTCGGAGAAGAAAAACGCTCAAAAACAAGCTGTTGCTGGGTCTCAGCCAGCCCCCAATCAACTAGATATCTACAATTGCTTGTTTTGTCGTCTTTTATACTGTATTTGAAGTAGTTGCTGGACACCGGGAGACTGCTAACTTTTTGAGCGGCAAAATAGAACGCGGAAAATACGCATTTATAAAAAGCCCTTTTAATCGGGGGTGTGCGTACACCCACCAATTAGCCGTTCTGACCTGTTTATGTGTGTTTTTACGCAAATTATTCCTTATTTTCACTTTTGTGATGACCAGACCTGCACTCTTATAAAGAAAAGTCAACAATCGTTTCTATCGCAAACCCTGCTAACGCACTTGAAGGGTAGTTCTTCGGCGCAATAGGGGTAGCATCCCAGGGCAGAGCACTAATTGAACCTCCCATTGTCAGCAGCTGCTGCAGTAAGTTGTTCGCAGCAGCTGCTGCTGACAGCAAGGGGTTCCACCCGATATCTGTCCTAGAATGCAACCCTCTTTGCGCTGAGGTTCTACCATACGGGTGAGTGCTCTGAGTTTTGGCCGAGCAATAGCCGATAAATAGCCACGAAATGCCTGATTTTCGCATACTAGTCGAGAACAAGGTCGTGTTCGGAAAATAGCTGGTTGCCGCGAAATAGGCGACAAATAATGGTCTTCGAGAAACAGCCACGAAAAATGCTCGCAAAGGGGAGTGTAAGACGCATTGTTGAGGCAGATTTGGATGTCAACACCGCCGCCGGTTCAACTACCCGTGTTCTCTCGGTTATTCCTCGGTTATTTCGCGAACAACATGATCGCGGCCAACTAGCAGCCAAGAAATAATCAAGAAAACACTCGAGAATCTGCTCGACAGGATTAGTTGTTGAGCCTGGTGGGCTATTCCTCGGCCAAGACTCTCAGCGTGTCTTTAATGATGTTGTATCCATCACTGACGCATCATTGCTACTATCAATGCCTTATAAGCACAGTCCAACCTCAGAATCGGTTTTCTGTTTTTCTGCCTATCTTGAGAACGGTCCCACGCTGATTCCAATGATGTCTCTCGAATCGTTCGACACCCCCTGGGATTGGAGTTATGGCCCCTCAAAAATTGAGCTGCCGAAGCATGGTGGACAAGTTGTCCGAGGCTTGTACTTTCGTCATTTGCAACCGCTGTATGCGAGCTGGCCTGAATGAAGAGAGAGGCTGAGAATGAAGGGAAGAACGGGGCTTTTGATCGGAAAGCATCGTTCATTTCGCCAATGGTGAGCTCGAAAGATCGTAAAAGGGGCGAGCCAAAGTGGCTTCCCGAGTTGGGCGCCCCAGGGTGGCTTCCTCCCATATCTCGCTTATTCGGAGGGACTGAGAGCTCGCACTTGGCAAGTATTACATGGGGTGGGTCTACTCCACAATTATCGAAATCTCAGATTTCGTCCCTGAGCTTGGACTGTGCCTTTATAGGTCATCTGTGCAGTTCCGTAGATATTATACTACAAACATGACAAAGGCATTTAGAATTACATCTTCTCTTCACTTGAAAAAAAAGTTAAAATGCAATGAGTAATTTTTCTGAAAACTGTCTTCTGAGTTCTGTTTTCTGTTTTCTGGCCGTTATGGCCTTTCCGTTTTCTGATTTCTGTTTTCTGACAAACTCGATTTTCTGTTTTCTGTTTTCTGAAATTTTTTCAAGAAATTTCCGCACACCCCTGGTGGCGAGCGAAGACGAGGGGGTAGCGGGTGGCGAGCCATTCGAAATGAGAGGTGAGCGGGTGGCGAGCGAGGCCCGAAATGCGCGCGGGTGGCGAGCTCCGACTTCCTGAGTAGCGCCCGACCCTGAACGCCAGAAGCGCAATCCGTGCCTGTGTTTAGTCTCCACTTACGCTACATCTTGACAACCGGTGGTGCTGTTTTCCTGCTTTGTAGTCCAGGCAAATCCTCAACTGCTGACCCCTGGAGAAGGACGGTGTGTGAATGAAGACACACCGCTCTCCACTTCTTTTTAATTCTACCCTTACTGTGCTTCTCTGGGCCAAATTCCGGTCCGCAAATGCGTCTCGACACGCTTTGCGGCCGCACGCGCTCGAGTCAGCCGAGTTTCTAGCGCCGAAGCCGACTCGATGGGCCTTTTTATACAATTTTCTCCTATTTGTTTTAGTTTCCAGTTTCCAAAACCCACCTAGAGTCAACAGATCGACGGCTGTGGCGCTGGAAGCTCGTCTGACTCGGGAGCGTGCGGCCGTAAAGCGTGTCGAGACGCCATCGCGGTCCGGAATTTGGCCCAGAGAAGCACAGTATCTATTGAGTATTATCAATTTTGTCTACGAGAGCCGAATGGGGGCTGTATAACATCATTCCTTAGATTACGGTAACCCCCTTCTGGCGCACTTACAGGCTACAAAGCGGCGAAATTCACATGGTTCCTACGCGTGCTGGTGCGGAGCGGAGGTTAGAGACAACGAGAGAGCGGAGGGCAGACGGGGGGCCAGGCGTCGCGCGCACCGCTCGCGCCTCGAATGATGTGAATTACGACGTTTTATAGAGGGTAACTTACGTTCTTGTTCCCCAGTGTTCAGGACATATTCATGCAGGAAAGCGAAGCGCGAAAGTTTACGAGGACGATGTATTCAGTTCACTACCTGTAAAACTGCTCCAAAAACACTGCAACAGTTTGCTTTGGGTTGCTGCACCGACGAAAACTGGTCATAGGAAGGACGCACATTATCCTGAAACGAACCAAACAGGCAATCAGCATGCTTCCAACAATCCATGATTACTGATTAGGCCGCGTTCATATGATTTTTATTCTACCTAACAATACGACATTCGATTATAAGTTAAAGGAGATAAAGATTTGCCATCGCCGAAAAATACAGGTGTTTCAACACGTTTGCACTAGGTTTCCTCTCTGGTACGTTGGCACAATATCTGATCCTCTGTGCTCAGGCAGTCGTGGGGTAGTACGTAGGACCAATAGGGGTTGCACTCGGGTACAAAGAGATTAGCAGCACCCCTGCTGCTGGTTGTCGGATTCAACCCCTTTGGGGACAGGGGCTCTCTACACACCGAGAGAGGAGTTTTCCGGCCTTCTGCGGCTCCAATTCCACTCGGGACCACTTCGCTCGCGTTTAGTGGCGTAACGTTTAAACTGCATAAACGGGACAACTCCTCCCTCGGTGTGTAGACAGCCCCTGTCCCGATTTGTCTGATACGATTGAACATCGCACCATTCTCTTGTACCGCGGCGGCGAGTATATGAGGCTGTCCACGTAAGAATCGAGATAGATCGGAACACAATTTTTTTGCCGTTTTGAAAATTTTTATCGCTAGAGCACCCCAAAAAACTCAGGTGTACGCTTCTAGAATTTTCAGAAAACTTTTTTCAAAAATGTTACAAAACTCCAAATTTGGACATTTTTTGAACATTCCTTTGCCTAGATCCTCAATGGAAACAAATTTCTCTGAGAAAAAAGTTTCATCAGACTTTGTCAACTATGAGGAATCGATTGGGATTATCAAAATTTTCAAAATCACGCTCAGTAAAAATATATTTTCTTTTAATTTCTCTGAGCCCAGATCCTCCAGATAGAGACTGTGCTTAAAAGAAGCGCCGTGTTCGATTTGGTTTACGAAAAATACAAAATCGAAAGACACAAACGACCTCATTTTTTCGATCCAATGACGCTCACAGACGAAAAACTCTCGAGAAAGAGGCCGCTCACGCATTCCATCGCGCGCAAAATGGCTACAGTAGTAATTCACTACGGGTCATCGATTGAAATAGAATTTGAAAAAAAGCTATTTTATCACTTTCACATCATAAACTTGTGCGTTTGGTTCGCTAGAACCCCTTTTTTTACAGCACCTACTAAGAACAAGGCTAAGGAGGTCATTGCCCGCTGAGGTAGCGTAAAGTGTGTTTAGTAACTTGTGGGATGAACATGGAATACAGTTCGGCGAGAGACGGAACGGAAACGCTCTATCATAGACATTCGAAACTACGTAGTTTTTGAATGAATGAGAAATTTGAATATCGTATCCTTACAGTATCCCCAATGAATGAGTACTTTGGATAACCATTCCTGAAAATTCCCGAATGAGAGAGTATTTTTCGAATATAGCCTTTCTAAATTTACGTGACTTTTTTTTTCTGAAATACCGCGTTTTTAACAATGTCGAATGAATAAATAAACTCAAAATACTGTCCTCTATACGGTTCGAATGAATGTTCGGAACATTTATACGAATATTGAAACAAATATTCGAGTTTTCGATTTAGGTTTTTCAAAATGATTCGTGAACATTTATGAACATTTCCCGAAATTGGCCGAATATTCTAAAAATATAATGTTTCAGTTTTCCGAACAACCCAAATAATCGTTAAAAGACTAACCTTAAAATTTTTAATTCTTTTTAGAAATTTTTTAAAAATTAATTTTTAGAATTGGTTATCCGAAGTGTTTATTCATCGGGGGTTACTGTAAGAATACGATATCCAAATTTCCCATTCATTCAAAAGCTACTTAGTGTCGAATGTCTACGATAGAGCGTTCCTGTTCCTTATCTCTTCGAACTGTATTTCATGTTCATCCCACAAGTTACTGAACACACTTTACGCTACCTCAGCGGGCAATGACCTCCTTAGCCTTGTTCTCAGTAGGTGCTGTAAAAAAAGAGGTTCTAGTGAACCAAACGCACACGTTTATGATGTTAAAGTGATAAAATAGCTTTTTTTCAAATTCTATTTCAATCGATGCCCCGTACTGAGTAACTACTGTAGCCATTTTGCGCGATGGAATGCGTGAGCGGCCTCTTTCTCGAGGGTTTTTCGCCTGTGAGCGTCATTCGATCGAAAAAAATGAGGTTGTTTGTGTCTTTGGATTTTTGATGTTTCATTCTGCGTAAACCAAATCGACCACGGCGCATCTTTTGAGCACATTCTCTATCTGCAGGATCTGGGCTCAGAGAAATTAAAAAAATTATTTTTTTACTGAGCGCGATTCTAAAAATTTTGATAACGCCAATCGATTCCTCTTAGTTGATGACGTACAATGATTTTTTTTTCAGAGGAGTTTGTTTCTATTGAGGATCTAGGCAAAGGAATGTTCAAAAAATTCCCAAATTTCGAATTTTATAACATTTTCAAAAAAAGTTTTCTGAAAATTCTAGAAAAAAAAGTGCTCTAGCTATATCAATTTCAGAAACGGCAAAAAAATTGTGTTCCGAACTAATTCAATTCTTACACAAGCACGTCCATGCCGATCATTTTTTCGGGCCAGGGTCTCTCTACACACCGAGGGAGGAGTTGTCCCGCTTTTTGCGGCTCTAATTCCACTCGGGACCACTTCGCTTGCATTGAGTAGCGTGACGTTTCAAACTGCAAAAAGTGGACAACTCCTCCCTCGGTGTGTAGAGAGCCCCTGTACCATTTTTTCCGCAGGGCTACCGTAATCCTGCGCGTAAATTCAATAGCGCCGGCTGCATGGCTGCGGACTTTGTCAAAAATCTTACCTCTCACATACGTCTTATATCTCCTATGTTCTGTTCTTATGATCCGAAAACATCAACAAAAGCTGTAGTAATCTCCCTTTCCACCATTAGTCTGGTTCGCAAAAGGTCGCGTGGAGATGACAGTTGATGATAGGACTATTTGTCATAGCACTTGTAAAGAAGTATGACTCGGTCGCGATAAAGAAAGTAACCCGAGTCGCATAAGATCAAAAAATTTTCCGCGAAACAAAAAGATTTTTTTGGAAGTTATGCAACTTTTTTTCACAAAATGAAAAAAAAACAAAACAAAATGATGATTTCATTCATACAATCTTCAAATCTTAGTAGACAGACATCCTTTTTCTAACGGCAAATCAAAAGTATTTTAGGTAAACTATCGTCGACACATTTCGACAGTTATCCGCTTACAGCTACACAACAAGAATCAACCCCGTCTGCTTATTTGTGAATTCGAAGAAAAAAAAACAAGTTTCGACATTTCTGTGGTAACACATCGTCTCTCGGTCGGAATTTAACTTGGTGGGAAGTATACATTCCATCCGACGGAGTCGGTTTCGGATATCCGGGTCGGATAATCCGATCGGATAATTATCCGAAATCCGATCCGACGTCAAAATGGCGATTTCGGATTGATCCGAAATCCGATCAGACGAAAAAACACGATATCCGAACTATCCGATATCCGGAAAAGTGAAAATCGAAGGATCCGATCAGAAAACCGGATAATCGGATAGAAAAAGGGTTGAAAACGGATAATCGATCGGATCGAAATCGGATGAAAATTGGATAATTTTGGATGAAAATCGGATAATTTCGGATGCAACCTAATAGATTTGCGTTCATTTTACTCAAATCAACAATCGCGCCCTGAAGGTAATTCCTGACAAGCGCCAAAATTGAAATTTCGAAATCCAGTAGATTCTTTCGTCTACTCTTCTTCTTCTCAGCCATTAGAAAGCATCGCATCAGAGGCGCAGAATGTCGATCGGCTTTAAACCATGGCTAAAACGTGGTTATCGTTTCGTGAATTCTAGCCCTGAAGGTTTGCTAGTACCGATCCAACTGCTCATGTCAACTATTGCTTTAAGATTTCCCGAAACCGGTTTTTTGTTTGCTTCTACGAATAAGAAATGAAGATTACATTTGGTTTTAGAATTGTTTCTGCTTGAATACACGGAGTTGACTCTTCGGTACTACTGAAATTTTTTCTTATCCGTTTTTTTTCACCCGAATTATCCGATGGATCCGATTTTATCCGGTCGGATATCCGATAACCGATCCGGTCAAAAATTCTCGTTTCGGATAGGATCCGTTATCCGAAATTCTCGTCTGGGCCAGAATCCGTTTTATCCGATGAGTCGGTTTTGCAAAATCGGCAATATCCGAAAATCCGATCCGACGCGATTTTGGCCATCGGATGGAATGTATAGTGGGAAGTCACACTCCGAAAAATAATGGCTGTCGTAAGATATGTGACAAAGTTCGCAGCCACGCAGCCGGAGCTATTTAATTTACGCGCAGGATTACGGTAGCCTTACGGAAAAAATGATCCCTTTGTATCTTTCAAACGCTCTCTCAATGGGATTGTTCGAGCGACGGTTACGACTATGAAGACAGCAGAGATTATCGTTGGCGTGGAAGATGATCTGAACACGGAAATCATCGTGAATGACAACTTGTGCACGATCAAAGCCGATCTTCTTACAGGCTGTTACAATTGTGCGAAGGGAGCTCAAGCGTAGGTGGTTTGTACGGCGAACTATGTCACCCAAGCAGAGGTAGTGTGCGGACAATTTGCCTTCACTATTCCGTGTGATGGAGCTGGAGCTTCTTCCGTCCTTCACTTTAGCTATAACGTAGCTAGAGTTCACCAAATGTGTTCAGTGTCATGCGGGAAAACATCCAGCCCATTCGAATTAGGAGGAATTTTGAAATTCTCTCATACAGCGAAAATGATGATTGCGTATTGGATACAAGGAAAGGATAAGGAATATTCGGAATTTCAATTTCCGGATGTTGGACACATTGCAAGCGTCTTCGTGGAATGGTACAAAACACTGCTGGTAACTGTAACTACACTCGTTGTAGTATTGTTGCTCACTTACATCTTCGTAATCACGTACGGATGGCGTATAATGCAGTGGTTTCTCCTGCATCTCCTACGCTCGTTTTGTCGAAGCGAAAAAACAATCGAAATGGAACATTTCGATTGTTTTTTCGCTTCGCTTCATGGGTGTGCTTGCGAGATCGATCCCGCGAGCGCACCCATCACAACAAACTTCTTTGAGGCAGCACAGGTCGCCGCCTCTTTGTTTGCGTACTTCGTTTCACTGTATCCCCGCATGTTCTGTGTCGCAAGCGCAGTCACCCCCTCAATCGTCGATCAAGCACAAGCACAACGAGCCCATGTCGCACGACGACACGTCAACAACCTGCACGCTGTTAGATTAGTCATCGTTTTTTGCATGCATGACGCTTGGCAAAGCGAGAACTGTGAAAGCAATAAAATGGTAACTTCATTCTGTTATTTCAGGATGAACACTCGTGACAACTTCAGCAGCCCGTATTATCTCAAAAGACTGGTACACACCTCGAAGCTGGACGAAGATGGTGTCGAGAACGAGCTGCAGACAGTCTTTGACGAGATCACGATGCAAGTTAAGGAGGCTGAGGACCTCCGCAAACAATGGTTCCGTGTCATCTGCGACAACACGTTCCGGCAGTCGGGGGGAGGAGAACAAGTTCTTCTTTTATCTCGCTTCCTCACGTCGACGAATACGTATAAGGAAAGGCTGCAGCATCTGGGAACACGCTTCCTCCTAACCGATCAGATATAACATCTTCAGATGAAAGCCGATATCGCCTCTTCACGTAGAAGGCAGGATTGGCTTGAAAAATAAGATGGTACAGAAAAAGCGGTGAAATACCCATTTCTGAGAACCTTGGTAGAAATCATTCCATTCCTTCCAACTTTACGTCATTCAAAAATTTCATTCGAGAAAAATTTGAGCCGGCTGATCGAACAAGTAGCCCTTCCTGACTGGCTGGATAGCTTTTAATTCCTTTCTTTAGGTTGATTATTACAGCAATGCGCTTTTCTTTTCTGTTCCGCTATGTTGTTTTTTTTTCTAGTTTCCATGCTTTAAACTTCGTATAGTTCATTCGTATTTCGCGGTCATTTTGAACATTGTTTTTGACTACATAGGCTTGCCTATGTAATATATATATATATATATATATATATATATATATATATATATATATATATATATATATATATATATATATATATATATATATATATATATATATATATATATATATATATATATATATATATATATATATATATATATATATATATATATATATATATATATATATATATATGACTTACTTGACTTAATCGGTTGGCTTTCGCCTGACGCGGTCATTCCGCATCTTCACCGAGGTGTGCCGTCCTAGTAGTCAGCCGTGTCCATTTTTCACGGTCTTCAGCCACAATTTGAACACATTCCATCCAGCTGTCACTATTCCATTTCCTGCGAAACGAAACATCGCGCCTGAACTGTCTTTCGATGCCGAGTGACTTTAAATCCTCTTTAACCACATCCGTCCAGAACTTTCGCCTACGCCCAGGTGGCCGTTTCCAGACAGGATTTGGAAGCATTTTTAAAGCGTGTTGTACGAGACGATCCGGCGTTCTTCTTAGTATATGCCCGAGCAGTCGAAGTCGACTTTCCATTGCTGCTTGAGATGGCGTTAGGAGATGCTGGCACCTCCCTCGTGTCAAGCGTTGATGTACTGCGTCGATTTCCTTGTAAAGGTCTTCGTTATGGCATACACGCGGCCAGAAATATCCAAGCAAACGCCTAAAAGCTTCCTCTCCGTGCAATCCAACCTTTCCATCTGCGTTTTCGGTGCTGCCCACGTCTCCGATCCGTACATCATGATAGGGCGAATAGCGGATAGGTAGACGCGCAACTTGACTTCCTTCGCGATGGTGGTAGACCACAAACACTTGGTTAGAGAATTGAATGCAGACGTAGCTTTCGCACATCGTTGTCGAATATCCGCTGCATAACTACCATCGTTCTTCAGCAAACAGCCCAAATAACAGAAATCGTCCACCAGTTCGATACGTTGTCCGTCCACACAAACTCCAGTTGAAGGCCTCTGAGAGACCCACATCTGCTTGCATTTGTCGGGACGAAGACGAAGTCCATAGGCTGCGGCATACTTCGAAACGAGGTTCACAATCCTTTGCAGTTTTGCGTTGTTTTCAGCGAATAACACAATGTCGTCGGCGTACTCCAGGTCGACAAGGGAGCGTCCTGATGGTGTTAGGATCACATCCGCAGGAAACTGTTCTGCAACTCTACGCATGATGTCATCAACGGCGAAGTTGAAAAGAAAAGGTCCTGCAACGGCTCCTTGCCTTACTCCTGTTTTCACCTCGAAAGCTGACGTAAATCCGACAGGTGTACGAACTGCTGCTGTTGTTCCTTTGTTCATGTCCTCGATTAACCGAACATACTTTTCCGGGACTCCATCTGCTCGCAGAGCATTGAGCAATCGATCACGATGAGGAGAGTCGAACGCGGCTTCAAAGTCCAAAAAGCAAGCTGTAATGGCTTCGAAAACCGCTGCCACGATTCAATTACTCTTCTCACGACGAACACTTGGTCGATGGTCGATCTTCCAGGTCGAAAACCGGCTTGCTCATCTCTGGTCGTTCCTTCACGATGTTTGATAAGTCGCTCGAGAATGATACGTTCTAAAACCTTGTACATGACACGAAGTAGAGAGATTCCTCTGTAGTTCTTAGGATCCGTGACGGATAGCTTCTTGTGAAGAGGTACGATGATCGCATGTCTCCACGAATCGGGTATCCTTTCGCTCATCCATATGGCACGGATGGTGTTGGTCATTTCACGAATCCCAGACGGAGGAAGAGCTTTCAGCATTTCAGCAGTGATGTTGTCATCTCCACCTGCCTTTCCATTCTTCATTTTCCGGACACAATCCAAAACTTCAGACTCAGTCGGCGGTTCCTCACTGACATCGTAATGTGCTCTCTGAACATGCGGGAGCTCAGGTACTGATGGCGCTGGACGATTCAGTAGTGAACTGAAGTAATCCTTCCATATTGGCAGCGTCGCATCACCAACTGCAACTCCATTGGTAGTGTTCAAGACAGGAGAACATCTCTTCATCTTCCCGCTATACTGTCGCAGCAACGTGTAGGCTTTCCTCGGATTCTTCTCCTCCCAAGCCTTCTCGAACTCCTTAGCTCTACACGTCCACTCTCGTTCGCGGTCACTTTTAAGCTGCCGACGCAACTTCCTCCTCAGACGCTTCTCCTCCACGAAGTTTCCTGCAGTTCGGAGAGCACATACTCTGTTGTAGGTAGATGTTGTTTCTTCTGAGACGTAGGCGAACTTCTTCTTAGGCTGTACAACCGGGAGTGCCTCTTTCGAAGCGTCCTGGATGCATTTGACAAAAAGAATCCGCGTCGCAAAGTTTCTTCTTAGTCCGTACTCCGATGTGAATAGAAACGCGTTGTCGGAAATTCCTTCTGCACTCTTCATCTCTGAGACTTGTCATGTCAATCCTCTGGAGAGGCTGAGCCCCTCGCTTCCTCTTATGAATCCTCGCAGTGAAGTTCAACAGAACAGGACGGTGATCCGAATCGAATGCGACATCCCACACAGCTCTAGATCTTCGAATGTCCGATACTGGAATATTCCTCGTCAGGACATAGTCAAGCTGTAGTTTCAAAGTTGTCATCTTCCGCTTCCGCTGCTCTTCTGGAGATAGCCGGGTTGGTCCCTGCCACGTAAGCTGATGGCGGCGATGATTCCTCTTGAATGTCGATGCAATAATCAGACCACTGCGTTCACAAAAGTCGACAAGGCGGTAGCCATTGTCCGATGTTTGCTCCACTGGGTAGAACCATTTACCGAGTACTTCGGATTCCTGATCAAGTCCCATCTTCGCATTTGCGTCAATCCCCACGACAACAGCATGTTGACAAGGTATCCTGGCCAGCAACGTATTGAGTTCCTCATAAAACGCATCCTTCGAATTGTCTTAGGCGGTTTCGGTGGGCGCATGAGCACTCACTATCCACAGATTGAATCCTCTGTGATCCCGCAGTCGTACGAATGCATTCCGACACGACGTTGAGCCGAACTCCTTGACCATACCATTGAAATCCTTCCTTACAGCTATTGCACAGCCTCCCACTCTCCTATCGTCAGCGTTGCCGCAGTAGATGGTGTACTCTCCGACGCTGATGACGGGTCTATCCTTGAGGCGGGTTTCCTGCAAAGCAGCAAACGGTGCATGGAAATAGCTCAGAAGTCTGGATAGCGCAGTTTTTGGATATCACTCGACAGCGATCGACAGTTCAGGGTGGCGAAATTGTGGCTTGTGGCCAAAGACTCCATGACTCCCTAGGTACGGATCCTAAGGTGTTATGGACCAGAGGCCTTAGTGTGCCGGACGGCGACACCTTTATGCAATGTGCGGGATACTTTCGCGATATAGTTGTGCACGCTATATCGCTCGAACGTCCCTGTGTACACTCAAACGTCTGCTGGGTTCAGTAGAAGCAGGGGCACCAACGAGCAGGTACCAACAGACTTGTATATACTGACCCCCATATATATATATATATATATATATATATATATATATATATATATATATATATATATATATATATATATATATATATATATATATATATATATATATATATATATATATATATATATATATATATATATATATATATATATATATATATATATATATATACTATATATATATATACTGTATATATAAAGAGGTATATATATATATATATATATATATATATATATGTATATATATATATATGAAATGATTTACTTTCCTCTGTATATATATATATATATATTTTTATATTATATATATATATATAGACGAAAAAACTTTAAGTAGGATATGTTCTCTTGAATTTGTTGCATATTTCTGTATGTCTTTGTTTCTGTGAAGAAAAAGAAACAATCTGTTGCATAACTATCGTCTAATTTCTTATTTTTAAAACTTTCGGGCGATTAATCTGACAATAAACTAATATGTCGTGAAATTTGTGCTTTGTTATGCCATTGCATAATTTTGATATATAACCGTTAGTCATTGCTAAAGAAGGTAATTTGTTGCATAATTATTGCCTCAGTACTCATTGATGTACCATCACGTGATTAATTTGGAAATAAATTTGTATATAACCATTTTCGCCTTATGTTAATATGCAATACGCTAGCTTCGAGTCCTCCAATCGTGATCTCCACTAAGGGTCTATTTCATAGTGTAATAGCCAGTACTGGGCACCACGATTGTAGGATCCCCTGCGGGCGTATTGCGCTGTTCTAAGCCCCTCCCATTGGAAGGGCCTCGTGATATCGATTTTGCCCGCGGTCCGAACGCAAAGTGCCGTGACGCAGATTTGCGTTCGGAACGCGCACACTTTCGTACTGACCGCGGCAGTATACCGGTTGGAACGCTCGCAATGGTGCGGTCGGAACGTCGCCGGTCCCGTGGTCGGTCCTATTGTTGCGCGCGGTCAGCCCTATTTTCTGTCCGAGTAGGAGGCGCGGCGAAATTCGAGGGTTTCGTGCACTTTGCATTGGGCGACGACGGCGATGGACGCGGCGTGAAAGGCGAGAAAGGGAGGCAGCAGAGTTGCAACGACCGGCGAGTGGTTGCCGAGCGTCGGCCGCGATGCGGGTTTTCGCACATTATCGTCGCTGCGTGGGTGCTCAGGCACTCGAGGGGGGCAAGCCCCACTTCCACCAGCACGCCAGCCTTCCTTCCTTGTCAGGGCTGGCGTCCTGGTGGAACAGGGCCGGCGCCCCTTTCCTCTCTTCGCTGCAGGACCATTACTGAGCGGGTCACCGCACAGTTAATTTTTTTCGAGAATGGGGCTGGCGCCTCGCACTTTCTTTCGCTACGGGACGAACCCTGAGCGGGCCACCCCGCCTCGGTCCGGACAACGGCGTAGCCCCTGCCGAGATCTGCGGTGAGGAGCCACCCTCCCCGCGGATCACGGCGAAAACCGCTCCCCCCAGCCGTGGAGATACCCCTATCCCCACGGCGATCAAAAATTTGCTGGCCTCCGGAGAGTAACTCAAAGTCACCTTCCAGGGCCGGCATTAGGATGCCGAATGAAGACTTGAGTGAGATGAGGCGCCTTTTATACCGACTGTGCACGTGATAACCACGTTACGACGTGATCAGTCGTGATCATTATCAATTGTCTTTCCAACCGGCGGAATTGAACAGGGCGTGGCGTGTTTTGTGGTTCGCGGGCGAGCCAATATCCGTGACTAGACGAAAAATACCGTGCGGTACCGATTGCCACAAAGCCATAAAATGCTTTGCATTTTTCATTTGAGAGCCTGAGTCGGCCGGTCTGTTATAGAAATGCAACTGATATCATCACTTCATGCCCTTGTGGCAATCGGTACCGGACGGTATTTGGAGTTCACTATATCCGCGCTGCGTGTGCGTCGCATGCAGCATGGTTCACCGCTGGCCGGCACCCTCGAAATGGGGGCGCCGGCCGTCGTTTTCGGTATAGAGGTTCGCCGGCCGTCGCCCTGAGTACCTGAGATATGACATTAATGTTTGAAAACTTTGAATCCATAGCGCCATTGAGATTGTGCGCTCCACGGCGGAAAACTGCCCCAGTAGCAAAACACGCGACGCGGCGCTGAGGGCTGGCTCAACGGTGGTCGGAGCGCCGTCCCTCTCAAGTCTCCGCCCACAATTACAATTCAGGGCTGGCCTCCCTGAGCGAAAACGAACGAGGCTCTCCCCCCTCGAAGGCCTGAGGGTGGCCGCTCGCTGGCAGTGGTGCAGGTCTGCCGCGGCGTGAAAATATACTGCGGTGACCCTCGTCGCTCTAGTAAACTCCAAATACCGTGCGGTACCGATTGCCACAACGGCATGAAATGATGATATCTGTTGCATTTCTGAATCAGACCGACCGACTCAAACTCTCAAATGAAAGTTGCAAAGTCTTTTATGGCTCTGTGGCAATCGGTACCGCACGGTATTTTTCGTCTAGTCGTCGCTCTTCACCCCGCGTTGGTCGCCGAATATAATCGATACTGCATCACCAAGCGCTGTTTGTCGCTGGGAGCTCGCTGGGAGACTTGAACTCTGCACACTCCTTTGGGCTCTATCCTAGACGGGGGGCCACAGACAATTTTTTCATAGAAATGAACAAATAACCTGATAAAAGATGCTTGTTGCTGCTATAGAAGAAGTGGAGAGCGGTGTGTCTTCATTCGCATACCATCCTTTTCCAGGGGTGAGCACTCAGGTACTCAGGGCGACGGCCGGCGAACCTCTATACCGAAAAAGACGGCCGGCGCCCCACATTTCGAGGGTGCCGGCCAGCGGCGAACCATGCTGCATGCGACGCACACGCAGCGCGGATATTGGCTATCCCGCGAGCCACAAAACACGCCACGCCATCTTCATTTCGGCCGGTTGGAAAGACAATTGATAATGGCCACGAATGATCACGTCGTGAAGTGCTTATTACGTGCACAGCCGGTATAAAAGGCGCCTCATCTCACTAGAGTCCTCATTCGGCATTCTAATGCCGGCCCTGGAAGGTGACTTTGAGTCACTCTCCGGAGGCCAGCATATCTTTGACCGCTGAGGGGTTAGGGGTATCCCCACGGCTGGTGGGGGGGGGGGGTGGCGGCTTTCGCCGTGATCCGCAGGAGGATGGGTCCTCACCGCAGACTGCGGCAAACCGAGGCGGAGCGTTTCTCCGACGTGGACCCGGGGTGACAGCTTGAGGTAAATAATGATAGAAATAATGATCGCGGGCCATCTGGTAAAGGTCGGCGGGCCAAAGGCCTCCACGGAAAAGGACTGACTTGAGGACCTGCCTGGACTAGCTCAGGTACTCAGGGTGACGGCCTGCAAACCTTAACCAGCTGGCCGGCGGTCTCCGTTCTCCGGCCGCCCGCTTTTGGTTCGCCGGCCAGCTTCATGTCGATGGCCCGCCGACGTTTTCCAGCTGGCTCGCAGTCCTTTTCCGTGGACCTTTACCAGATGGCCCGCGATCATTATTTCTATCATTATTTACCTCAAGCATGTCACCCCGGGGGCCGTATTCGCCAATAACCCGCCGGGTAGCCGAAGGGTAAATGAGGTGAAATTTCAATACAAAACGCGCGCTCCACGGCCACCTCTCGCCTCCCTTGGTTTCCCTCGCGACCGCCGGAATTTTTTGCATCGCTTTTCGGGAAAATTGGCCGCATCGCGGCGAAATCTATTGCAAGTTGCAGGGGAAGGACGTTAAATTCCTTGATTTTGCTTGCTCGAAACTTCATTTTTTCCCGATTTCTGCTAGATTCTGTCTTTTATTTTCTTTGTAGAAGTGGATTTGATCCTTTTTTCGTTCTATGTAGGCATTTTTGAATGTGGAGAGTCGTTTGATGCTGTTATTTTCGCACGTTCCATTGAGTTTCCTCAGCCAAAAAATTAAAAAAAGGATTTCTGCTAAATATTGATTATCCAGTGTGTGAGGGTACTCATTTTTATGTTCAAGTATTATGGACAGTGTGTAATGTAACGGTCCTTATTTTGCCCGGTTTTATTTCTTTTCTAAATGTAAAATTCAAATTACTGATCGATTCGATATCTGGCAAAATAAGTTTGATATGATAAGGCACTGTTCATAATACTTGAATTATAAATGTGTGTGCCCTAAGGTCGCTGACTAATGAAAATGTAGCAAAAAAAATTCATATAAAATCGAAAAAGCAGCAATAAATGCAACGACTCTCGAAAAAACTGTGCCTAAACATTGTAACAACTTGCTACTATATTGTACTGCTACAAAATACATTGCATTCAAATTCTCCGAAGCTGAAAAGGAATGAAAGTGCAAAGAAATCGAAGAAAAAATAGAAAATAAGGCCATATTCTCGATGGGAAGTCGACGGGAGTTCGAAGGGTAGTCGATCGATAGGTGCATTTCTATCTTACAGCGTGTGAGATGGGTCGATCTGTTCCTCTGCATCATCCCTTCCGCTTCCCTTCGAATGCCCTCGGCGGGTTGTTGGCGGTATACGACCCCGGGTCCACAGCGGAGAAACGCTCCGCTTCGGTTCGCCGCAGTCTGCGGTGAGGACCCACCCTCCTGCGGATCACGGCGAAAGCCGCCCCCCCCCACACACCCGCCGTGGGGATACCCCTATCCCCTCAGCGGTCAAAAATATGCTGGCCTCCGGAGAGTGACTCAGAGTGACCTTCCAGGGCCGGCATTAGAATGCCGAATGAGGACTCTAGTGAGATGAGGCGCCTTTTATACCGGCTGTGCACGTAATAAGCACGTCACGACGTGACTGGAGGAGAAATGCCGGACAGCACCAATTGCCAGCATAGCCGTCAAATAATGCGTTGTGGTGCGTGGTATGCACTTGCACACACCGCTCCCAGCTACGCCTATATTGTAATTCACGACCCCCTGACTCAATTCAAGACTAACTGATCGCAATTCATTAATGAGAATGAAAATTTTAATAGCATTGAGGATTTCGGCTGTTATCCGTGAATTTCGAGGTCGAAACTCTCTAAAAATCATTTCTAACCCTATTTGGACGGTGCTTAGGGGAGGAAATCCCCTGCGTGGGACTAAATCTGTCGTGTATCGGGTACTTCGGGGGTGAAAATCAGTTTGAACCCTATTTGGACGGTGGCTTAGGGGAGGAAATCCCCTGCATGGAGGCTAAATCTGTCGTGTATCGGGTATTTCAGGGGTGGAAATCAGTTTGAACCCTATTTGGACGGTGCAGCCTGCGGCTGCACCGTCGCTTAGGGAGGAAATCCCCTGCGTGGAGGCTAAATCTGTCGTGTATCGGGTACTTCGGGGTGAAAATCAGTTTGAACCCTATTTGGACAGTGCAGCCTGCGGCTGCACCGTCGCTTAGGGAGGAAATCCTGCGTGGAGGCGAAATCTGTCGTGTATCGGGTACTTCGGGGTGAGAATCAGTTTGAACCCTATTAGGACGGTGCAGCCTGCGGCTGCACCGTCGCTTAGGGGAGGAAATCCCCTGCGTGGAGCTAAATCTGTCGTGTATCGAGTACTTCGGGGGTGAAAATCAGTTTGAACCCTATTTGGACAGTGCAGCCTGCGGCTGCACCGTCGCTTAGGGGAGGAAATCTCCTGCGTGGAGGCTAAATCTGTCGTGTATCGGGTACTTCGGGGGTGAAAATCAGTTTGAACCCTATTTGCACAGTGCAGCCTGCGGCTGCACTGTCGCTTAGGGAGGAAATCCCCTGCGTGGAGGCTAAATCTGTCGTGTATCGAGTATTTCGGGGTGAAAATCAGTTTGAACCCTATTTGGACGGTGCAGCCTGCGGCTGCAACCGTCGCTTAGGAGGAAATCCCTGCGTGGAGCTAAATCTGTCGTGTATCGGGTACTTCGGGGTGAAAATCAGTTTGAACTCCTATTTGGACAGTGCAGCCTGCGGCTGCACCGTCGCTTAGGAGGAAATCCCCTGCGTGGAGGCGAAATCTGTCGTGTATCGAGTACTTCGGGGTGAAAATCAGTTTGAACCCTATTTGGACGGTGCAGCTCTGCGGCTGCACCGTCGCTTAGGGAGGAAATCCTGCGTGGAGCTAAATCTGTCGTGTATCGAGTACTTCGGGGTGAAAATCAGTTTGAATCCCTATTTGGACAGTGCAGCCTGCGGCTGCTCGTCGCTTAGGGAGGAAATCCCTGCGTGGAGGCTAAATCTGTCGTGTATCGAGTACTTCGGGGGTGAAAATCAGTTTGAACCCTATTTGGACAGTGCAGCCTGCGGCTGCAAATCGCTTAGGGGAGGAAATCCCCTGCGTGGAGGCTAAATCTGTCGTGTATCGGGTACTTCGGGGTGAAAATCAGTTTGAACCCTATTTGGACGGTGCAGCCTGCGGCTGCACCGTCGCTTAGGAGGAAATCCCTGCGTGGAGGCTAAATCTGTCGTGTATCAGGTACTTCAGGGTGAAAATCAGTTTGAACCCTATTTGGACAGTGCAGCCTGCGGCTGCACCGTCGCTTAGGAGGAAATCCCTGCGTGGAGGCTAAATCTGTCGTGTATCAGGGTACTTCGGGGTGAAAATCAGTTTGAACTCCTATTTGGACAGTGCAGCCTGCGGCTGCACCGTCGCTTAGGGGAGGAAATCCTGCGTGGAGGCTAAATCTGTCGTGTATCGGGTACTTCGGGGTGAAAATCAGTTTGAACCCTATTTGGACAGTGCAGCCTACGGCTGCACCGTCGCTTAGGAGGAAATCCCCTGCGTGGAGGCTAAATCTGTCGTGTATCGGGTACTTCGGGGGTGAAAATCAGTTTGAACCCTATTTGGACGGTGCAGCCTGCGGCTGCACCGTCGCATAGGGGAGAAAATCCCCTGCGTGGAGGCTGAATCTGTCGTGTATCGAGTACTTCGGGGGTGAAAATCAGTTTGAACCCTATTTGGACGGGGCAGCCTGGGGCTGCTCAAAATCGCTTAGGGAGAAAATCCCTGCGTGGAGGCTATATCTGTCGTGTATCGGGTACTTCGGGGTGGAAATCAGTTTGAACCCTATTTGGACGGTGCAGCCTGCGGCTGCACCGTCGCTTAGGGGAGAAAATCCCCTGCGTGGAGGCTAAATCTGTCGTGTATCGGGTACTTCGGGGGTGGAAATCAGTTTGAACCCTATTTGGACGGTGCAGCCTGCGGCTGCACCGTCGCTTAGGGGAGAAAATCCCCTGCGTGGAGGCTAAATCTGTCGTGTATCGGGTACTTCTGGGGTGAAAATCAGTTTGAACCCTATTTGGACGGTGCAGCCTGCGGCTGCACCGTCGCTTAGGGGAGGAAATCCCCTGCGTGGAGGCTAAATCTGTCGTGTATCGGGTACTTCGGGGTGAAAATCAGTTTGAACCCTATTTGGACGGTGCAGCCTGCGGCTGCACCGTCGCTTAGAGGAGAAATCCCCTGCGTGGAGGCTATATCTGTCGTGTATCGGGTACTTCGGGGTGAAAATCAGTTTGAACCTATTTGGACAGTGCAGCCTGCGGCTGCACCGTCGCTTAGGAAAATCCCTGCGTGGAGGCTATATCTGTCGTGTATCGGGTACTTCGGGGTGAAAATCAGTTTGAACCCTGTTTGGACGGTGCAGCCTGCGGCTGCACCGTCGCTTAGGGAGAAAATCCCCTGCGTGGAGGCTAAATCTGTCGTGTATCGAGTACTTCGGGGTGAAAATCAGTTTGAACCCTATTTGGACAGTGCAGCCTGCGGCTGCACCGTCGCTTAGGGGAAAATCCCTGCGTGGAGGCTAAATCTGTCGTGTATCGGGTACTTCGGGGTGAAAATCAGTTTGAACCCTATTTGGACAGTGCAGCCTGCGGCTGCACCGTCGCTTAGGAGGAAATCCTGCGTGGACTAAATCTGTCGTGTATCGGGTACTCCGGGGTGAAAATCAGTTTGAACCCTATTAGGACAGTGCAGCCTGCGGCTGCATAAATCGCTTAGAGGGAGGAAATCCCCTGCGTGGGACTAAATCTGTCGTGTATCGGGTACTTCGGGGTGAAAATCAGTTTGAACCCTATTAGGACGGTGCAGCCTGCGGCTGCACCGTCGCTTAGGAGGAGATCCCCTGCGTGGAGGCTAAATCTGTCGTGTATTGGGTACTTCGGGGTGAAAATCAGTTTGAACCCTATTTGGACGGTGCAGCCTGCGGCTGCACCGTCGCTTAGGGGAGGAGATCCCCTGCGTGGAGGCTAAATCTGTCGTGTATTGGGTACTTCGGGGGTGAAAATCAGTTTGAACCCTACTTGGACGGAGCAGCCTGCGACTGCACTTGTTGTCGCTTAGGGAGGAAATCCCCTGCGTGGAGGCTAAATCTGTCGTGTATCGGGTACTTCGGGTGAAAATCAGTTTGAACCCTATTTGGACAGTGCAGCCTGCGGCTGCACCGTCGCTTAGGAGGAAATCCCCTGCGTGGAGGCTAAATCTGTCGTGTATCGGGTACTTCGGGGGTGAAAATCAGTTTGAACCCTATTTGGACGGTGCAGCCTGCGGCTGCACCGTCGCTTAGGGGAGGAAATCCCCTGCGTGGAGGCGAAATCTGTCGTATATCGGGTATTCCGGGGGTGAAAATCCGTTCTAATCTATTTGCTTCAACGGAGGGAGATCCCTGGGTGACGGCCTATTCTTCAAGCCAAAACTACGAAAGCTGTTACAAGGCATAAGCTATTCATTACTAGTTTCTGCTACTTCCTTTTTTTCACGTTTCATATATTTTAGAATTCTCTCTCAGTTCTTATGTTGATCATTCTCTCACATCTTCCTTTAGTAGCGTATCAAATGCACATCTACCTCACAAATAGCGTTTCCGCTATGAATTCGTGGTTCTCCCATGATTTGTGGTGGAATCAATAACTTAGGCGTAACATCTGCAGTGTGTTGTGCAGTCACACCACCAAACACTGCATTTGACGCCTGTGTTGGCAATCGGTGCCGTCCGGCATTTCGCGTTTTCACACGACGTGATCATTCGTGGCCATTATCAATTGTCTTTCCAACCGGCCGAAATGGAGATGGCGTGGTGGCTCGCGGGATAGCCAATTTTGTGGCTCGCGGGATAGCCAATATCCGCACTGCGTGTTCGTCGCATGCAGCATGGTTCGCCGCTGGCCGGCACCCTCGAAATGTGGGGCGCCGGCCGCCTTTTTCGGCACAGAGGTTCGCCGGCCGTCGCCCTGAGTACCTGAGTGCTCACCCCTGGAAAAGGATGGTATGTGAATGAAGACACACCGCTCTCCACTTCTTCTACACCCTATCCTTCATCAATTGGTTATCATCAATTGTGTTTACGAGAGCCGTGACGCGACCGCGTCGTGTCGAGCAATGTTCGGTTGGCCTTTACTTTCTTTTCTAGGATAGTCCCCCCTTTGCACCCCGCTCGAGCCCTGTGTCAGTTGCAGGTGCATGCAGAGCATTCTTGCGACAGCACATTTCTACTCAATGGACTTCGTCTCCTCAAGAATCGTGACAGTTGACCAACCCTGTTGCGGTCCCAAGCATTTGCCGAACAATGTCCAAAGTGATCATAACCGCGAGAAGGTTGACGGCTACCGCAGTCATCCAATTCACGGCATGACACAACTTTACAAAGGACGAGTGTCACTGATCGACCAACTATGACGGGATCCATACCTCTTCACTGCTGAATGTCGACTTGGTAGCCATCGCTGCTTAATGAACCTCGTAACGTTGATATCACTACGAAAATGAACCTACCCGAAGATGCTGGAGGTGATGGAGTCTTTGACTGGATAATCTGCTCTGTTTCTCAGAGAAACACTCCGAGAAATTCGAATTTTCATGAAGCGAGTAACCCAAGCTCTCGCCATCTGATCGATTTTTGAACTAAATCGCACATTTAATTTCGCGCATTGCTTTCAAAAGGGGGAAAATGTATGGTGTTAGGCCAGGGTCATACTTCCAGCGACGAACGACGCGACGCAATGTTTACCATCCATATCGACCGAAAATCGATATGCCTGATGCGCGCTGTCGCCGTCGCTGGTCGCGGGAAGTATGATCCCGGCCTTATGCAGCCAGGTCAGGGTTAGGCATGAGGTGTGAGCATGCAAGATAATAGAAGACCGCAGCATGGCAATCGTTAATGACTCTGACATGGAGGAGTCGTGACCAGATAAAGTGTGTCGCCAAAGCGCTTCTGGATACGTCAGCAGCAGTGGTGTTGAGTATTCGCTGTCATTGAGGTCATTACAAGCGGACTATCCTGTCAACGAAATGACACAGATGTTCTGGAATTTCGTAATCTAAGATGCATCTTTAGGCGATTTAGAATTCACAGGTTCGATCCCGCTAAACTTAAAAAATTTCGCAATTCTGAGAAATAATTGATATTTGACTGCTTGAGAATAGCATTGTTCACTGTTATAGCTCCCGCAATTTACTCCACGAAATTGACTCGTGTCCAAGATGCGGTATCGCCTGAAGCATATGATTTTTATGCCCTGAGGGCACATAGGTGCGGTTCCGGGCGCGGAACACGCATTTTGAATACGAACATTTGTCCGCATGTGAAAACGCACCCAAAGTTTCATGAACGCAGCTTCAAGACCAAGAGCGCTACATAAGTTGGGTGGAGCCTCTTTTCATGCCCTGAGAGCACGTAGGTGCGGTTACTCAGAACGTTTTCGTTTACTTGATTTCAACTTTAGAAACAACTTTCTGCTTGTCGCCGTAACTAACCACCGTATAGTTTTTTGTATGTTGAAAACAACTTGAGGCTCAATATCTTGCCAACAACAGTTGCCATACTGTAAGAACAACTGTATAACAAGCTACTGAGGTACTGAGGGTGGTGACCTGCGGACCTTTGCCAGCTGGCCGCGATGTTCGCCGCGGTCAGCGGTGGGGATGCCCACCATTCCCCCAGCGGTCAACAATATGCTGGCCTTCCAAGAGTGACTCGAAGTCACCCTCCAGGGCCGACACGAGAATGCCGACTAAAGCGCTTTTCACAGTCTGCCGGACGACGACGTCCGGCACGTTATAAGATGCCGCAGTGCGAGGGAAGCTGCGGTGAACAACCGTCAGTTCCGACTTATCAGTACAAAATGTAAGACGAAACCAACACGTTTTGACCCGTCAAAACTTGCTCCGACGTCGTGTCAATGATTTCACCGCACTGCGACGTCGGTCGGCCGATACCGCAGTGCGGGCCTCACCGACGCCGCAGTCCTATCTTGTAACGTACAGGACGGCGTCGTCCGGCAGACTGTGAAAGGCGCTTAAGGACTCGAGCAAGATGAGGCAATTTTTATACCGGCCGTGCACGTGATAAGCACATTACGACGTGATCACCTTCATTTGATAAAGCAACCGACTCATTTGAAGATAGTTACCCGATTCTCGAATCTTATGCTGATATCTAGTTGTTGATACGGTATCGCTGAGTTTGGCCGAATCGAAACTTCTTTCCACCGTATATCATCCCTAATCAGCTGGAGAAAGTGAGCTTCGACTTGTTTTCCCCAGTGATTGAGCGCAACGTAGGGCTACAGTTGTTTTGAAGTCAATTCATAGTTGATGGTCTCCGACATAAGTCAATCCTTAGTTGAAATAAAGTGGTTTCAAGCTAAATTAGTTGAATTAAAATTGATTTCGCTGGTTATTGCTGGGAATCAAGTAATTTAAAAAGTTCCGAGTTCGGGAATGAAAACCACATTAAGTAATTGGCTGTTCAGATGTGAAAACGCACCCAAAATTTCATTTAAGCCGAACAGCGCTACATAGTATAGTTGTGCTCGATTATTCGCAATCGAATAAACATTCGAATAAATTATTCGATTATTTATTCGATTATCGAGTAATCGAAAAATCCCGATTTTCGATTAATATTCGAAATCGGCTCCCGAAAAAAAACAGATATTCTATCATTATTCGAAATCGAATATCGAAAAAACCTCATATTTGATTATTATTCGAAATCGACTATCGAAAATACCAGGTATTCGATTATTATTCGAAATCGATTATCGACACTGACAATTATTCGAACATATTCGATCTTCGAATATATTCGAATAATCTAACACAGCCATTACCGGATCCTACACAGAAATTTTTCGAAGGGCCAGTGCACCAGCACTACTGTGAGTCAGGGCTGTGCGTAACTGAAATTTTTAATTGCGTAAATCGTAAATCGTAATTTTCAAGATTGTTATACACTCCTTTATTCAGCTTACGTTTCGGCGAGTTTCGCCGTCTTCAGAGCCTGGAAAAACCGAAATCATGTCTGAAATACTACCCCATCAAACCCCATTTCATTCTACAGGTTAATACTCAAACGGAAGTGAGCAAACGACATGATGCCATAGTAAATACCAACCTTTGGAGAATCAAAGAGCGTAAGAATCAAAGAACATTTGGACGGGCTAAATAAGTCTAAGGTTTCTACGCCATTGGGAGATCACCGCGTGCGCAGCCACGGAAACATATGTTTCCCGGTGGAGGTCACGATCTTAGCCCGTGAATGTGAAATCTCAGCGCGCAGAACTCTCGAAGCCTTTTGGATCGCCGCCAAAAAACCAAAAATTAATAGAAAAGACGAATGTGTTGTGGTGACCCAGGAGCTGGCGCACTACTTCGACCTATGTGCATTCTGACCTATCGGTTGATCTGTGGGCGGGCCCGGTGTGTAGGTGGTCCCAAGGGTTCTTACCAGTTAGTCGCCCTCACCTGTTCCATCTGAGGCTGTTGGGCCAATCGGTCCCTCCAAAGGTTGGTATTTACTATGGCATAATGTCGTTTGCTCACTTCCGTTTGAGTATTAACCTGTAGAATGAAATGGGGTTTGATGGGGTAGTATTTCAGACATGATTTCGGTTTTTCCAGGCTCTGAAGACGGCGAAACTCGCCGAAACGTAAGCTGAATAAAGGAGTGTATAACAATCTTGGTCGTTGCTGCAAGGAAATCGAAGGTCAACTACATATCAATGCCAAGATTCATTGAGAGTCGCACTTGGACGTAATTTTCAAATCCTCGTACATAACTCGTTAATCTTAATTCGTAACTGATGAGTAATGAGCTCAAACACAGCCTCAAACCTCATTATACATGGAAACGCCTCAACTTCCCAGTGATGATATGTGTTTCAAAATAAATCTGTTTTCGACGAGTACTTGAAAAAGTGCTCTCATCCCAGCGAATCTCTGGTCCGCAATCGCAGACACCCGCTATGGCAGCACGCGACACGATGACAATACTGGTGGGACCACGTAGTCCCGGCACGATCAACCTTCGTCCCAGCACGACTTCATCACATTACGTGCTGCAACAGCGTTTGTCCACAATTGCGGACCGGAATTTTTTTCTGGTAAGGGCAATACTGGTCGAAAGTGTAAATCGTCTTCTATCCAACGCTTTTTTTGGTTTTCAGCAAAACTTGGCGGATCCCAAAGTTGACAATTGAAATTTGATGGAGATCCAGTTTACCAACTGAGCATTTTTTAGCAGCCAAAGCCAAAGCCGCGAAAATTGTTAGGGCAATTGAACCCACAACATGTGCGCTACATCAAAACAAGAACGGGAATTCTCAATAGAGCGAGATTTGTATATTTTCCCAACCTTTGACAAGGTGCTTCTATGACTGTCGACAATGGCTAATTTGGATTTTGTTCTTTTTTATCGATTTTTGGGAACGAAATAAAAACGAATTGGTGGCAAAATGAGTATTACTCAAAGGGGTGGAGTAAATATCAAATAGCAGCAAGTTCTGCGGCTCATACTCGTTAGGGCAGAAAATGTCGAAGTAACGAATTCACGAAAAGCGAAAAAAAAGCTAGGAATCACTCCTGATTCAGAAATTCCGCGAACACTATCCCCACCTCAGACAGTAGCACTGATGGAATCGCTGGCGCGTGGCGAGCCGAACAACTCCCATCTCGCTATAAGACCGCTAGCGTTCTAGGAAAAAGTGCGTCATTTCGAGTGTATCGCGCCTCTTCACTGTGGACACCCAGCGAAGACGCGACGCGACGTAGCGTGATCGAGATGTAGGCTGATTATAACATCGTGTCGCCACGCGAATGAACTCTGAACGGGGTCTAACGAAACGCCCGCTCGTGACGCGCTGGCGTTGTATGAATAGAACCGCTGTGGGTGGCATCAGACAGCTGCTAGTGTAGAAACGATGCGTATCGATTTTGCGTGCCGCCACTCATGAACCCTGCCTGAGCGGAATATTTAAAATATTGAGCAGTTCAAAAGCTTTCGATGCCATTCTTAAAAACTGCCTCTTCAAAGCAGTAGCGTCGCAAAACTATGAATTCGGTTGGCCCGTAGTCAAATTAATTAATTTATTCGAAATTATTCGATTTTCGATATTCATTCATTCGAAATAGAGAATCGAATATATTCTTTCATTCGTTTATTCGAAAAATTTGAAGTCGAATATATTCATTCATTCGTTTATTCGAAAATTTTGAAGTCGAATATATTCATTCATTCATTCATATGTCCGTTTAGTCAAAAATCACAACTATACTACATAGGGTGGTCGGAGCCTGTTTTCATGCCCGGAGGCACATAGGTGCGGTTTCGGGAATGAAAACCACATCTAGTAAGGGGGTACATGAAAAAATCGATAGCTGCGAAATATAAAGAAGTATTTAACGAAATTTTAATTAGGGAGTTTCGCTTTGCTACAACGTGCGGAAAACCTAGTCACGGACCCGAGTAATTCATTTCATTCTTTTCACCGGTTAAAAACGGTCTTTGAAGACCCATTTTTAGGTGTGATACAATCGATTGTATCACACCTGAAAGTGAGTCTTCAAAGACCGTTTTCAACCGGTTAAAAGAATAAAATCAATTACTTGGGTCCAGGACTAGGTTTTCCGCACGTTGTAGCAACGCAAAACTCCCTAGTTAAAACTTCGTTAAATACTTGTAAATATTTCACAGCTATCGACTTTTTTGTGGACCCCTTCCTATGTAACGCTGTTCGGCTTAAAGCTGTGGCCATGAAATTTTGGGTGCGTTTTTACATCTAAAAAGCCGATTTCCAGGTGTTGTTTTCAGTCCCGAAACCGCACCTATGTGCCCTCAAGGCACTAATGAATGTTCAGCCGTTGAACAAACATTTGGTGTCATTGTCGCAGAAAAGTTGTTCTTGTGTGCTTTCGTAGGAAACTAGGGTTGATTGATACAATCGACGCATCAATGTAGTCTTAATCTAAAAATTCGTTCACTATAAAAAATTACGAAGTGAGAACCTCCCCGCCCCAGGTCGTCGCCATCACTTATTCCCTGGGGGGGGGGGGGCTGAGCAAATCATTTGACTTGGGTGGGGGGTCAGACCACTGTTGGGTTGTATCACACCTCGCGCCGTAGCCTGAGCCAGGTTCACACGAAACCCCACGCGTTAGTTTTCGATTGGTTTTGCGCCAAAGCCTGCGCTGTTTTATTTGCTATCGTTTTTTTTATTTTCTTCTTTCTCCGCCGAATGCTTTCTCGTTCCAATTGTTTCTATGTACTATGTGTACATTAATTTTTATGGATACCTGCATTGTTTCGGTATACTATCGAGAATTTCCCTTTGCGGAGAAATTTTGTGAAGAGAATTGGATTTAAGGGAAAACCCAAAGAGATATATACCGTTAAATTCCCGACGATGTGTGAGAACTTCTACCAAACCCAAGTCTGCTAAACAACTAATTATAACAAGAAGTAATCATGTTGAGTAAAAGCTGATAAGATGGACCGCCTTATCACATTGAAAAGCATCATTTGTCTCTACCTGTTTAGCCTCTCGCTTGTACAATATGCATCTTAAAGGCAGTGTTCACGATGAGAATCGTTTTTCTGTTTTTCGGCCTATCTTGAAAACGGCCCCATGCTGATTCCAATGGTGTCTCTGAAATCCTACAAGACCTTCTGTGAACGCAGGAATGGTCCCTCAAAAATTGAGCTAGAGAAGCATTGTGGACGAGTTTTCCGAGGCTTGTAACTTCCGTCTTTTGCAGCCGATCTATGCGAGCTGACCTGAGTAAAGAGAGAAGCTGAGAATGAAGGGAAGAACGGGGCTAAAGATTGAAAATCATCGCTCATCTCACGATCTCGAGCATTCATTTGTTCACGTCGGTGGGCGTGTGATGCGCTTTTGGGGTTTTCAATGCGCTCGAAGTTGCAACTTCGGGCTCTTTTGGGGCTCTTCCTGGCTCGTTTTCATGCGTTCTTTCGACGTTAACGTTACAGAGTGTCCCTCCACTACCCAATCCCAGTGGAATTTCGAAAACTTTTTTCATCGTGAACACTGCCTTTAAAGAATACAAAGACTTTTTCCAAGGAGAACAAGTTCTTATGGTCAGAAGAGACAGGTTGAATGGCTTGGTGACTCACAGTCACCACTTCGATTATGCGAGCACTTTCAATAGTTGCATCAGTAATGGCTTTATTTACTAGACGGGCACATAAGCACGTTGTTTCAGTATAGGAAATGTAACAGAAACAGAAGACGTATTTAAAAAAAAACATTGTGATTAGTATAATGATATGCTACTCGGTGTGACACAACAACGATCCTTTTTGTGTTGAAAATAAAAACAGAAACTAAGAGATGTCCTAAACCTACGTTGAATTACCGGTAGTCTATGAAACGCTCGTGACTGTTCATCGAAATGCAAATGAAAGCTGTTACTGGCGGATTGTTGCCTTCCGAAGTGGGTTAGCGCCTCCAGCAAGACAATAGATTTGAAGGCAGTGTTCACCAGAAACGCACTCTTCGAGTTTACGCGAGAAACGGAAAGGACGGAAGTCTATTGCAACAATCATTTCGAAATAACGAAAAAAATATCAGCCCAAGAAAGCGTCTTCGTGCAACCTGTGCTATTTCTCCTTGCCCCAGCAGCTGCCAGCAGGCGCGGAGGTGACCCTCTTCGCACCCCCAAGTGCGTCGAACCAGTCGAGTGGACACCATTTCCGCCCACAGGGAGACCTCCCATCGCTAACCGTGTGACGGTTCGATTGATGCGGCCATGCCTCCCTGCACAAGTTGACCGTATGCAGGGAGCTCACCTCAGCGCACTGGGGGTTTACTACGGGCCCTGCATTCAATATTGGAAGACGCTTCAAATCAATCATCAAGGATTTTGAGCAAAGTGAAAACTGTACCACGAAATGTAATGTTCCTTGAGAATGCGCCCCTCTCAGATCCATTAAAGGCAGTGTTCACGATGATTTTCGTCCCCGAGTTTTTCACATAAAACAATGCGTTGGCAACCAAGTGTTACCATAAATACGAAGAAACGGCGAAAAACGCACTAAATCGTCTTATTTCAGTGATTTTATTTTCTGACCTGGACTAGTTGTCCGGTTGGATGAACATGTTCACGGTGGTTGCCACCGGTAAAAAATTAGACTAATCAAAAAATTGAATAATATTTTGGACAGAACGGTATTAGTTAGGGTCCGAAGGAAAGAACGGAGCAACACAAAATAGAGAATTGCAAAAGACGGGTCCACAAAAGATTTCGTTGTCACAACAAACAGTTCCAGTGAGAGTAAAGAAGCGGGGTGAGAGTAAAGGATTTCGTTTCCTTTCGGTGCGTTTTTCTCGGTTTCTTCGACATTTCAGTTCTTCTCGGGGGGCAAACAATCGATTTAGCGATTAATCTGAAAATCGAAGATTATCGTGAACTGTGCCTTTAATACCGCTCAGCCAAAATCATCCGCAGAAAAAGGCTCCACTCATCCTATCCAGATCTATCAGATTGACTATCTGAGTCACTACAAACAATGGAATTTTAAAACCACAACAGAAGGTGCAACTCTTCAAAGAATATCTCCCATGTCGCGTTGGCTGTTATGGGCATCAGCTGTGAGACTAGCGACGAGGCCGGTAAGTTCGGAGACCTTCAACTCCGATTCACGTAAGTCGTCGGAGAGCGTGCGAATCTGACGCTTCAACGGCTCCTGAACGTAGATTCATTGAGTTGTGACAAAAACCATTGGTGCACATATACAAATCAGTGTTCAAAATGCTTTATGTTTAATGCAAGCAGAAAGCAAAACACTAAGATGAGTTTTTCTTCCCTTTGCTAACGAAACCCACAAGAAGCGAGACTACAATTTGATAAATCCTTGATTATACAAAGTGGGTGAGTTCTTTTCATTAAGTTTTGTTAACTTACAACAGAGTTAGTTTTCAAGCAACACAACGTGTGGAGCGCAAGAAAAGCAACTGGAGGCAATATGATTCAAAAACACTACGGAACATTAACACTCCAAAATCATGCACGGCAATGTACAGTTAGGTTCGTGGCTTGTTTCCTCAAAAAAAAACATTTATATCTCGCCCGCGGCTGTCAGTATAATGAGCTGCCCTCTTCTCTCTGTCTGAATCGATCAGCGGGCCGGAGCATGCGAACTCCGCGCCAGCCGCTGGTGAGATTTAAATGTTCTTTTTAGGAAGCAAGCCACGGACCTAACTATAACCCATCAATAAATCAATAAAAAGCAAGCACGGCACTGCTCAAAAGCTCGTAAACATGTCACATGAAGGACTCAAGCACTCCAGCACACAGGTGTGCATAGCATGGTCATGTAGGCACGAAAATCTTGGGCACAGCATAAAGTTGTGGAGAAAGCAGGAAATTGAGGTTTGTGGCCTATATCTGCCGTTCAAGTCGTGCACAATATACATTGGATCCGACTGATTCATTTTCGGTAATTGGAATTCGGCTAATTCATATTGTACAGGATTCCGAGGATTCCAATTTTGAATGACTCCGATTCATTTTTTTCGGTAAGTCTTATTGCCTACTTATCCAAAATTATGTTTTTTCGCTCGTTTCCGGATACTTATCCGAAATAATGAGTGACTCGGATTCAGCGTATATTGCACATGGTGAACCAATGTGACAGTTCTCGGTGAGACAAATAGGTTTTAGCACCCGGGATCTGGTGCTACCGCAATCTTAGTTATCTGTAGAGCGCGTTGTTTTATCAATTCAGCACTCAGACTAGACGCCAGGACTTCTTCCTGAGAAAAAATGTAGATATCGCCTTTATGGTCGGCCTAGGGTTATGTTACATGAACCAGTTTTTTAACTGGTCGTGTTGAAAATCCGAGTTTGAGCGAGAAACTTAAAGGCAGTGTCCACGATAAAAACCATGTCTGACTTTTTGGTGGAGATCGGCAGCTGCGGGGCCTAGCGCAACCCTACCGTATAAAAAACTAAGAAAATTGAGCTTGGAACGGTCCCCTACGGCCCCAAAGTTGGACACCCGTCAGCTCGTCACACCCAGATGCACTTTCCACGCCCACCGACGTGAACAAATAAATGCTCGAGATTGTGAGATGAGCGTTGGTTTCCGATTAATCACCCCGTTCTTCCCTTCATTCTCAACTTCTCTCTTTACTCAGGTCAGCTCGCATACATCGGCTGCAAACGACGGAATTTACAAGCCTCGGACAACTCGTCCACCATGTTTCCTTAGCTCCATCTTTGAGGGACCATAACTCCGTTCCCAGAAGGTCTTGTACGATTTCAAAAACATCATTGGAATCAGCATGGGACCGTCTTGAAAATAGGGAAAAAAGCAGAGAAACGATTCTGATCGTGAACACTGCCTATAAGCAGTACATAGGCTCCGCGATTATCCTATTTTTGAGGGGGGAGGGGTCCTGAACCCCTCGGGCTGATACGAAATTTATGGTGCGTGAAAATGTTACTTGTGGGCTATGTAGGTATGGTTTCCGTTTTCAATCTAGTCTGACGCATGGACCAGGCGGCTGGCCGTGCAGGGTTGGCGGCCTCAATGGAGAATGCGGTTTCGATTCGCGCGGCATGATCTACCGCCGCAGCCTCGTCCATTCATCAGACTAGAATTATTGCGCGCACTCTATATTGTCTTGCTTTGGTCAAATTCAGAATAGCCGGTATGCGCTATTGGTCGTGGGCACGATAGCGTATTCCGAACCCATACAGGGATGGCTCATCAGGAGCAGAGTAGAGGTGATTCAAAAAGAAACCTCGCAGCAAAGCAAATAACTTGTACAGTTACATATAATGCGGGGGGTCTAAGCAAGTTTTTGTACCCATGTCAAAACTTCGCCCACCCCGAGGCTTCGAGCCCTTGGGAATTTCTGAGAAACGCTTCGCATCGTTGTTAAAATTTCGGCAATTCCAAGCAAAGGACGGATTTTCGACGTGGGTGCGAAAATTTTCATCGATCCCTCATTATGTGTTTTCCTGAAATTAGCAAAGACAAGCGCAACATACGCTTGTTCGAAACCGAACTCTGGAATCAAACTTAGTCCTGAACGTTACAGAGGAAACGTTCTCAACGCATGATCTTAGCTTCAGATTCGACTTCGATGCGATGCCAGCGTACCGTAATACAATGACGCGTTACGCCGCTAATTAAAAAATACGGTAGCACAAGACTCCGGGTATTATCGTTCTGGACTTTTTTTCATGTTTTCAATATGTTGCGAAAAACACAAGAGACCAGGACAACCGGGGAGCTCTGTTTAGCAAATCTACACAAAAACCGTCAAAACAATCCGTGGACAGAATAAAAAAGACCGACCGGGTAGAACACTGCGCGCCCTCATGTAACATGACTTAAAGGTTTTGGGTAATTAC
This sequence comes from Aplectana chamaeleonis, assembly GCA_029168955.1. Lineage (NCBI taxonomy): Eukaryota > Metazoa > Nematoda > Chromadorea > Rhabditida > Cosmocercidae > Aplectana > Aplectana chamaeleonis. Next base: position 169,793 of record JAPDOI010000666.1, read on the forward strand.
AAGTGAGAAGTGGGAATGGCTCTAAAGGCAGTGTTCACGATGAATATCGCACTCGAGTTCGACCCAAAAGTGGGATTGTTTGGTCGTGAGGTGACTAATAGTGAAGAAACAGTGAAGAATAATGTCCAGAATAAGCTAAAATAACGGATTCTAAATTCAGGGCGTGGACGAGAATCATGGACCCTGCTGATTTCGGCAAGCGCGCGCTAATCGCGAAATCCGCGCGAATCGTTCAGGCTGGACGCGGCAGAGTTGCATGGCAATTTGCCATCGAAAAGTGTGCGGCGCCACGAGCTCGTCCGACCGAGGGCGGACCGGGATAGGTGGGCGCACCGGGATAGCTTTCAAAGCCGTTTTTGTTGATTTTTGGCCCGTTTTCGCTACTTTCTCCGACCCTATCCTCTACAGCATCTGCCAACTTAGTGTTTCACGCCGAGACCACGAGAACGAGATTTGTCGTGAACACTGCCTTTAATGAGATGAAAATAGCGAGAAATGGTTATTGAACCGCAAAGTGAAGCATGTCACGCACAAGAACAATTAAAATCGGAGAAGAGACACCGGCATCTTAGTTCTGACCTGCATTTTGAACTCAGCCGCATCGAGAGCTCTTTTCAAGTCGTCTCGGGATTGTTCCACTTCAGCCACTCTGAAATGCCAAGCATCATATCACTCGCCTAGGATCGCTTATTTATGTCGACTTCTTTTTCTAGAGGACTATTGGAAGGTTTCTTGCTTCAACAGATAAGCGTGGGATAATACGATCCAATCTTTTCAAAATTCAACTATTTCGGAGCTGAAAGCATCCACAATTCATCATATTCTCTTTTTCGCAGAATTCTGAGCTTGACAACATCATTTCACACTAGTCAAAAATTCTTTACTTTTTAGGCAGTGTTCACGAAGAAAAAGTTTCCCCTTTTTTTGGCTAAAACGTAAGCTTTGGGTCCCTATAAGAAGATTAAGAACTGAAGCGCGACGAAAAACGGCCGGTAAGTGGGTGAAAATCTCGTGGGCCAGTCGACCCATTGGGCCACTCCGCCCACGTCCTATAACAGTTCCCCTGAATTTGTGGTTAAATGAGCGATGGTTTCCGATCAAAAGCCCGTTCTTCCCTTCACTCTCAACGTCTCTCTTTACTCAGGTTAGCTCGTATACACCGGCTGCAAAAAAACGGGAGGACAACTCGTCCACAATTTTCCCTTGCTGAATTTCGAACAGCCGAAACTCCGTTTCCAGGGGGTCTTGTACTATTCCAGGGACATCATTGGAATCAGCATGGGACCGTTTTCAAGATAGGCGGAAAAACAGAGAAACGATTTTTATCGTGAACACTGCCTTTAGCATCGGGAAATCTATCCTACTGGAGAAACGAAGGTACTTACACTCCATTCTGGAGCCAAATTTACACTTTGTGCAATTTGCGGATGCACGTTTGCACCTGGCGAAGCATTTATTTCGTACAAGACCACTCTCATCGCCCACAGCAGCTGACACTTTCAGTCTTCTTTGGTTTTCTTCAGTTCCTCTCGTGTTTCAGGTCTGCTTCCAACTAACCTCAAGTATGATATGTCACACTTTTTCCAATGTTTTTCCTTCAATAATATCGGAAGGCATCCAAAAATGAATGGACTCATTCGGGTGTGGTTGCTTTTTTGGAATTTGTTCTTCATTTGAACCTAAGGCCGCGTATACGATCTCACACATGATCGAGATAACACCATAAATAGGTCCGCATGGCTCCTAGCATGACGTCAAATACGTGTGAAGCGTTTAAAAATATCCAGGATGACAGTATTTTAGCAATCCACTCTGACAAGCCCGCGAAATCCCACCCCTACGAGTAACAGAATGAAAAGTGAAGTAAAGGCATCGTCCACACCGAAAACCATACGTTATTTGATAATGTTTTTGTACAGCTTGGCCTCTGTAGGCCACGAAAATGTCGAAAGAGCCACTGAAAACCTTGTTTCGTAAAGAAAAACCAGTTTGAATACACTGTTAAATCAGATTTGAATTTCGCGCGAAAATCATTTTTTTAAAGTTTTCCTGCGTTCGGAGGCCTCATCACTGTTATTTCTGAAGTTTTCGTGCATGAGGAGCTTGTGCCATAAATGTTTTCCATGTTGCTTGACGGTTGCATCAACATCAGTTTTCAAGTGGTCATAACTTTAAAGGTGCTCATTTTCAGGGCCTCAAGTTTCGTGGGTGATGTCAGCTAGCCCGAATGGTTTGATTGCACAAAAAATTGGAAATGATTTTCGGCGTGGACGATGCCCTCAAGAAGAACGGAATTATGGCCCCTCAAAGACTATGAATCAGAACAGCGAAAAGTTCGTGGACGAGTTGTCTCGAGCCTGTCCTCTCCCGTCATTCACAGCCATTGCACTGGAGCAGATCACAGTAGAGAGCTAGACCAAACACAACTGGAAGAACATAGATTTTGAATTAAACCCATCGCGCTTATTTTCCCTGTTGAGATTGAGAATTCGTCGGTGTGATTGCCTATTTTTGTCTTAAAGGCAGTGTTCACGATGATTTTCGTTCCCGAGTTTTCCACGCAAAACAAAGCGTTGGTCACCGAGTGTTACAGAAATTACGAAGAAACGGCGAGAAACGCACTAAATCGTCTTATTTCAGTGACATTATTCTCTGGCCTGGACCAGTTGTCTAGTTGTATGGACATGTTCACGGTGGTTGTCATCGGTGAAAAATGGGATCAGTCGAAAATGGAAGAATATTCGAGGCAAAATAGTACTTGTTAGGGTCCGAAGAAAAGAACGGAGCAACAGAAGGCAAATAATTGTAAAGGGCGGGCCCACAAATCATTTCATTGTCACAACGAACACTCCCTGTGAGAGTAAAGAGGTGGGGTGAAAGTAAAAGATTTCGTGACCTTCTGGTGCGTTTTTCTCGATTCCTTCGTCATTTATGTTCTACCCGGGGTACAAACAATCGATTTAGCTATTAATCTCAAAATCGAAGATTATCGTGAACACTGCCTTTAAAGGCAGTGTTCACGATTAGAATCGTTTTTCTGTTTTTTTTGCCTATCTTGAAGACGGTCCCATGCTGATTTCAAAAATGTTTTTGGAATCGTACAAGACCTTCTGGAAACGGAGTTGTGGTCACTCAAAAATTGAGCTAAGGAAACATGGTGGACGAGTTGTCCGAGGCTTGTAACTTCCGTCGTTTGCAGCCGATGTATGCGAGCTGACCTGAGTAAAGAGAGGTTGAGAATGAAGGGAAGAACTGGGTTATTAATCGGAAACCATCGCTCATCTCACAATCTCGAGCATTCATTTGTTCACGTCGGTGGGCGTGGAAAGTGCATCTGGGGGGTGACGAGCTGACGAGAGTCCAACTTTGGGGCCGTAGGGGACCGTTCCAAGCTCAATTTTCTTAGTTTTTTTCAACGTTAGGGTTGCGCTAGGCGCCGCAGCTGCCGATCTCCACCAAAAAATCAGACATGGTTTTTATCGCGGACACTGTCTTTAAGACTCATTCATAGCTGGTCGCTTCGACTTCCAGTCGAAGCGACCAACAATACTGCCGCGATCTGAAATCGCTGGACGAAGCGATTCGAAATCGCTCGGGCGGACGCAATTTCGAGTGAAATAGACGGAGAAATGCGGACCACGCCGCAGGAATCAAAAAAAGCATTTTCTTCAGCATTTCTACTTATTTTTTTGTGACATTGTTGCCCTTACCTTCTAAATAAAAGAGTTTTGCATAGTTTCCAAACAAATAATGGTTCCAAAAACGATGGGGGTGGAATTTGCTTGAGCAAAAACTTAAAACTACGACTAAAGTTACTAATTGCTAGAAGCTCTGCATGAAATGTGATTTCTCGGTATCCTTATTATATTTTCTCATCTCTATAATCGTAAATGGGTCATAAATACACCTCAGGCGAAAAAAGTTGTCGAGAATTCGGCGAGAAGTTGTCCAGAATTCGTACGAATTCAGGACAACTTCTCGCCCAATTCTCGACAACTTTTCGCCTAATTCTCGACAACTCCTCGTCTTATTCTCGACAAATTTTCGTTTTATTCTCCACAGCAGCTTTTCGCCTGATTTCTCCTCTCGAGAGTCCGTCACATTTTCGCAAGGAAATAATTTAAAATAAAATAAGTAAATAAGAAAAAGAATATATATGAACACATGTATATCTAAACAAACGGTTTGATTACGAAAGGAGATACAATACCCGCGCTAAGTTTTGTAAAAACGGGGAGCATCTGGCAAACTTGGCAAAAAAGCGCCCGATGCATGTAATTTTTTTTGAATGAAGACTTTTTCGAATTCTAAATTTGCTATCATATTCACAGATGAAATTGCTACCTAATTTTGTGATTTGTAGGTCGTAGTTCCCTAAAACCGCTTTGTTTTCAAAGGAAATAGTTTTTGAAATCGTTTTTCGAAAACGTCGCGCGCGGCGAAGTGCGGCGAAATTTTGAGCAATAATTGTACAAGTAATGGAAGAGCAATCTGTATGCTTTCTTCATAAATTAGGTGCAGGTGAGAGACTCTCAAGGAGTGTGTTTGTTGAATTCTCGAAATCCTTCATTAAACACGCCTGAGAGCTACTTGAAAAGTCGGAGTTTTGTTGCGAAAGCCCAGGATTCTTAAATGAAGAATTTCGAAAATTCAACCTAACCAAACCTTGAGATGCTCTTACCTACAACTAATTTATGAAGAAAGCATACTGTTTGCTTCTCCATTACTTGTACAAATACTGCTCAAAGTTTCGCCGCACTTCGCCGTGCGCGACGTTTTTGAAAACCGATTGCAAAAACGATTTCCTTTGAAACAAAGCGGTTTTAGGGAACTACGACCTACAAATCATATAATTAGGTAGCAATTTGATCTGTGAATATGATAGCGCTTTCAGAATTCAAAAAAGTCTTCATTCAATAAAGTTACATGCATCGGACGCTTTTTTGCCAAGTTTGCCAGATGCTCCCCGTTTTTACAAAACTTAGCGCGGGTATTGTATCTCACTACATCTGTAGGACTTAAATGAATCAAAAGCGTCAGTTTTTTTTTGATAACTTTGTAAGCACTAATTTCAGCAGCAGTAATTATTTTCTTATTTTTAGACCTTGTAATTTTGTCGAACGACTTTTTTTTCTAATTTCGTTCGTTCGATGTTTCATCGGACAGCTTTTTTTCGAACTTCGTTCGTTCGAAATTTCGTCAAAAGAATTTCCTTCTCGATTTTCATTCGCTCGAGATCTGATTTTTCGATTTTTTTGTTGAAAAATCGTTGGACTTTGAAACGCTTCTCGAACCCTAGGTTACGCTGTTTCGTTATTCCTCAGGCCGAGTTGCCGTGAGCGTGAGCGAACGCGACTTGAGTAGAAATTGAATACTTGTGGAATATTCATTCTCTGACCGAGCGTTATAAATAAATCGTTGAGACCGGTTTCGAAAAAAAGATCCGAAACTTCTAAGGAGTACCGAAAAAATCCTAAACTTCGAACGAAATTCGAAAAGATCCGAAATTTCGAACGACTTTCGAAAAAAATCAAAATTTCTATTAGATTCGAAATTCGTTCGTTCGACCTAGGAAATTTCGAAAAATTTTCGAGATTTGTTCGTTCGAATTTTTTTATTTTTCGTTGTTTCGAACTTTATCGAACGATGTTTTTTTTCAGTTTTCGTCTGTTCGACATTTTTTTCGAAATTGTACAACTATGATGCTATTCAAGATTCAAGGCGTGGCCATTTTCACAGAGTATTCGACTTTCCTCGTTGAGGCCTACGCTACTTTTATATGCAAGAATGCGTTTTTGAAATTGCCGAATGTTTGAATTTTTCGAATGAAGCCCCTCTCAAATTTTCGAATGAATGACCAAATCCGAGTAGGAATCCACATTTTTTCATCGAATGAATAAATAAATTTGTATACCCGTTATGAATTCGATCGGAATGAATATTCGGAAAATCTATCTAACACATCATAAATATTTTGAACTTTTTTCAGGCTGAATAATCAAGTGTAGTGACCCGAAAATGGTTTAAAATTAGAAAAAATCAAATCTTTCGGTTCTCCTGTTCAACACAGTACCCGAAAAAGAAAAGCAAAAAAAATTGAATACGATTGGTTTAGTCTCTCGAATGAATGGAATATATTAGAAAACTAGTAATTAAATTGCTCGAAAACTCCGATTGAATTTCTTGAGTAAATCTTATATTTGAAAAAAAAAACGAATAAGCGATAATTACAAAGCCGGCATAGTTGGGCATACGAGGTCCGAGCAGCCAAGAGTGGGCGGACCCCAGGTAGCGGACGCCTCGTCAACGGTAACGGGTCAGCAGATCTCGAATGGTAAGTACCTTTGGTGGTGCCTGTTAATACTCTAGGATGTGAAGACTGGCCTCGCTCATGTGCCAACACAAGGCTCGGGTAACACCTATCCATGCGGTGAAAAATTGGGATAGGACACTGTACACCAATAGAATGCCAAAGAATTATTCCAAGGTTAAGAGGTTCATATTTAAGCCAGAACTGAATCACTTAAGATTTTTTTCGATTGAATATTTCTAATTCTCAACGTCATTTTGATAATTCTAGAACAACTTTTTGAATAATGATATTTAAAATCTCGTTTTTCCAGTAACGAATCATAAAAAGAAAGTTCAGTACTTGGAATCGCGAAAACTCTGAAATTTAGTTACTCCAATTTACAATCTTACGGTAAAACCGATATGTCAAAACTCGAAAACATGGAAAATCCCATAGAAATAAAAAAAATGTGATGTACAAGAGTTCGGTGGAATAAATTATAAACGATAACCAGCTTGCTCAAGTTCGATGTGTCCTGAATTCTCGACAACTTTTCGACGAATTCTCGTTTCGGAGAAAAGTTGTCCAGAATTCTCACGGAATCCTCATCAACTACGTCCTTCTCCTGAGTTCTCGATTCTCGACAACTTTTCCAGAATTCTGGACAACTTCTCCGAAATTCTCGACAACTTCCCCATCTGCCAGAATTCTCGACAACTTCTCTCCACTTTCTGAACAACTTCTCGATTCTCGACAACTTCTCGATATATTCTGGACAACTAGTTTTACCTGAGACGTTTCTACCTTTCACATGCCGTATTTTATGCGAGTAAACTGTGACGTCTGCAATTTCGCGCCACATACGCAAGGTAGTGGCGAAATATTGCTAACTAGTCGCTTCGACTAGACGAATCGCTTCCATCATGGAAGCGATGCGATTAATCGAAGCACGTCGCTTCGACTAGCTATGAAATACCCCAGTCGCTCGGCGATCGCGACTGAAACTGCAAACTGTTCCAAACCGTCGCGGCTCAGTACAAGATCTGTTGGCGCGATGGGTTTTGTAACTGTTGGCAGTGCCGCGACTAGTCGAAGCGACCTGCTATGAATGAGCCTTTAGGGCCCTAACTAATCCTGCTTTGAATAAAATATTGTTCTTTTTTTCGATCGACCCAATTTTCCACCGGTGACAACCACCATGAACATGTTCATCCAACCGGACAACTATTCCATGTTATGAAATGATGTCACTGAAATACGGCGTTTTAATGCGTTTCTCGCCGTTTCTTCGTGATTTTGGTAACACTTGGAGGCCAACGCATTGTTTTATGTGGAAAACTCGGGGACGAAAATCATCGTGAATGGATCTGAGAGGATCTGAGAGGGGCGCATTTTCAAGGAACATTACATTTCGTGGTACAGTTTTCACTTTGCTCGAAATCCTTGATGATTGATTTGAAGCGTCTTCCAATTTTGAATGCAGGGCCCGTAGTAAACCCCCAGTGCGCTGAGGTGAGCTCCCTGCATACGGTCAACTTATGCAGGGAGGCATGGCCGAATCAATCGAACCGTCACACGGTTAGCGATATCTGCTCCGATAGAGACATCACACTTCCCGAGGTACCACTAGCCGACGTCCCGTAACCCCTCCCGCGGAAGGCCAATAGAACGGTCGCGGGCAGTCTGCAGCGCCGTTTCGTTGACTGCCCGTACACAGTGAACAAGCACTCTGCGGCCCTTCTGCCACCGCCTTACGGCTAATCTGATGACTCACAGAAGACAACCCTAAAGCAGTTTGCGGCACATTTAGAAATCACCCTTCAAGTAAAGGTCTGTTAAAACAAAATTTGAAAAATCAGCTCCTGGGGATTTCATCTTTAACTGCTCTTGACAAGTAAGGAGTGAGCTTCTACGGGGAAGCTTCCTACACCCACTGGTTATTGCAGTCTTCCCATTCGCAGACGCCATTGACAGACAGTGGCTCACCTGCCCAAGGCCAGCGTCGCACACAGCGCGGGTTTTGGAAAGAGTCTCAACACAGCGTTCTCTGCTCAGCAATCGTTCATTGGCTCCACTCTAGTGGGTGGTGCAATGATGATATCAAAGTGGGAATCGATGAGTGAGTGTTCGATGACCCCCAGGAATAGCCGACTGCCCGCCGACACTCCGCGGGAAGACTGGAAAACCTCTCTCTCCGCGGGAAGTGGGGCGCTGTGCCACGCCCACAAAATTGGGGCCGCGCGAAGTCGACTAGCCCGACTTGGCCGGCGGGAAGTGGGCTGTTTTTATCTGAGTGGTCTCCCTGTGGGCGGAAATGGTGGTCACTCGGCTGGCTCGACGCACATGAGGTGCGAAGAGGATCACCTCCGCGCCTGCTGGCAGCTGTTGGTGCAAGGAGAAATAGCACAGAATGCGCGAAGACGCAGCGCTGCTGTCATTTGAACCCCGTGAGTTGCCCCTTGCAACTTACGGTTCTCGCATGACGGTCGTCGCAGTCCGCAACTTCGCGTTCCACATCTTCGAACAGTAAGGCGAAATCTACGGCTAGAATCAATTGACGACAAATGGACGAGCAAGACGGGCGTTGAGCGAGCGCAAAACAGCGGACGGCGGCCAGATTATTCCAGGATATAATTCTTGTTATCCTCTCCTGCAGTACTAAGGTTAGTTCTTCTGCATAGAATGTTGTTTTTGCAATTATTTCTGTTTTTTTGTAGCCATGTTGTGGAACTTGTTTTGAAATAGGGATTTTGCTATTTTTTGTTTTTCTTCGTTCATTTGTGGCTTAAATTGCTTACTGCAATGTGGAAAATTTTATTTTACTTGTTAGACCTCTTTTTGTACAGAAAAAAGTTTTTTCCCTAAAAAAATCTAACATTCCACAGAAATGTCTTCGAATATCAAATATGTTTCACCTTCATCGTACTCCGACATTGCCGGAAGTATCGAGAAACAACTACTCATATAGCCTTTTGATTTTAACGTTCAAATTCACAAAAGGACTTCGCTCAACACGCACATCACATTGTGTGGAAAACATCGACGGAAGACTATATTCAAGACTTTTCAAATTCTACGGCTTTTCGAACATTCGAGTTTTCGGAAAGTCGAAATATTCAGTTTTTGAAGTATCCGTCCGAATTGAGGGCATGAATTTCAAATATTTAGACAAGATTGAAATCATCTAGTATCATCCATGAAATATTCGGGATTCATTCAAAAATTCAAATATTCACTCGATTTTTCATAGAAAAATTCTCTAAATTCACTTGGAGCAAATAGAGGCCCGGCTAGCAGTTATTTCATTCTTTCTAAAGAAATTTATGGACCTTATTTCAATTTATCAATCCATTCGAATTTTTCATTAGACGTTATTCGAAACGTTTATTCAGAGGGCGATTTTGAATTTGTAATTCGTTATTCTGCTTGAAAAGGGTTTAACGCCCATATTAAAAGTACCGGATTGAAACGTTATCCCACCGTCAAGTACTCAATGCACGAAGCAACCCAAACCACTCGCAACCAAAACAAGAGTGAAAAACAGAAGATTCTTTCTCACAAAGGGGTGAAGCCCACCCATGGCTACCAAGTTGGCAGAAGTAATTATCAAAACAACTTCGCATGCAGAAAAACTTACCCTACTTTTGCAGGAAAGAAATACTGGATGGAGCTAAGGAATACTACTACATTCATATCTAGAAGCAATGGCAATTACTACAAAGAAGTGCAATTTATTATGCTATCCTTTATGGGTCAGGTAATCAGATGTTGAGTCTGCTCAACCGTTGTAAAATCATCGCGGAGCAGGATTGTTGGCGGCAACTTTCTTACGATATAAAGCCAAATTGCTTTCTGAGATGACAAAACTTGCAACTCTCAGAAAACGATAACCTCTGCAAACTATTTATAGTATATTATATATATATAGTAATAAGTATATAGTATATAGTAAACTATTTATATTTATAGTTGAGCCCTAAAATACATTCTTGGACGAAATTTCAATAGTCATAGGCGCGAGAACTTCTTGTTATTCTACCTGGAACTGAGCAAAGAGTTCGAGGCACACGTGCAAAAACGTTCGCCTCAATGGCCTCTGACATAAAAATTGCTCGAGTCCGCTCATCCCAATGCTCCGCCCGGAACGTTGATTGCACTGTCTTAGGTTCAGTAGTAGAGCGCTCACATCACTATTTATTTGCAAAAACTTTGAATTCGACGGGACTAGAACCCTGGTCATGTGCGCGCAAACCTTCGTCGATAACCACAAGGACACACTGCATATGTGCTATTCTTCCACATCATCTCTTTCAAACCGCTGTCCTGCTTCATTGCACGAACACCTCTCGATTGTCATTGATCGCTCATCACTGTATCGGCTGATTGCACGTGGCCGACGAGACACCTCAGCGCGCAGCCGTCTTGTCATCTCAGCGAGGAAGGGGGGTTTTAGAATCCTTGTCTCGCAGGCCCGTATTTTCCCACCCCTTGGAGTAACAGAATGTACAATTTACAGCAATGTTAAAAGGACATGGTGTGGTTGCGGTCATACACGAAAACTACGGTGGAAAACCTATTTTTTGCCAGATTTCATTATCGATCGACATGATGATTCTGATTTTCTGGGTGATTTACGGTTATTCTTTTTGTTTCCTGTTTGTTTCGGCATTATTTTTGTTTTTGACTATTTAAATATTGCGAATAGGGGCTATTCTTAGTGCGTGAAGGAAAATAGCCGTTTGTTCGGGCTTCGAAGCGTCTTTTTTTTCAAAATTCTGTTTTGGAACCAAAAAAAAACATCAAATTCCTCTCGCACACTAAGTTTAGCCCCTAGTCGTAATATCATAAGAGACAGAAACAAAAATGAAGCAGACACAACCAGAAACAAACGTGAAAAAAAAGAAAATTCCTGACTCACCCAGAAAATCAGCTGTGCTGTCGATCGATAACGGAATTTGGCAAAGAGCCAGGTTTTCCACCGTAGTTTTAGTGTGTGACCGCAACCGCACCATGTCATTTTAACATTGCGGTAAACTGTACAGTAAAACTTGAGAAAACATGTGGTAAGTTAGAGTGATAGCACTATCAAATGGGAGTGCACGAGAGAAACAGCTTGATTTACCTGAATACAACATGCCTAAATACCTACTACATAATTCTCGTCCATTTTCAAGAATGCCGCTGTACTCGGGCTGGCTTTTGAAGATGGAGAACTTCATCGGTTATCTAACATGTTATATTCAGATAAATCGAGCCGTTTCTCTCGTAGACTCTCATTTGACAGTGTTATTCCTCTTAAGCCTAGTTTTGACTGCATCGCTGCTGTTTTTCATCGCAGCGATTTCATACCCGCTGCTGCAGCGATGTAGCAGCGGCAGCGATTCTGTTCATAGTGCATAGCCTCACGGATGATCGAAGAAATTCAATCAATCAGTGGAAATAATGGCTGGTAGTTATCAATAACACGTTTCGACTCGTAAACACTGATCTTGGCATGTGAAAGGGTCAATATTCACTAGAAGAAACGTGTCATTCGCTGGCAATCGCTCCATTGCTGCCATAACGGCAGCGATGGAGCGATGATCAGCGACCATCGAGAATCGCTCCTCCAGCAGCGAAGCAGTAAAACATAGGATTTCCTCGCCGCGACCCAGCGATGTAGGACGTTTGCCACGAAGCGATCACAATTGGAGCGGCTTTCCATTACGCGCGATGAAAAAGGAACAGTTGTCCCTCACATGGCCGCAGCGACCACCTGCAGTCAAAACTAGGCTTTAGTTATCACATGTCTCAAGTCTAACTTTTCATTCTGTTACTCAAAGGGGAGAGAAAATACCGGCGTGCGAGACAGGGATGCTAAAATACTGTCATCCTGGATGGTTTTCAGTTCTTCAAACGTCGTTGACGACATGTTGGGTACCGTACAGACCTACATACATATTTGTGCTAAAATATCGACCATGTTTGTGAGCGTGTATGCTGCCTTTAAACTCGGACAAAAATGACACCAACTAACATAATGTATAATGCGATTTCAACAATCTCTGCACAAACGGTTGATTTGAAAATCTCACCTTGCGAAAAAAAATCACAATTACAGCAAACACACTATTTAGGAGCTTGTTTCACATCCCCTAGTTGCGGCATGCGGCAAAAATTAAATTGTGCTGGGACCATTGATGAACGTGCAGAGACCGTGTGGTTCCAGCACGTTTTTGTTTTCGCTGCGTGTCGTGACAACGGTTGTCCACAACAATGGATGTACAACAATTTCCGAAATAACATATATCTAGAAAGCAGCATGCGGAAATTGAAGGCTAGAACTATTTATTGAGCACTTCACATCAGAGACCGACAAAACGAACACCTTCACAAACATTGCAACACGTTTCCAATGAATTCTTCGGGTATACGCCTTAAAAGGCAAGGTTCGCGATGAATTCCGCCATCGGATTTTCTGTGGGACACACGGTCAATAATCTAGAAAACGCAGGTACTGTTTAGCCAGATAAACTGCCTGATTGCACTTATAGATATCCATCCTTAAAGGCATCGTACGCGCTGAAAACAACTCACTGTTTTTTGAGTTTGAATCATTGGCTGGACCCGCCTGAGTACGTGGGTAGAGTTTGTCGGGTCATCGACGCATCATTGGGAGGATATGGGAGATCGAATGCCTCGAATTCCACCAAAAGAGGCAGGCCTTCCGACAGCCATGTGGCCTCAAATGAAAAAGAAAGGAGGTTTTCAACAAGCGATATCGCGTAAATGAGTGGAAGTGGATGTATCATTTGTTGATAAGCTTCCTTCTTTTCTCATTTGAGGTCACACGGCTTTCGGAAGGCCGGCCTCTTTTGGTGGAATTCGAGGCATTCGATCTCCCATATCTTGATGCGTCGGTGACCCGAAAAACTCTACCCACGTGCTCAGGCGGGCCCAACCAATGATTCAAACTCAAAAAACGGTGAGTCGTTTTCAGCGCGTACGATGCCTTTAATTAATGGCGGTGAGTTAACCCCCGTTCAGTAAGAAACTGAAGTAAGAATGGCCCATTTCTGACCCCAGAAAAAAACGTTTTATCTATTCTCTAAACATGGCAGTGGATACTAGACCACCCATATCTAATTACAAATTCAAAGGTGGAATTCATCGTGAGCACTGATTTTAAATGAGCATTCCATGCCTTACACAACCTTTTGGCTCATCCTGGGAAGTAACAGTGAGCGACGAGTAGAGAGTGGAAGAGTTATGAAAGAAATTGAATTGAAGGCAGCGTTCGCGACAAGGCTCTTATTCTGTTCCTAGTCCAAAAAAACTATAGAAATCCTCTAAGACCCATCGAGCTGGAACCACTTTTAGTTTTGAGTGATCCTTTTCAGAACTCTGTCATATCTCCTTATTCACCTCAAGTTTATCATTCGTAGAGAACAGTCGTCTGTTATGAAAAATATCTCGTAGAGGGGACCGAGATGATTCGCCTATAGCAACAATCCGTTTTGAATCCTGTCTCAAGTTTCTAACTCTGCAAAATTTTACTATTTTCAAGTGTGAGAAACGTCAGCTGTACACTTTTAAAATAGGGACAACATCCATCTTCATCGCGAACACCGCCTTCAAGACAAGAAGCAAAGCGAAGTGTTAGAGTTCGGCAGATGAATAGCGTTATTGTAGTGCAACATATACCTTATTTCCAGATCAAAGAATTCAGACAATCGGATTTTGGCCAAGTAAAAAACAAAGACCGCAGATCTCCGACTAAAATGGATGGATGCAATATATAAACACCGGACAATCCGAGTCATCCGGATAGAGATACAGACAATCTCACGCTAGTAGCCGGACAGGCCCCTCCCAGTCCCTCCCAGTTCAACACAATAGCAAAATCTGTTGAAAAACTTGGCTCCTGCTGCTGTCGCCCTAGATTTCAAATAACAACAACATATGATTAGCCTCAGCCACAGCTGTTGGGTTTCTCTTCGGCTAGTGGCTACTCGAGCTCCAGTCTTTCTTTTAGCTACTAGCCGAACAAAAATAGTGGTGCCCACGAAAAGTGGGGAATTTTGGGAAGTAGCCGAGCAACCACGAGGTTGCTGTTGATAATTCTGCTAGGCTAATACCGCGTGATCGTCTGAGGAGGCTGAACGGATAATCGGATCTGAGATCAATCCGAGATCTACGTTTTCTTTTTTCGGTAAATCGGGCCTTGAATCACTCGAATTTCGACGTTTTTTTCAGTGAGTCGGATTTTGAATCGTGAAAATTTTAAACCATGCGGATGGATGCTCGGAAATGAGTCGGGTCCAATGTATAGTGCAACCCCACTGCAAACGAAGATGTTGGTAAGGCTAAGCAACACGAGAGGGGATGGTATGCCATTCTACTAGTAAGCCGCACCCCTGACATGATACCGTTATTACAGGGAAAAGCGTTATCCTCATAAAATAGAGTGGCAAAAGTTGGAAAAAGACACGTTCTGCTTCAAAGGCATCGTACGCCCTGAAAACCACTCACCGTTTTTTGGGTTTGAACGATTGGCTGGGCCCACTTAAGAACGTAGGGAGAATTTTGGGTCATCAACGCTTCGTTGAGAAGAATGTCGAAGTCTCAAATTCCGTCAAAAGAGGCCGGCACTCCGACAGTCATCTGACACAATTTGCTGTCAGCCATCATACAAGTAACTGATCAACAATTGATACAGTTTAATTGAGGGGAAGTTGAAGGAATGTACTATACGATTACGTGAAAAATGACTTTTCTACACACATCGATGAATTTCCCTATCCACAAATCACTTGAACAAAAGATGAACTTCATTTGATCGTGAGATAGTTGGTCAAAACAGCGTTCTCCAACGACTCTTCCTTCCTCAAAAGTCGAATGAGAAATTTTTGGTCTGAAAAAAGTGGGTTTCAGTGGTTTTCCCAACGTAGTTGTTAGATAGGGTACTAGAGCTCTCATTATATATGAAAAACTCAAAAACGAAAACCATCGTGAACGATGCCTTTAAGGATCGCAATATCGTGCCTGCGCAGCGTTTTACTGATTCAGTAATAGGAACAATGCACACAAAAAATTTTCTGCAGTCTAATCTCTAGTTCAGACTGCAGAGAAAATTAAAAAAAAAGAAAAAAAGTTCGTATAGTAGAAGTGAAGCAATTGTGTTGTGAAGCACAGTGGTGGAAAAATGCAGGGTGGAAATGAAGAAATATCCTTTATTTTGGCGCTAAATTTACTCTGTTCCTTCGCACTCTTGTGCGGATCGAGGAGAGAGACAGCGAGAAAGTGTGGGAGAGAAGGAGCATACGTGTTTAACAGCGCGCGTCAAACGAAAATAGATTTCACCCCGAAATACGAGTATACAGTCCACCGCGACCGGACCAGGCGGCGGTGGGGTTGCGAACCTCCACTAAGCATATTGAAACCATGGCTGGCTCGCTTTCAAGTTTGCCTTCAATCGATCGATAAGGAGAAACAGCTAGTATTTTTGGTGGGTGCGGCTTGCACAGAAAACTATAAAGGTGCGGCACAATCCACATATGTGTTCGGCTCACGATTCTGCATTTGCTTTCGGTTAAAGGCACAGTACACCCTCAGACATGATTTTTGTGATTTTTGTTTATTGTGTAGTAGACCCCTCCTATATAACACGTGCCAAGTGCGAAATCTCAATTCCTCCAAATAAGCGAGATATAAGCGACCACCACAGGCCCGACTCCTTCGCTCACCACCACGGGCCCGGCCCCCTCCCTGATTGTCGATTTCAATAGCGGCTAGATGAGTGGATGATTTCAAACCTAGTCGTCGTTCTTCAGTTAATTGCCGGACTGTCTCTACATCCTGGGTCGTTCTCGTGCAACGATTGCGAATGGAGAGAAATACAGTCAGAGACAACTCGTCCACCAATTTTTCACACACAGAATATGAGCATTTTCAAGGAGCCATAGCTCTGTTCATAGGGGGTCTTGGACGATTTCAGAGATACCACTGTGATCAGCGTGTGACTCTCCCCAAGATCAGCATAAAAACTGAAAAATAATTTTCTGAGTGTTCTGTACCTTTAAGCCAAAATATATCGCTGCTTCCAATTGGGTTAAAGGTTTGCGAAGTCAAGATTTCACTTCGCGGCAGTTGACTTGAATCAGCCTACATAGACCACTTGGGCCCTCTCAACAATCTACGAATCCATTATATCTAAAACCAGTATTCTGCCTGGTCTGAAGCAGCGAATGCTGAACCTTATATGGTTCATCATTTCCAGGTAGGAATACCTCGCAGTCAGAGTAGAGGACTATTAAATACATACAGAGGACTCCCAGGGAGAACATTACTTCTAAAATCAGTGGACGGTTAGAGCACCTGTATCAGAGGAACAGATTCGATTTGGACACATGAAGTCATCGCACATGAAGTCACTTAAAACATTTAGTCATTTGTGAAAACAAACGCTGTGTCGTGAAGAATTTCATCAGATCGTCCCGATTATTTTTTAAAACATTCGTACTGTGCTTATCTGGGTCAAATTCCGGTCCGCAATTGCGTCTCGACATGCTTTGCAGCCGCACGCGTTCGAGTCAGTCGGGTTTTCAGCGCCAAAGCCGACTCGATGTGGCTTTTTTAAACAGTTCTATCCAATTTTTCTTAGTTTCCAGTTTCCGAAACCCACCTAGAGTCAGCAGATCGGCGGCTGCGGCGCTGGAAGCTCTTCTGACTCGGGAGCGTGCGGCAGCAAAGCGTGTCGAGACGCAATTGCGGACCAGAATTTGGCCCAGATAAGGACAGTACATTAGAAACATTGCACTAGAAGTTTTGTAGTTTCCACCTCGGTGATCCCACTCCGGAACAGCAAGCCGTCCAGCTCAGAAGTGGCAAAGGAAAAAAATCGTGACGGAAAACGCCCAGCTTCAGATGAAGTACAGTTCACCTCCGCACTGCCGTTCAGTCCGCAAAGTGCACGCTGATTGCGAAATCGTGCTGCGGCGCGGTTGCGAGTATCCACAGACAGGGATGTGGGATCACCCGGGCGGTTTTTGCCTTTGGTGTCCGAGTGATCACACCGCCCGGGTGATCCCATATCCCTGTCTGAGGATACTCGCAACCGCGCCGCAGCACGATTTCGCAATCAGCGTGCACTTTGCGGACTGAACGGCTGTGCGGAGGTGAACTGTGCATAAGACTGAAGGGCGGTGTTCGCGATTATTGTGATTATCTAGTTCTATCACTACAATACCGCTCGTAGGATTTGGTCAGAAGGCGCGCGAGGTCGGGTTTTAGCGTCTTTTTCGTCTTTTCCTTATAACTCACTTCAAAATCATGTCTGAACGAAACTATGGTGATATTCGTGATCCTGGTGTCAAGGGCTACCACACAGCCCTTGCTGGGGTTTTGCTTTGAACTAACGAAGTTTGACAGGCAGGGTATACTGTATATTACCATTTGATGGAAGAGGGGGCTCGGCGTCCTGTGTCTGCGTCCTCGTGGCTCCCATCACACCGTCTGCAACGGGCTGGCCGTCTGTGGCCTCGCCGACTCGCGTGCTGCCTTTCCCCTAACTCGCGGCCACGGCCCCGCCGAATATAGCCGCGTTGGCCAGCGGTGACTTATGGTGGGCGGATCAACCTGTTGTCGACGCCCCAGTTTGCCAGAGTTAGTTGCCCACTTTGCCCATTTTTCCCTTGTATAGCGGCGGTATTGTAGTTTATATGGGTTTATAACAATTCGATGTCGCTTAGACATTTTTCCTTCTACTGCTTTATAATACAGAAAAAAGATGAATACAGCAAGTAAAACAACTGCAGTCAGCTGCTTTTCGCCTTGTCAGAATATTTAAACTGAAGAGCGCATTCATGGTCTCATAGAGGACCAGTTCGAGAGAATGAATCCGAAGAAAATTTAGATGAGGTTTTCCTCAATAAAAATCTATAATTAGGCACAGAATCTCCAAATAAAAACAAAAATGCTCGAGCGACATAAAAGTGTTATGAACTTACAAGAAATAATTCTAATTATCGAAGCCTAAATAGATGGAACATCAGATGATTAAACAGTCAAAATATAACATCAGTTTCAACAGAAAACGAGTCTTCTCCTCACATTTTTGGAGAATAGGGGTGGGTGATGCTGAAGGATTTGCATGGGAACTTGAACAATTTGGCCCAATGCTATGTATCATATTGTTACCACGATCACAGCTGATAATTTTGTGAGGGGAACGTCGAACTGTTCCTTCGCCGCGCGCGCACCATCCCCTGCCCGCTTACCCACGAGATTTCCCAACGGTTCACACCAAATGGAATGATGGTGGGGGAACCGCCGAAAATCTCGACGCGGAGAGGCAGCACGCGAGTCAGCGAGGCCACAGACGGCCAGCGCGTTGCAGACGGTGTGGTAGGAGCCACGAGGACGCAGACACAGGACGCCGAGCCCCTCTTCCATCAAATGATAATATACAGTATACCCTGCCTGTCAAATTCCGTTAGTTCAAAACGAAACCCAACAAGGGCTATACCATTTGGTAGCCCTTGACACCAGGATCACGAATATCACCATAGTTTTGCTCAGAGTTGATTTTGAAGTGAGTTATAAGAAAAAGACGAAAAAGACGCTAAAACCCGACCTCGCGCGCCTTCTGACCAAATCCTACGAGCGGTATTGTAAATGCTTGTACGGGTCATCAGTTCTACATTCACAGCGAAAACTACGAAAACACTCATTTTTCTCTGGCGTAACTTGACTTCCTCCACGTTTTTTTCCTAGAAGGGATGAGTTGGTATCCAAATTGTTAATCAATATGTAGCTCCTCTGCAACACTTCTCATCAGGCAAAAGCAGTCCAAAAACGTTCGTGAAATGTTTTGCTCACTCAGAAGTTTTTGTTCAAATTCGACAGAACATGAACTTCTTACTGTTTGGAACAAAAACACTAAGTATTTTGGGATTCTTCTGCAGTTATTAGATCATTGGTAACAGCTTATTCACAAGCAACATACTGAACAGATTGTGCTTTCATCATTCGCTGCCGATGTCGGACCAAAAAGTCCGAACTTAGAGGCTGATTATCTCCTCCTTTTGTGGTGAAACATTGCGAGTGCTTTTTACCAGCCTATTGCTGATGTTTCGAAGTTCAGTCCAATTAGGCCACTAGAAGGACCCAAAGCTCAGAATTCTGCTATAAAGTGAAAATTCTTCCTGCGAGCACTGCCTTCAAAAGCAGAAAAATACATGAGTGCACTGAGCAGCCCAGACCTGACCATTGATTAGTTTCTAAGAGAGATTCAAATAAGAGAATAAGTGGAAAGGGGATCATTAGACCTGCGCGAGCTCTCCGTAGCATCACGAGTGACTGTTGATAGCACATCCTGCAAATCCACAAGTTGCCTCTTCATCACGGAGCACTCCGTTGCCATATCTCGCTGCTAAATTTCAAACGACAATAATACAGCTCACAAACATCTGACAGATGTTACTTCAAGGCAGCGTTCACGATTGGAATTTGTGGTTGCTCACTTCCAACGGGTCCACTCACCGCATCCTCCCATTCACGTTTCTCTTTTTCGAGTCGCCTCTTCCATTCGTCATTCAGATTCTTCACCTCCTTTTCAAAATTCGAAACACGTTGTTCCAGCTCAGCATTCCTGCAAAAAAAACAATGAATCGGCTGGTGAGCACCTAAGTTGCATTTTGCTACTTTTCCTCTTTTATTTCCATTCATTTTATGCATTGCAATTCATGGCATCATTTATGGTCAGCCTGTTTGATGTATACATTAATGAATGAATAAATTAATGAGGAACACTGACGAAAACTGTCAAGAGTGCCTACAAGTCTCTGTGTTTACCGCAGTCTTTGAGTTTAGGTTCTTCCTTTTTTTGTTTTATACCTCTACCCCGAGCAAGTAAACTGCCAACGACGCGCACCCCAATTCGGAGAAAAAAATTTTTGTTCAAGCGTTCTGCGGAGTTGTACCGACCGGCAAGGTGTCGCCGAGCGTCAACCTTGACGCGGCGACAAAAATGTTTCCGAACATTATCGTCGCCGCGTCAGAACACTCTGGTGTGCTCCCTCGTCGCGCTTGACGCCGCGTCGGTCGCCCTCGTCGCCGAATGTAATCGATGTTGCATCACCCAGCGCTATTCGTCGCGGCAAGCAACGCCACGATTTTAACTCTGTAGACCCCTTCACTTCACGTGCGCGGAGTACGGGAAGAAACGGTGAGAGAGTGGGTGAAGAAGAAGGCAGCGCACACGTACGTGATGGAATCGAGTGAAATCGGCTTCAAAATCGGATATTGCTCTCAATATTAACATTTTGACGGTGGGTACGGCGAAAAATGGGCAGATGCGTATTGAAGTCTCCAAGGGGGCCGCGGTTGATACCGAGTTATGCACTAACTTGAGTTGGCAATCATAGCGAAATGAAGCTTAGCGTTCACGTAAAAAAAGCAAACCTCATCTTATCTCTTATTTATAGCCTATAGAATTCAACCAGTTTTGCTATGGGGTAAAAGTGAACGAGTTATGCCCGAGCCGTTGAAATAGCTAATATTAGCAACACAACGGTTGAGGTAGCCAAGCCAATAGACTCTTACAGCTTGTACTAGAACGCTCACCTCGTTGGGGGCATCAAAAACCAACCAAAGTGATCGTATTCTGGAAGGGAAAGGGGTTGTCGATGCTCATGGGCGGAGCTGACGAAATTTCTGTTCGCATAGCTCAACTTTAGTAGTTTTCCCGGGTTTTTGACGCTTCCAACAGCGTGAGCGTTCTACTAGGGACCATACGACCCAAGTACTTTAGTTATCTCATCAACTTTTTCTAGCGTGTCTGTTGCCTCTAAAGGCACAGTACACCCTCAGACATGAATTTTGTGGTTTTTATTTGATTGGGTAATAGACCCCACCTTTATAACATTTGCAAAGTGCGGAATCTCAATTCCTCCAAATAAGCGACCACAACAGACCCGACATCCTTCGCTCACCACCACGGCCCACACAGGGCTGGGCACACGTCCCGGCATGGCGATTTTGAATATGCACCCCCCTTAGCTCGGTAATTTTCAGGCACCCCCCATGGGAAATCGGAATCCGCTGTTTTCCGAGAAGTCGAGCACAACAGCCATGATCTTGACTTCCTTATTTTGATAAACCAGAGTATAAAAAAAGGCCGAATAACGAAAATTCCGAAAATGTCAACAAAAAAGGTAGTGTAATTTTTAAACTTCCAAACAATCTTATGAAGAAATTTTTTGATAAGAAGGTAAGTTGTGACAAAAGATAAAACATTTTCTTATTCATTACAATTCAGCAATTACAAACAACAACAGAGCTACTTTTATTGCAGAAATTAATGTTTTCTATCGAATGTTTTCAGCAGAGGTAAGTATTTAGCCTTGACAAGTTTAATTCAAACGAACCTAGTTGATCAAAAGTAGCATTAAACATGTGAGCAAAGGATATTGTGGGAGAGAGGAGAATCTGGCAAACAGTCTAGCTTCAACAAGATCGTTTTTCAATGTGATTTAAAGGCACAGGACACCTAAAAAATTAATTCTTAGATTCCATGCTTATTTTGGAGAGAGTCACACGCTGATCACAGTGGTATCTCTGAAATCGTCCAAGACCCACTTTGAACAGAGATATGACTCTCCAAAGAAGCCTAGATTTAGAAGGTGAAAAAAATGGTGGACGAGTTGTCTCAGGCCTGTATTTCTCTTCATTCGCAATCGTTGCGTGAGAAAAAGTCAGGATAAGGAGACAGTCCGGTAATGGACTGAAGAACGACGACTTGTTGAAATTCATCCATCCATCGAGCCGCTATCGAGTTCGAAAATCTGCTAGGGGGTCGGGCCTGTGGTGGTGAGCTAAGGGGGTCGGGCCTGTGGTTGTCGCCTATATCTCGCTTATTTGTAGGAAATGAGATCTGGCATTTGGCACGTGTTATACAGGCGGGGTCTTCTACACAATTACATGAAAATCTCAAAATTCATATCTAAGGGTGTACTGTGCCTTTAAGGACCTTAAATCTCGTCCCGGTTTTACCCCGAAAACCGGGACGAGTTTTAAGGTCCTTAAATCACATTGAATAGCAAAGCTTCCGTTTCTAGAATGATTGCCAGATTCTCCTCTTTCGCCAAATGCTCTTAGTTCTCATGGTTAATGCTGTTTTTAATCAACAAAGTTCATTTGAATGAACCTTATCAAGTCCGAAAAATTCACCCTGCTCCCATTTAGTTTATTTACATTAAATTTCTAAAATGGTTACATTGAAAGCATCCTATTTCTGCCTTCTTCCATTTACTCCACTTTCGATTCTTTTCTCCTCCCCGTTCTGTAATGAAACACATTTTTATTTAATATCGTGCGCGCGTCCACTCCAGTGTGCGCTGTGTAGCTGCGGACAAACACCATATCGCACGGCGAGCCCAGTCTCTAAGGGATTGCGGCATTCAAGCAGGATAAAATTCGTGTTTTTATGAACAGGGTACTTCTCAAGTAGGAAGATACGATTATTTGCTTCTTTCACTGGAACTTGCAGTCTTCAATTTTTACAGTCGGCTCTCTTCATGAGTCATTCTCATAAACGAAATTCCGTTGGCTAGTTTTTATAATGACCGTGATATCTGTATTTTTAGTCTGCCATAATACAGCAGTTCGCTAATCCTTTTCTGAACGTGAACGATAGCGCGTCTGAGCGCTGTCTCTGTATCTTCGCTTCTAATCGTTAACCACAAGCGTAATCAGTGAACGTTACACCAAAGAAACATTACACCACATCAATCCTTACTTGCTATTAGATAATGGAGTAGTGTTTATTCCTTCATCAAAACAATCAAACACATTATATATGATCATCAATTAATAGAGTTGTTGATGAGAAGCTTCGACAGCAACTATGAATTATTGCGAACACAAACTGCATATCTATCAATAATTTGAACTCTGTAAGTGTTTACCTTAAAAAGCGGAGAAGAAGATATGACAAATACGAAGAGAATCGTGTATTATTTTTCTCCCAAAATTCGACAGAACATGCACTTCGTTTTTTTGGTGTGCGGTTTAGGCTCCCCCCTTTGCCCTCTCTGCAACGTCCAATATGCACCCCCTAAGGTTAACCGGGATGCGAGCCCAGCCCTGCTCTGAGAGAATCTTTCGCGCTAGTACCGTGATGCTCCCGTGTTCTGCGATAGTACCGTGTTCGTCTCCCCCTAGTCCCCCGATCCGCGTTCGTTCCGCGATAGTTACCCAATTGACTCATCCGTTGGCGTTCTCGTTCTCGTACCGTGATGGTACCGCGATCGTTGAGAGGTGAACCGCGCTAGTACCGTGGTGGACTCGCGATCCGCGACGGTACCGTGATCGTTTCCCCCCGGTTCCGCGTTCTCGTGATGTGCACGTTTTTAAAGCAGCACGGAATACGGCAAGGGCAATATCTTATAGCTTCGTGCTGACCTGATAGGCAACACTCGCTCGAATGAAACATCGAGAGGGCATGAATGCGGTACGATCAGGGGTGGAGGGTGGCAGGATCTCGCGACCGTCCCGCGATAGTTGCGGGCTCAGTTCCTCGCGGTTCCGCGATGTAACAACCCGAATACATCAATTTATAGACACGATTTGCCCTCAGGTTGAAGCTGGTAGAATCTCGCGATCGTTCCGTGATAGGCCCAGGCACGATTCCTCGCGGTTCCGCTATAGAGCATCGATGAACGAACGCGGTACGCTCTCGGTTTGAGACTGGCAGATTCTCGCGATCGTTCCGCGATAGCCCCATGCTAGCATCCTCTCGGCCCCTACCAGAAACCGAGGGGGTCCTATCCGTGAACGATCGCGGGGGATTCTCTCAGAGTGGACCCACACCCCCTACCAGATTTGGGAGCTCGATAGCGGCTAGATGGATGAATGAATTCCAAATACGTCTTCATTTTTCAGTCCATTTCTGGACTGTCTCCTTATTCTGGCTCGCTCTCGCGCAATCAGTGCGACTGAAAAGAAGTACAGGTGTGGGACAACTCATCCACCAATTTTTCACCCTGACAAGATAGGCCCCTTTGAGGAGCCATAACTCTGCTCATAGAGGATCTTGAGCGATTTCTGAAATACCGTTGCAATCAGCCTGTGACTCTCCAAAACCAGCTTGAAAACTAAAAAATCATTTTCTGGGTGTTCTATGTATGTATGCCTTTAAACTTCGCAGCGAATGCTGTGCTGGTATATAACGACCTCTCGGTGAATCAGACCTGGCTAGAACCACCTAAAACTTGCAGATTTTGCATAGCCTTCCCGAGGCTTCGATCTTTTCACAAACAGGTTTTGGTTTCGGAAGCAGGCGTCTGCAAAGAACTTTGAAACGAAAAACGAGAAAAAAGAAAAACTTTCAGTTTCGAAACCCGAAAGAAATGAAAAAAAACTATAAAAAGTGTCCCTCAAAATGTCGCATTTCGGCAAACACATAAATTTGACAGGGTTAACGTGGCAGCGTTGCCGAAACGCCTCAAATGATTGCATAATTAGGCTTTCTTACGATGGTTTTCTCGAAGCAAAAAAACAACCACAATCATCATGTGATAGAAGTTTATTCCAAGTCGCAGTGGCGAATCCTGACAAATTTTTGTAAAATATGAATTTTGACTCTAGTTCTTAGTCGTTTTTTTTTTCTGATCAGGCACTTTCGACTGACAATGAGAGGGGTCCGGCACTCTAGGCAAACGGCTTGGTTTTTCGAAATTCGTTATTCCTTTCAGCTTCACCTTCCTGCCTCATTTGTTTCATTTCAGAATCATGCTTCAAAGGCAGCGTTCACGGTGATCATCCTCGTTGACTTTCCACAGTGAAATGATAGACGAGAAGGATCCTAGGCTCCCAGTGTCGAAAGAACGGTAGAAAACGAGCCAAGAGCGGCAAAATAACGGCTGCAAACAAGCGTTTTGGTGTTCCAGACACGCCCCGTGCTCCAGATCCGCCCCTCGAAATGAACAAATGAAGACTCAGATTACAGGAATGATCAAGTCAAGGAAGTGCTGATAAGTGAGCTGATCGCTTCATTGCACTGATAGGTATCATCCCTCTAGCGGTCAATTCCTCCACGCTCAAAAATCAACGCAAACAAGAGAGGGCCTATTTTTGTTCAAAAACGCGTCTTTCGTGTCCTTTTTAAGCATGCCTTGTTATATAGGGCACCAGACCTTCCGTAAGCCGTGGAGATATCGGAAGTGAAATCCATCGTGAACACTGCCTTTAATCGTGTTTGGTTGGTCTGCCAGTCGTCTGCATTTAGCGCGCGATACCAAGGCGTTCTGTTCAACGTGGGAAATGATTGGCGAAATTTGGGGGAGTTGGTTGCATTATGATATTCTACATCCTCCCAGCGTTATATTATGTTTATTTAAGCTGCATAAGGCAAACGCAATATAGAAAAAAAAGAAAAAAAACTAACCCAACAAAACTAATACGAGTAAGACAGAAATCAGCAATGCCCTACGGCTCTCACCATGACACTATGAAGAGAGAAAAAAAGTAATGTAACTACGGCTCCAAAACAGAAGAAGAAATAGTATTTTTAAAAGATTTAAGTGAATGCGGAAGAACTGTGGTCTTGGTCAGCTTGAGGTAAATGGAGCCAGCTCTGTTAATGAAATAATTAGATCTTATGGAGGTTTTAGCCCTCCCGAACCAAATCTTGTTCCCTGAGCCACGAGTGGCGCATTTTCGGCCCATCAAACGTTCCAAATCCTCTCACGCGGGCCCAATTAAGCCATACAACAAAAAATTCAACGTTTTTCATCGCGTACGATGCCTTTAGGAGACCGCGCGCTCTACGGCCATTCATCTCATTGTCAGTGGATTTCAAGACCGGGATTTCCGTTATAAATAAACCCGTAAAAAAAATCCAAAGCGTGTCATATCTGTCCGCCAACAATATAGGTTCTTTCTAGCATAATTCGTCCTGCTACAACTAAATGAAAAATTACTTTTCCGAAGAAACGACAAAAAAAAACGGGCTCATAGCGTGGGTGCGCAGTGTGGGCACGCAGTCTCTTAGGCATCTTTCATAGTCCTCACCGCAAGCGCGGCACGCGCGTGACGCGCGGCAGGGGCGGGGGGCTATGAAAGGTCTTACCGCGCGGCACGCGCGGGACGCGCGGTAAGAACTTTCATAGTCCATCAGCACCGCCATAGCGGCGCCGCCCAAACCGCCGTGGAGGTTTTACCATTTCAATCAATGATTACTTCTTGATTTGAGTCCACTCCAACATAAATAATTCTGAAACTATCCTGCGCCACCGTGTACGCAAATGCAAGGCAGGAATTTTGTACAAGTCCCAGTTGAGGCCCGACATTTACCCGCACCGCCATGGCGGTTCCGCCGGAGATTTCATAGTATCTTTCCGCTCGTCCCGCGCGTGCCGCGCGGTGAAAAGTTTCATAGTCCACCGCTCGTCCCGCGCGTCACGCACGTGCCGCGCTTGCGGTGAGGGCTATGAAAGATGTCTTAGAGGCCGGGTAGAATCCCGCCGAAGAAAGGCGCAGCAGCATGCAATGGAGGAGAATTGATCATGCGGCGCCGCACGATCATTTCCTCTCCGTTGCATTTCGCGGCGTCTTTCAGCGGCGGGAGTCTATTCGGCTCCTTAGGTGTTAAAGGCAGTGGTCGCGACGAAAAAAACTGGGTAAAAAAAACATAAAAATCAGCTTGGCTCGCGAACGGCTAAAAGACCACCAAGGTTACGCGGCAAGAAACGAGCTAAAAAGTAGAGTTATTAGAATCCTCAATTGCCAACTCGTGCACACGTGCACAGCTCCGCCCAAAAAGATCGCACTCTCATGCTAAGCAGTCAAAAATCATTGAAGCTCACAGAAAGAAATAAATGCAAAGTTAACGAATAAAAACAGTTGAACAATGAAAGCAAGCACTTCAGTTAATGCTTTTGTCTCGATGAGTACATAAATATTCGATCAGGTCGGTCCGAAGGTTGAAATAGACTAACTACGGAAATAGAATAGTATGGCTCTGAATACAACGCCTTCTTTTTTTCTTTTTTTTCACATGTTGAAGCGTCAAAAACGACCCGCGATGCCGCTATACGAGTGAGAAGTTGGTACCGCCCCTATATCTGCCCGCCCCTGTGTTTGCGTGCTCCTCCAAGACAGGGGTTCTGGGTAGAGTATATCAAACGAATAAAAATTTTAGAATATTCGAATAAACGAATAATTCGAAAAATTGACTCTTTCGAATATTCGAATTAACCAATTATTCAAAACATTGACTTCTCCGAATATTCGAATAAACGAACTATTCGAAAAATCGACTTCACCGAATATTCGAATAAACGAATTATTCGAAAAAATTGACTTCTGCGAAAATTCGAATAAACGAATTATTCGGATGATTCGAATGCGAAGAATTTGAATATCCGGCCAAAATCACGAGTATTCGAATAAGAAGTATGGACTGAGTACGCGTAATCGAACCCCCGTTCGCGGCACTACCAACTTTCTTAACCATTTTTGTATGGTATTATATAGATTAAAGCTATACCAATGTACTTCCACGAAAATGAAATTTCACATAGTATCATAAGAGTATTCAAACCAACATTTATCACTGTCCGAGAGTAGTTGTTAAACGATACGATCAAAGTCTCTGGATTTTCTAAACAATATCTACCAACAATATCCCAATTTCTTATCAGTTTGGGGTGCTATCTAAGCGGGGGGGGGCACTATTGTATCGCACCACTTCCATTTTTCCGTGCTGTAATCCTGATTTTGGCAGAAGAGGGAAATCTTGGGTGATGCTCAAATTTAGGGCAGCACGGTAAAATGGGCGGGGCCAAGTGCATTCAGACATAGTGGCCCCCACCGCTAAGGTAGCACCCAGTTTGGTAGGAGGCATTTCACCTCTAGACCGCAAAAATGGACATGTGCCGGGAACTCTGCTCCCTATTTATCTGGAATTGATCGTTTATTCGGCAGAATATTCGAATATTGGGCCGATAGAATATTGGGACAAACAAATTATCCAAAAAATTGACTTTTCCGAATAATCGAGTTATTCGGATATTCGATTACTCGTTTATTCGGCCGAATATTCGTTGACATACTCTAGTGCTGGGCCATTCCCACTGTCGGCGGCGTTTCTGGGTGGTAGAATAGGTACAGTAGGTAACCCACACATATTGACGACGGTGGAAATGGCCCAGCACCCCTGTTTTGGAGAAGGACGCAAATACAGGGGGCCGGCAGATACGAAAACGGGGCAAACTTCTCACTCGTGTAACGGCATTGTGGGTCGTTTCAGACGCTTCAAATTGTATAGGCGTTGTGTTCTGAGCCATACGATTCTACTTGCATAATTATCTCAAATACAATACCGCCCCTATCTTTTGGACATTGGGCGCGCTAGAGCGACGGAGCGCGCCGTTTGACGTCGTTTTTGAATAACTCGCTTCAGAGTGGTCCAATCGGAAAATGGAAGCCAAATTCGAAATCAGCATCAAAAATGCGATCTACTGAATGTACAAAATTTCAAAATGGAACACAGTGGAAGATTTTGGGTTACGGTAGCCATCCAATGTCCCTCGTGTCCAAATGGGGCTGGCGTTTAAGTGTTTTTACAAGTGGATTTCTTGACGTTCTCTTGTATTTAGCATATGCCATTTGTTATCCTCTGTGTTTCTTCTGAAACATTTTGACAGCGAAAAAATTAATAAAACTTCATAAAAAAAGTCATTTTTCCTAACAATTTATGGATTTTGATGTAGCAAAATCACGAAGTTCTTCTATATCAGTGACTTATTCTAAGATAAATTGCAAAACTTCGAGAAGAAATCAGGTATTAGAAGTTAAACGGAAATCGCGCCCTGAAATCGGGTTAATCATTTGATTTCACATTCAAAAAAGGTAGGTATCATAGCGCATTTCAACAACCATGTAAGGAATTCGCTTTGCAATCTTTGTTTTTTCTCCTCACACGAATAAATCATGTCCAGAGTCAGCCAGTGTACGGAAATGCACCAAAAATGAACAGTTCAAAAAAATTTCATTCAAAAATTAAAATTTTTATTACGTGACCAATTTCAATTTTCATGCTGAAATACTCCTCGAGTTCTATGTTTTTCGTGTATGGCGCGTGCATTTGTTAAGAAATTGCTTCGAAAATATAGAATTCCTGACCTTTTCCGATTATTTTTCAGAAAAATAAATAAATTATCGAAAGTGAATTTTCACTGAGATCACAAATTTTGAATTTCTTTCCAGATTTCTCTTTGAATCCCATACATGAATTCATTTGAATTCCTTCATTACATGAATGTATTTCGAAAATGTGGAAATCGTGAAAAATTTCAATCTTTTTTCCCGAAAAAACAAATGAAATTTGAATTTTCTCTTAATTTCCATTCTCAGTGTGAAAACGTTCTAGGAATGTTTCACGGTTCATGTACTCTGCCAACGCGTAGCTAGATGCCTCCGAGGGCGCGGCCTGAAACGCCGCCCCATTCCATGTAGCGAGAATTTAAGGGTTTTAGCTACGATAGCTAAAACCCGCATATTCTTGTGTCGTTCGAACCAGTGTTCTCTCTGACGCTAAACCCGTACTCAGGCAATTCACCGCCCCGAGCCGCACTGGATAGGGACACGAGCAGCCTGACAGGGCGGCTCGGGGCGCCAAATTTGCCGATCTTCGGGCCACAGCTGTTGCCGATCGGGCGCCTGCAGTTCGGCTCGATCTCGTATCCTGTTGTCATGGCAACTGCCGTTCGTAGTCCTAGGGATATCAGGAACCGCTGTAGCTCTCTCGTACAAGACCGTTCTTCGCTCGTTTCACTTCTTACTCCGCACCATTGGTTCGCCTACCTTTATACCCCGGGTATAATGGAACATCTGGGTATAAGCTTCCGGACTTCGCTAAGCAAAGTCCGGAAGCTTATTCCCCTTAGCATTCTTATACCCGGAGTATACCCGTTGACGAATCCGGCTTCTGTAGAACATATTGCTGTTCCACTCCAAAAAGTGACCTTTCCAATGGCAATATCGCGGCAAAAGCTATTCCAATTCCAGGGATGTTTTTTTCTCTGCACGAATTTCAACTAGTGTGTCTTTCAGCCCTAATCAAGTAGTTATACTGGCCCTATCTATAGCCCCGTCATCGTAGTACCTTGGATAAATTGAGAAAACCTCCCAAAATGAATCATTAGAACTTTTTTATCGTATTCTCCGAGCGTTGCAAATATCAAACGGCATCCCTTACACAATTTGATGTATGTAATCTCAGTATCAACTTTAGGAGCACTCCATATTTTTCAACTATTTATTAGGTTCAAAAACAAAAACAATCAACAGACAAATCAACAAAAACAATCAACAGACAACCCAACAAATTAAAGTTAAATGGAGAAGTGTCTGGCGATAAATGATTTAATGACGGCGATGCTTCTTAACCCCGAGGGTCAAGAACATGTATCGATGCCAGCTGCCACTATACTTTGTTCCGATTTCCGCATTCCGATTTCCGCAGTTTTTTGGCCTCGGAATTCCGCTTCCCGATTTCCGAAAATTTGAAACTTGTTTCGATTTCCGAAATCTTTATTTTGTTTCGATTTCCGAGTTTCGTTTTCCGAAATTTTAATTTTGTTCCGATTTCCGAAATTCAAAATTCTTACTCCGCTCATCCCTGACTAGGACTGATAAAATGTCAAAGTCCAGGAATGCAAGGGAAAATCTACAGGTATTAGGGCATTCTATCTGATTAGGGCCTTTCGCGTTGCTGCAACATGCCGAGGAGCCGAGTCTGGGACCGGAATAACAGATTATGTTCTTTAGTCAGACAAAAACGCTTTTTGAAGGCCAATTTTCAGCTGTGATACAATCGATTGAAAATCGGACTCTAATGACCGTTCTGGATCAGCTACAAAACTCGATTTGTTATATGGATACCGGACTAGCTTTTCTGCACTTCGCAGCAAAGCGAAAAGCCCTAATTAGCCCTTAAAGCTGCGCCTATAAATTTTTGGATACATTTTCAGTAGCGGACTGTCAACTAAATGTAATTTGGGAGCCCTAAACTGCGCCTTGTGCCTTCAAGGCGTTAAAACAAGCTCCACCCTCCTAATGTAGCGCTCTTCGGTTTTATTCTGTTACATTTGTCTTCACTGCCGAAATACAATTATACCATCACCTTTTTCCGCCATCAAAAAGCATTTCCCTTAAAGGCAGCGTTCACGATGATCATCCTCGTTGACTTTCCACAGTGAAATGATAGGCAAGAAGGATCCTAGGCTCCCAGTGTCGAAAGAACGGTAGAAAACGAGCCAGGAGCGGCAAAATAACGGCTGCAAACAAGCGTTTTAGTGCCCCAGACACGCCTGGTGCCCCAGATCCGCCCCTCGAAAAGAACAAATGAAGACTCAGATTACAGGAATGATCAAGTCAAGGAAGTGCTGGTAAGTGAGCTGATCGCTTCATTGCACTGATAGGTATCATCCTTCTAGCGGTCAATTCCTCCACGCTCAAAAATCAACGTAAACAAGAGAGGGCCTATTTTTGCTCAAAAACGCGTCTTTCGTGTCCTTTTTAAGCATGCCTTCCTATATAGGGCACCAGACCTTTCACCGTGGAGATATCGGAAGTGAAATTTATTATGAACACTACCTTTAAAGGCACAGTCCAAGCCCGTGGGTAAAATTTGATATTATGGTCCGGCCGCTCTGGGTATCAACCCTGCCAAATGCGGAATCTCAACTCCTCAGGATAGGCGAGAAAACCCGAGCACCCAATCCCTCCGCCCCTCAAATCAGCGCCCATTAGCTCCGTCCACTTCAGGGTTTTCGGTCTTAATAGGGACGAGACGCGCTACGGATTTTGATCAAAATCTACGTTCTTCCATTTGTTATCGGTCTAGCTTTATGAAATGGTCTGCTACGGCGCGATGGCTGCGAACGACGGGCAAAAACAGGCCTGAGACAACTCACCAAGAATTTTTCAACGTCCAAATTGGCAATATTTCAGAAGCCATAGCTTCGTTCTTAGTGGGTTCTGAGTGATTCTAGAGACACCGTTGTGATCAGCGCGGAAATCTTTTCAAGTTTAGCAAGAAAGCTGGAAATCGATTCTGAGGTTCGACTGTGCCTTTAACACGGAAAGATCACCGAATATCTGTTACAATTTCAAAAATGTACAGCGCGGGGGGGGGCGGCAAAAGGCTGCTGCTCCATCTAAGGATCAGCTGCTCAAGATCACCTCAGTTTAAGTTGAAATCTAACCTCAACAGAATCCCGACTGACTTTGATGTGCTCGTGTTGTGTACGTAGAAAACACCGCAAGTAGAGAACGGGTAACAAGAATACTAGAAGCAGTAAGAATAAGGTAAAAGAATACGCTGAAATAACCATACGAAATGAATAAAAGGGAGGATCAAGCCACAAGTGATGATGGAAGGACAAGAACGAATGAATCAATGAACTAAGGTTGTGTTGTGTGCATAAGTGGAGGATGTAGACGTGTTCACGCGTGTTTCGTAATCAATAAGGTAGAGAAGAGCTGTGGCCCTGATAGCAACAGAATACCAACTGGAGTTGCCATTTCAACACAAACACAGGTCCAGTTTCTTTGGGAACTGCAGTTGGTCAGCTGTTGCCGATGGCGGAAGTGGGAGGAGCCAGTTCGGCTCGGGACCCCGTATCGCCTGAGTATATTCTCGCTATAATTTTGTAGCGAGAATCTACGGATTTCGCGACAGCCTGTGTTGAATTCAATCTCAAACCCGCGTTGGCTACGCGGAACGCAGGGATGCGGTTTGAACAGTGTTGGCACAGTCAACCCACGGATAACTTGACACTCTGTGGGTGGTCGTGGAGGGTGACCCCGTGTCGCTCTCTGCAAGACCTTGCAAGGGATGATTTTGGCCGCTGGTATGCTGCAGGCCGTGGGGAAGAAACGGCGATGCGCTCGATCGCAGCGGGGATCGTCTTTCTAGTACGGATCAAGACTGGGTGGGTCGATCGACCTAGTGCTGTAACGAGAATTTGCGTAGAAAATGAGGGCGCTGTAGCTAAAATTTCACCAACTGAGGCTAAACTTTCCGTAATTTACGTAAATTCTCGTGTCAAAACTAGACTTGATGCCTCCGAAACCCTGGGCATCTCTGGTTTCCGTGTGAGGCATTTAGCTACGCGTTGGCGGAGAAAAGCGCACAAATTTAATCAGCAGTCATTTTAAAAATGCTGAATTCAAAAAAACGAATTCTCTCCGCGAAAAAAATTAAAAATTTCAAAGTTGAATTTTCATTATTAGAACAATTTTTTTAATGTTGATACCAGAAACTTCTTTGAATCCCATGAATCTCGTCACAAGATATTGTTTCAAGAATAAGATAATCTGGAAAATTTTCCATTTTTCTCCCAAAAAAAATGCAAAAGCTGAATTTTCAATAGAATTACCAGTTTTGAGTTTCTTTCTTGAACACTTCTGGATTCTCTTACTATTGGAGTTCCAGTCGCGAGAAAAGGTTTTTCTAGCGTTACTACGTGGAATTGCGTCCGCATTGTGGTAATTTTGAAAACTTTGAATTTTTCCTACAAAAAAATGAAATTTTAAAATTGAATTTCTGGTGAAAAGAACGGCTTCAGAACTCATTCCAGAACCCTTCTAGAACTCCATAATATCTCGAATTCACTAAGTATACTGAATAAATACAATTGTAGGAATTGGTATATGAGCACCCCGTCGTTCGGCCCTCCACCGCTCGCCTGCCAGGCCATTGCCTACGCCAGGTCGCTTTACCATCCCACAGCCCATCCAAGCCGATTATCGATCACATTTCTCAGGGGCTGAAACCCTAACCACTATGAAACCTCATAAAATTCAGCATCATAGTCAGTCAGTGCATTACTTTCCGAAAACATCAGTAGAACTGTTTCGGAAACATGGAAAACATGAAATTTTTCCTACAAAAGTTCATTTTTTTGTAGGGAAAATTCAAAGTTTTCAAAATTACCGCAATGCGGACGCAATTCCACGTAGTAACGCTAGAAAAAGCTTTTCTCGCGACTGGAACTCCAATAGTAAGAAAATCCAGAAGTGTTCAAGGAAGAAATTCAAAACTGGTAATTGTATTGAAAATTCAGCTTTTTTACATTTTTTTTGGGAGAAAAATGGAAAATTTTACAGATTATCTTGTTCTTGAAACAATCTCTTGTGACGAGATTCATTGGAGTCAAAGAATGTTCTGGTATCAAAATCTTTAAAAAAATGTTCTTATAATGAAAATTCGACTTTGAAATTTTTATTTTTTTTTTGCGGACAGAATTAACTTTTTTTTTGAATTCAGCAATTTAAAATGAATGCTGATTAATTTTATGCGCTCTACATGAACAGTGAAACATTCTTAGAATGTTTTCATACTGAAATTGGAAATTGGAAGAAAATTCAAATTTCATTTGTTCTTTGAAATAAATTCATATAACGAAGGAATTCAAATGAATTCAAGTATGGGATTCAAAGAGAAGTCTTGAAAGAAATTCAAAATTTGTGATCTCAGTGAAAATTCACTCTCGATAATTTATTCATTTTTTTGAAAAATAATCGGAAAAGGTCAGGAATTCTATATTTTCGAAGCAATTTCTTAACAATTGCATGCGACATACACGAAAAACATAGAACTCGAGAAGTATTTCAGCATGAAAATTGAAATTGGTCACGTAATAAAAATTTTAATTTTTGAATGAAATTTTTTTGAACTGTTCATTTTTGGTGCATTTCCGTACACTGGCTGATTCTGGACATGATTTCTTCGTGTGAGGAGAAAAAACAAAGATTGCAAAGCGAATTCCTTACATGGTTGTTGAAATGCGCTCTGATACCTACCTTTTTTGAATGTGAAATCAAATAATTAACCCGATTTCAAGGCGCGATATTCGTTTAACTTCTAATACCTGATTTCTTCTCAAAGTTTTGCAATTTATCTCAGAATAAGTCACTAATATAGAAGAACTTCGTGATTTTGCCACATTAAAATCCATAAATTGTTAGGAAAAATGACTTTTTTATGAATTTTTATTAATTTTTTCGCTGTCAAAATGTTTCAGAAGAAACACAGAGGATAACAAATGGCATATGAATGTGCTAAATACGAGAAAATGTCAAGAAATCCATTTATAACAACACTTATACGCCAGCCCCATTTGGACACGAGGGACATTGGATGGCTACCGTAACCCAAAATCTGCCACTGAGTTCCATTTTGAAATTTTGTACATTCAGTATATCGCATTTTTGATGCGGATTCCGAATTTGGCCTCCGTTTTCCGATTGGACCACTTTGAAGCGAGTTATTCAAAAACGACGCCAAACGGCGCGCTCCGGCGCTCTAGCGCGCCCAATGACCAGAAGATAGGGGCGGTATTGTACGTTAACGAGCATGTGTGCTCTCTTTAGAGGCAGTGGTAGCGATGAGAAAAGTTGTTTAAAAAACAATAAAAATCAGCTTGATCCGAAAACGGCTACAAGACCACGAAGTTTTCGCGGCAAGAAACGAGTTATTAAGACCCTGAAATTCCAATTCGCGCATATGTGCACAGCGCCGCCCAAAAAGATCGAAGTCTCATGCCGAGCAGTCAAAAATCATCGACATTAAGAGGAAGAAATAAATGCAAATTTACCTAATAAAAACAATCGAACAATGAAAGAAAGCACTTGAGTAAATGTTTTTGTCTAGATGAGTACATGAATATTCGAGCAGGTCAGTCCGAAAGTTGATGTTCATTGATTGAAATTCAATTTCAAGCCAGCTGATGTTCTTGATATAAGAGGTCATCGATGCCGATGATGTGGAGTGTGCCCGTCCACCATAAAAAGACAAGAAAGTTCAGGCTTCATATTTAGCCCGAAACAGCGGTTTTTTTGCGATTTTTTCTTGTAAGTCATACTACTCTAAACCCAGAAAAGGGTTTGGAGAGAGAAAGAAGACAAGCATAGTTGATCGCGACCACTTGACTTACTTGACTTAATCGGTTGGCTTTCGCCTGACGCGGTCATTCCGCA
Organism: Aplectana chamaeleonis; assembly: GCA_029168955.1. Lineage (NCBI taxonomy): Eukaryota > Metazoa > Nematoda > Chromadorea > Rhabditida > Cosmocercidae > Aplectana > Aplectana chamaeleonis. Next base: position 206,115 of record JAPDOI010000666.1, read on the forward strand.
TCTTCACCGAGGTGTGCCGTCCTAGTAGTCAGCCGTGTCCATTTTTCACGGTCTTCAGCCACAATTTGAACACATTCCATCCAGCTGTCACTATTCCATTTCCTGCGAAACGAAACATCGCGCCTGAACTGTCTTTCGATGCCGAGTGACTTTAAATCCTCTTTAACCACATCCGTCCAGAACTTTCGCCTACGCCCAGGTGGCCGTTTCCAGACAGGATTTGGAAGCATTTTTAAAGCGTGTTGTACGAGACGATCCGGCGTTCTTCTTAGTATATGCTCGAGCAGTCGAAGTCGACTTTCCATTGCTGCTTGAGATGGCGTTAGGAGATGCTGGCACCTCCCTCGTGTCAAGCGTTGATGTACTGCGTCGATTTCGTTGTAAAGGTCTTCGTTATGGCATACACGCGGCCAGAAATATCCAAGCAAACGCCTAAAAGCTTCCTCTCCGTGCAATCCAACCTTTCCATCTGCGTTTTCGGTGCTGCCCACGTCTCCGATCCGTACATCATGATAGGGCGAATAGCGGATAGGTAGACGCGCAACTTGACTTCCTTCGCGATGGTGGTAGACCACAAACACTTGGTTAGAGAATTGAATGCAGACGTAGCTTTCGCACATCGTTGTCGAATATCCGCTGCATAACTACCATCGTTCTTCAGCAAACAGCCCAAATAACAGAAATCGTCCACCAGTTCGATACGTTGTCCGTCCACACAAACTCCAGTTGAAGGCCTCTGAGAGACCCACATCTGCTTGCATTTGTCGGGACGAAGACGAAGTCCATAGGCTGCGGCATACTTCGAAACGAGGTTCACAATCCTTTGCAGTTTTGCGTTGTTTTCAGCGAATAACACAATGTCGTCGGCGTACTCCAGGTCGACAAGGAGCGTCCTGATGGTGTTAGGATCACATCCGCAGGAAACTGTTCTGCAACTCTACGCATGATGTCATCAACGGCGAAGTTGAAAAGAAAAGGTCCTGCAACGGCTCCTTGCCTTACTCCTGTTTTCACCTCGAAAGCTGACGTAAATCCGACAGGTGTACGAACTGCTGCTGTTGTTCCTTTGTTCATGTCCTCGATTAACCGAACATACTTTTCCGGGACTCCATCTGCTCGCAGAGCATTGAGCAATCGATCACGATGAGGAGAGTCGAACGCGGCTTCAAAGTCCAAAAAAGCAAGCTGTAATGGCTTCGAAAACCGCTGCCACGATTCAATTACTCTTCTCACGACGAACACTTGGTCGATGGTCGATCTTCCAGGTCGAAAACCGGCTTGCTCATCTCTGGTCGTTCCTTCACGATGTTTGATAAGTCGCTCGAGAATGATACGTTCTAAAACCTTGTACATGACACGAAGTAGAGAGATTCCTCTGTAGTTCTTAGGATCCGTGACGGATAGCTTCTTGTGAAGAGGTACGATGATCGCATGTCTCCACGAATCGGGTATCCTTTCGCTCATCCATATGGCACGGATGGTGCTGGTCATTTCACGAATCCCAGACGGAGGAAGAGCTTTCAGCATTTCAGCAGTGATGTTGTCATCTCCACCTGCCTTTCCAGTCTTCATTTTCCGGACACAATCCAAAACTTCAGACTCAGTCGGCGGTTCCTCACTGACATCGTAATGTGTGCTCTCTGAACATGCGGGAGCTCAGGTACTGATGGCGCTGGACGATTCAGTAGTGAACTGAAGTAATCCTTCCATATTGGCAGCGTCGCATCACCAACTGCAACTCCATTGGTAGTGTTCAAGACAGGAGAACATCTCTTCATCTTCCCGCTATACTGTCGCAGCAACGTGTAGGCTTTCTTCGGATTCTTCTCCTCCCAAGCCTTCTCGAACTCCTTAGCTCTACACGTCCACTCTCGTTCGCGGTCACTTTGAAGCTGCCGACGCAACTTCCTCCTCAGACGCTTCTCCTCCATGAAGTTTCCTGCAGTTCGGAGAGCACATACTCTGTTGTAGGTAGATGTTGTTTCTTCTGAGACGTAGGCGAACTTCTTCTTAGGCTGTACAACCGGGAGTGCCTCTTTCGAAGCGTCCTGGATGCACTTGACAAAAGAATCCGCGTCGCAAAGTTTCTTCTTAGTCCGTACTCCGATGTGAATAGAAACGCGTTGTCGGAAATTCCTTCTGCACTCTTCATCTCTGAGACTTGTCATGTCAATCCTCTGGAGAGGCTGAGCCCCTCGCTTCCTCTTATGAATCCTCGCAGTGAAGTTCAACAGAACAGGACGGTGATCCGAATCGAATGCGACATCCCACACAGCTCTAGATCTTCGAATGTCCGATACTGGAATATTCCTCGTCAGGACATAGTCAAGCTGTAGTTTCAAAGTTGTCATCTTCCGCTTCCGCTGCTCTTCCGGAGATAGCCGGGTTGGTCCCTGCCACGTAAGCTGATGGCGGCGATGATTCCTCTTGAATGTCGATGCAATAATCAGACCACTGCGTTCTACAAAAGTCGACAAAGGCGGTAGCCATTGTCCGATGTTTGCCCCACTGGGTAGAACCATTTACCGAGTACTTCGGATTCCTGATCAAGTCCCATCTTCGCATTTGCGTCAATCCCTCACGACAACAGCATGTTGACAAGGTATCCTGGCCAGCAACGTATTGAGTTCCTCATAAAACGCATCCTTCGAATTGTCTTCGGCGGTTTCAGTGGGCGCATGAGCACTCACTATCCACAGATTGAATCCTCTGTGATCCCGCAGTCGTACGAATGCATTCCGACACGACGTTGAGCCGAACTCCTTGACCATACCATTGAAATCCTTCCTTACAGCTATTGCACAGCCTCCCACTCTCCTATCGTCAGCGTTACCGCAGTAGATGGTGTACTCTCCGACGCTGATGACGGGTCTATCTCTGAGGCGGGTTTCCTGCAAAGCAGCAAACGGTGCATGGAAATAGCTCAGAAGTCTGGATAGAGCAGTTTTTGGATATCACTCGACAGCGATCGACAGTTCAGGGTGGCGAAATTGTGGCTTGTGGCCAAAGACTCCATGACTCCCTAGGTACGGATCCTAAGGTGTTATGGACCAGAGGCCTTAGTGTGCCGGACGGCGACACCTTTATGCAATGTGCGGGATACTTTCGCGATATATTAATAGTTGTGCACGCTATATCGCTCGAACGTTCCCTGTGTACACTCAAACGTCTGCTGGGTTCAGTAGAAGCAGGGGCACCAACGAGCAGGTACCAACAGACTTGTATACACACCCCCACTGCCTTTAAATACTATTAGTTAAAGGCACTGTTCGCGATAAACTTCCTCCTCGAATTTTTCATGACAAACGCTTCTCGTGGCTCTCAGAAGCAGAACAGCGTCGAAAAAACGGGACGAAAAGCTACCCAGGAGCCGCAAAACGGCTTAGAAAAGTGGGCAAACCCCGCCAATGTGGGCAAGTCCCGCCTCTTCCCACCCCTCGTTGTGAACAAATGAGCACTCGAAATCGTGAGTAGAGCGATGGTTTCCGATCAAAAGCCCCGTTCTTCCCTTCATTCTCAACTTCTCTCTTTACTCAGGTCAGCTCGCATACATTGGCTGCAAAAGACGGAAGTTACAAGCCTCGGACAACTCATCCACCATTTTCCCTAGCTCAATTTTTGAGGGACCATAACTCCATTCCCAGAAGGTCTTGTACGATTAAAGAAGCATCATTGGAATCAGAATGGGAGCGGTTTCAAGATAGGCAAAACAACAGAAAAGCGATTTTTATCGCGAACAGTGCCTTTAAAAACTAGGATATGTGTAATTTAAACTAGCAAGAAGCCCACTTTGCAGGGTGATCTCAGCAAAGTCTACTGACTTGAAACTACTTAAAATAAAGACGTAGAGGAATCCATACTGAAAATCCATACTTGAGAACTGAAATAAATATGAGAAGATTATTTGAAATTTGCTCCATGTCAAAGAATCTCCGCTTCTTTAACCTTCATAAGAAATAAAAGCAAAAGATGTAAGACAACAGTAGTAGTCAGAGAGTTTTGAACACTAGAGGTTTATACTTTCGAACGATTCGAACCTCTCGTGAACTCTTGTATTGTCCTGGATTACGCTCAGCTGCAGTTCGTTCAACTCGTCGTAGCGGTTCTGGATTTCATTTGCCACATTTTCAGCTCGAACAGCTTCCACCTGGTGGCGCTTGGCGTTCTCCATCGCGTCCAGGTATGCCAGCACCCCATCAGCGTTCTAAACACAGGCAGAAAAGTGTGTAAAGCAAGGATGACAGAGTCAGACACGCAATGCAGCTTCTATGTATTTCAGAGAACTGGGCTGTGTTGGTCATTGCAGGCGGCAAATTAACGAAACACAAGCTTCTGGAACTTGTACGATACTGACTTGGAAGGCAATAATCACCCGCTGATAATTGCTTGAGAATTGAGGGTGCTGTCGTTTTCGAAGCCAAATTCCGGTCCACATTTGCGAACAACGGCTGTTGCATCACGCAAAATGATGATAATGGTCCACTTGGTCCGGCATGATTCACCTTTCTCCCAGCACGATTATCATCGTGTCGCGTTAGGGGGTTTTTAGAGTTCTATCGCGGCGCGGCGCGATTTCATAATTCATATGCGAATCGACGAGCGGCGCGTTATTGATCGATGCGCACAGAAAACATCTCATCGCGCCGCGCTGCGATGAAACTCTAAAATAGGCCTTAGGCAGCAGCCGTAGTCCGCAAATACAGACCGGAATTTGGCTCCGAGAACAACAGTATACCAACATATAAACGAAGCCACCGAATTTTGTGAGAACTGTTCACTTACGTTTATGTCAATAGCATTCGCAAGTGGTCTCAACTGAGCGAGCTCGTTGCTAAGCAGATCTCGTGAAACAATAGCCAGCTGAAGTTGTTCAGACAGTTCCATGCTTTTGGCCATTGAAGCTTCCAGACTCAACGCCAATGATGAGCATCTAAAACATCTGTTATTTTTGTAGTTACCATTAGACGAACACTCAGCAGATGAACTCGCAAGCTTGAAAGCTAAAATTTGTTGCTCAAAAACTCAAACGATAGCCACATCAAGATAGCCTCTAGGGCTCCAATAGGGTAATCTTGGAGAAGCTGGCTGCTGTGAGCTTATTTTTGCTGGATTTCTTGCAGTCTTTGTTAAAAGAATACAAGAGAAAACCAGAAGCAGCCCCGTCTGATATCAAGGTACCCACATTTTCGCTGGTTCTGGTCTTCCCTATAGAGATCTAGAGGGAAAACCTTGTGATAAAATGCGATATAAAATGATTCATCAATTTGCGTTTTTCCAACTGACGTTCAGGAAACCGTTAATCGATAGATTTTCGAGGCAAGTCGGTATTATATCAACAGCTTGATTGCAAACACAGGGCACTTGTGTTTCTAATCTGACTATTTCAAAACGCCACGGGAACCAAAAAAACGGAAGAAGGAAACCAACGCTGTCCGAAACGGTTTTTGCTCACAATGACTTGTTCTCGTTTAATTTTATTAGCGGGTCAGATGACTTGCCCTCAACATGTTTAATGCAGGCAACTTCTGCTACAAAATCTCCGTGTCCGCAGCTGTTTCCTACGTCCGCATGAGGGAATACGGCGATTAATTCTCAAAATAGGACATCTCTCAGGTTGCAGTAATGCGGGAAGATTGGTAAGTTTTGTCACCATACTTCGCAAGCACCCTGTAGATACTGGAAGAGGTACATATTTACAATATTTTGTTCTACTTTCTAAGCAACTTTATTGGTCTGAAAGCAAAGATTTTCAACTTTGGTCGTTTCCCGATTACCGTTTGTCGACTTTTTTCGCACGGATTTCGCCGACTGCCGGTTTTTTGAAATTCTTCGCCGTGAATCCCTGATTCCGACGCGCTTTGGAGTCATTATGAAAAGAATGCGGAAGTTTCAGAGATAAACTTTTAGCATTGTCCTCTAATATGAACTATTCAATTCGGGTATACAAGACATCAACCCTCACATTAAACTGCTATGAATATGCTCTGTTTACTGACTTACTTTTCCCTTGACTCTCGCAATTCATCGTTGAGCTTGCAACTTTTTGTTTCCAGCTCTTCTCGCGTCCGGGCAAGTTCCGTCTCCTTGTCAAGCAACCGTGATGTGAGCTCATTCACCTAAAGCACTCCAACTAGGTAACTGAAAAGCCAACGTTTGTTTTCCCTTCCGAACCCAGGGTTTTTGACTTGTCGCGAAGAAGTACAGTAATAGGCAGACTTCCGCATGGAAACAAGTGGTAACAAGCCATTAACCGAATGAAATATTACACTGCACTTAAAGACAGTGTCCACGTTGGAAACTGTCTTCGCGTTTACACCGGAAATCGAAAAGTGCGGGAGGGGGGCTCATGGTAGCAGTAATGTCGAAAAAAGGCCAAAAAAGAACCTCAAATAGCCCTACACGACCCTGAACTTCTGTGTAAAGCGCAATCCCCTCCCTCTGTACTCAACGGCCACTGATCGGAACAAACAACTGAAAGATCGACTCAAAAGAAGAAACAATATCAAAATGGTGTGAATTTGTTCAATCCGTGCATCATGGGGGAATGGTTTGATAGTTAGGTAATCGTATGTTTTGTTGTAGTAAATTTTTTCGTTGTTCGTGTGGATTCATAGCAGTTGAGCGGAGTGGGCGAGGATTGTGGTGTACAACGAAGTTTAGGGACGTGTAGGGCTATTTGGGCTCTTTTTTATTTCTTTATTTTATTTATTTATTTATACATGGAACACCACGCGTGAACAGAAAAGCGGGAAAAATTAAGGCATAAACGTATAACACGGAAACCGAAATTACTGTGATGTGAGAATGGCTCAAATAGGTCAATACAAATGAGTCACAAAGCCTGCGGGAAGCAAACTAAGCAGTCTCTTGGAGGTACTTGTCGATCAGCTTTTTTCATTGGGCTAGGGTAGTTGACAATGGATATTTCTTGGCTAGCTTCAGAAATTCTGAGCCGTCTCTTTGAGTGAAAAAGTAGGCCCTGATACAGGTTTTGGCTCTTGAAAAATTGAGCTTGGACGCACCACCTCTCGTGTTTGAAGAGGAGAACCTATAAAATGAGTCGATGCAAATAGGTACTGCACCGGTGATTAGTTTTTCAATCATAATGAGATCATATTTCTTTCTCCGATAGAGTAGGGTGGGAAACTTGAACGACTTATTACGGACAGAAGCTGATGAAGTTTTAGTGTAGTCACACCTATATAATCTCATCCAAAGCTTTCTAGTAAAGTTATTTTGAACTGCTTCAAGTCTCTGAATGCATCATTTTGAGTTTGGGCTAAATACGGTAGTGCCATATTCCAATAAGGGACGAATATACGACTTGTAGGCTAGTATAAGGTGTTCAATTGAATTCGTGGACAGAGCTTTGAACAGGTTGTGAATGGCCCTATCTGCCCTATTTTAGCCGTTTTACGACACTGCTGTTGCCGTAGGCCCCGAACCTTTCGAATCTCGGTGAAGACTCGGATACGGTTCCTATCGTGGGCACTGCCTTTAGCTTTTGCTGATCAAATTGCTAATATATGCATTGTTAATTCTATTCTAGGGTTCTACAATGACTTCCTCGCTAAATAGGCGTTGCTTGTGAACTAGCATTGAGATCACTGCGAGAAATTTGATGCACTTTCATTGACCAAGTTTTTGATATGAGCTTTGTGAATTATGGTCTAAGAAAGTTTCTTATTGTTCCATGTATTTATGGTTCCTAATTTTCGCCCGGAGCGGAGAGACAGCGTGGCTTGCGTTGCTCTCCGATCCCGCTTCGAGCGGCAATTCGTGTGAGCCATTGGAGGTGGTCAAGTGACCATTGTCTTGAAATTTCCTTAGCGTCCTGGCTATGTCGCTGCAGAAGTGGCACAACAAAACCTTAATTGTCAAAAGTCTAAGTGGGAAATCCAGAATCGTTACCATAATATTCGGATCACCGTTACTTGCTTGTAAACCACATTATTTAGACTAATCCATGAGTTGAAGGTAGTGTTCACGATGATTTCCCGAGTTTTCCACTCAGAACAATGCGTTGGCAACCAAGTGTAACTAAAATTACGAAGAAACAGCGCGAAATGCACTAAAACGTCTTATTTCAGTGACATTATTCTATAACATGGACTAGTTGTCCGTTTGAATGAACATGTTCACGGTGGTTGTCACCGGTGAAAAAAAGGGGCTAATCGAAATTTGGAGAATATTTTAGGCAGAACAATATTAGTTAATGTCCAAAGCAAAAATGGAGCAAAGGAAAGCATATGATTGCAAAGGGCGGGTTCACAAAAGATTTTGTTTTCACAACGAACAGTTCCAGTGATACTTAAAGGCAGGGTCCACGATAAATTTCGTCCTCGGTTTTTGGCCGGAAATCGAAAGTTCAGAGTCTCATTGGAGTACTGGGGCCGAAAGAACAAACGAAAACGAGCCAGAAAGAGCTCCATACGGCTCCGAAGTCCGCTCGCGCTAGCCCTTTCGCTCGCGGTCGAGTTTCTCGACGTGAACGAAGGAACACTCGAAATCGCAAAATGAGCGATGGTTTTCGATCAGAAGCCCCGTTCTTCCCTTCATTCTCGACTTCTCTCTTTACTCAGGTCAGCTCGCATACATCGGCTGCAAAAGACGGAAGTTACAAGCCTCGGAAAACTCGTCCACAATGCTTCTCTAGCTCAATTTTTGAGGGACCATAACTCTGATCCCAAAAGGTCGTGCACGATTTCAGACACATCGTTGGAATCAGCATGGGACCGTTTTCAAGATAGGCTGAAAAACAGAAGAACGATTTTCATCGTGGACACTGCCTTTAAAGGCAGTGTTCACGATAGAAATCGTTTTTTTCTGTTTTTTCCGCCCATCTTAAAAACGGCCCCATGCTGATTCCAATAATACCTCTGAAATCGTACAAGACCTTCTGGGAACGGAGTTATGGTCCCTCAAAGATTGAGCTATGGAAACATGGTGGACGAGTAGTCCGAGGCTTGTAACATCCGTCTCTTGAAGCCGATCTATGCGAGCTGATCTGAGGGAAGAGAGAAGCTGGGAATGAAGGGAGGAACGGGGCTAATGATTGGAAATCATCGCTCATCTCACGATCTCGAGCATTCATTTGTTCACGTCGGTGGGCGTGTGTTGCGCTTTTGGGGTTTGCTTTGCGCTTGAAGTGGTAACTTTGGTCTCTTTTGGAGCGTTTCCTGGCTCGTTCTCATGCGTTTTTTCGACGTGAACGTTGCAGTGTGCCCCTCCACTACCCATTCTTAGTGGAAACTGAAACACATTTTTTATCGTGAACACTGCCTTTAAGCAAAAAGTTTTGGAATCATGTTACGGGTTCCAAAGAAATCCGAACCTGCCCACAAAACACATATGTCCTTTTTGTCAAGTTTAGTCCAGTAAATTTACGAGACACTATCGTTGCGGCAGACCGTGCGGCGTTTGGCACGTCAGAGACAAGCGGGGTTTCGATCGCGCGCGACTATCAACCTCCACAATCCTTCCATTCACAGGACGAAATCCTACGAAAGACTATGTATGGGAAAACTCAAACCTTATCGCCGAGGTAATCCTGCTCGCTACTCATTTTTCGCAGCATGCTCAGCTCCTCCTCCATGGCTCGAACTCGGGCCTGAAGTTCCTCACAGCGGTTTTCACGCGCTTTCACCTCCCTGAAACAGTCCCTTTTATAGTTGAAAAATGTACAGTTCCGCATTCACATCCCTGCGTAAGAATTAGCCAAGAATTGTGATTTCCTGCTTTATTCTGGACCCCAAAATATACTAACCCACCTTTCACCACTTTGCAACAAATCGTTTGTTCTTCGCATTTCCTCCCGTTGCTGGTCAATAATCACATCTTTTCCGGTGGAAATTTTTGCCAGGTCGACAAACTGCTGCTCAATTGGTGAAAGTTTTCGACCGCATTGCAACAATTCTCGTTCTCGTTCCTAAAAAATCACTGGAAGCAGATATTTTGTCCATCACAGACAAACCAGGAGAAAGCTGAACATGCTAAGTTGTAGAGTACCACTTCGGTCGTATACGCTGCATTAAATTCAACATCGTCTCATGGTCAGTGCTTCAAACCTTCGTTTTCGGATGTGGGAAGTATGCCAAACCTTAGGAATGAACGAAGCACATAAAACGGAATTACTTGTAAGCTGACTTGTGTTTAAAAGCATCAGGGAGACCTTCCCATTGAACTATTTCCAAATCCCATATCATCTGTTTCGAAGCGAAATTTACTCCGTTTCATTGCACACTCAGAAAAACCAAGAGCAGCTCGGGACGAGGGAAACGCCCACTCCCCGCCCATCGGCATTTGCAGCAGCTGCTCTCGGTATACGGGGGCAGCTGCTGGAAACTCTCTCACGGTCTGTGATTGGGCGGGGGCTTGTCCGCGAAAATTGGACCAATGATGTTTGTGGCTGGGCAGCTGCGGCTAGGGTGCAGGTTTTCTCTGTGGAAACGTTAGCGCTCCCAAGCTGCTGCACATTTGAAGCACCCTCTTAGCTTCGCCTCTGCTCCATTGTCATTGGCTAGAATCGTTATGCTGCCGAGCTGCTCGGTGGAAGAGGGCTGCACTTGCAGCTGCACCGATCAGCTTGGTACTGTCATGGCAGCAACTGCCCGAGTAGAGGTGGGGCAAGACAGAAGCGGGCCAATCACGAACGATTATACGAGTACCTGGGCGGAGCAAGAGGAGACAGCGAGAAAATGTGGGGAGAAGGAGACGCAACATACGAGCACTGACGCACGCGATGAACGGAAGTGGGTTTCACTCCGAAACAGAGGATAAGTGGACCTAGATGAAGGCAATAGATATTTGGGGATCATAGAAGCCATGTAGAGTTGTTCACGAAAAATGAAGCTCCTCATCAAATCACCAACTGTAAGGTGCTCCGCCTAAAAATGCTTCGCTGAATGAGGATGGGAGAACCCGACCCCGTCAGAGTTGATCGAACGACTAAGGTTCTCCCGAACGATACGCGCCGAAATAGTGACAGACGGGTGGTTTAAATCCATCCAGTCGAAACTGGTGTTCCTCGCGCGCACACGAACAGGGCCAATGGACCCCAGATCGCTTTTTCCGCTCCGGACGCGGTCGGTTTTTCTACCAAGTTTGGAAGGGGGCCTGAAGTCGAATCCGGTGTGGTAGTAATTTCACCGAACCTCGATGTTATGCAAGACCACTAACCTCGAAGTTAACATCGAAGTTTGTTGGAAACGCTAGTTGTAGATTCTGAAGCCCCTACTTACATTTTGTCGTTAACGCCGTTTGTATCAAAATCCCCTTTCCCATAACTTGCTCAGTTTGGAGGATTGAATTTCCTTAGTTGGTTTTACATTCCATCACCAAACAGGAACTACGATGTTAAAGAGGCTCTGAAGTTCATGTATTCACAATGCTGAGCCACTTTTTCGAACATGAATTTACATAAAAACCAGCACATCAGTATGGTTTGTGGTAATAAAGTGCACTCGTTAAATGCAGTGTCCACGATAAAAACCATGTTTGTTTTTTTTTGGTCGAGATCGGCAGCTGCGGGGCCTAGCGCAACCCTAACGTTGAAAAAACCAAGAAAAATGAGCTCGGAACGGTCCCCTACGGGCCCAAAGTTGGACACCCGTCAGCTCGTCACCCCCAGATGCACTTTCCACGCCCACTGACGTGAATAAAGGAATGCTCGAGATTGTGAGATAAGCGATAGTTTCCGATCAGTAGTCCCGTTATTCCCTTCATTCCCAACTTTTCTCTTTACTCAGGTCAGCTCACATACATCGGCTGCCAAAGACGGAAGTTACAAGCCTCGGACAACTCGCTCACCATGCTTCCCTAGCTCAATTTTTGAGGGACCATAACTCCGTTCCTAGAAGATCTTGCACGACTCCAAAAACATCATTGGAATCAGTATGGGACCGTGTTCAAGAAAAGCGGAAAAGCAGAAAAACGATTCTCATCGTAAACACTGACTTTAAGGAGTCCAACGGTCAACGACTGCAAGTTGGACAGAAAAGTCGTTTCGAGGAAAATTGGTTCTTAACTGCGAGTTAAGGTCAGTTTACTACACACCTCGTCAAATAAAAGTGAGCGGAATGCTTGTTACAAGTATGGTTTCCAACGTCTACGAAGTTCGAGAACGATTCATTTTGGAAAGCTAAGGCACTGACCTGGACTGACTTTAGCGGATCCACAGTTTCCCTAGAGATTTGCGGTTCTTCAACACTCTCAGAATGCATCTTTATTTCTGTTTTCCGGTTTCGTTGGGGCAATTCTACAGAAAAAGTTTTAAGTGACCCAACTTTTTACAAACTTTCTTTCTCTAAAAAACCAGAAAAAAGTAATACCAAAAATGCTGGAGCCAAGCATTCTCTGGACAGCTGTCACAGAACGTTCAAACTGTTTAGTGGCGTTTTCATATGTTCCATAGGACTGCATTCCGGCGTGACAGCGTTGACCTAAAAATAAACGTTCCAAGCAGTTTCGAACAGATTCATTTCATAGCTAACTAAAATCATCTATGGCATCGCACGAAGTAGAGTTATCTGGAGGTGCAGTTTTAAGGCTCCACATTTCACGGATGGTCTCAGCCGAGCAGAGAGTGGGACACAAAGAAAAAACCCATTACAATTTTGAGCGTTCTAGGCTTTAAATAGCGCTAACAAGATAACAATAGTCTCAAACGTTCTGTGTAAAGGCAAACTCACTGAGGGTGACATAGTATTGCCGGTCATTCCACGCTCCTCCAGGCGGTAGGAACTTTTTCCCGTCAAATTTGACTGAGCTTCGACAGTCGGCGTCGCGATCTCGATAGTACATGCCAGAACAGCCTAAAAACAATAGATGTTTCCGAGGTTCAGCACTATGTGTTCAACTCAGAAAGCGTTCTCGCGAGAAGCACATTCTTTTTGGTAAAGATAGAATTTCATGAGAAGAAATTTTCTTAGAATTTAATCTAGTGAATGGACAGGGCCGCGACGGTAGATTGTCGATCACGATCGAAACCCCGTTGACCAGCGGGATCGCTGATGCCGTGCGCGGCCACAAATGATCGAGACTAGTCCATTCGCTCGATTCGCCGGTCGCCTCATCAATTCTACTCTACAGAATTAACTCGGAAGTGGTTGGCGTTCGTCTACTTGCGATTCAAAACGCATTGACCGCGACGTCGCGAATGCAGCAAGGATTGCAGTGGACGAACGTTAACTAATTCTACTGCATAGTATATAACGACCATACCAGGAAATGCAGTCTGTAATGAAGTCCACAATAGTCCGTCATCTTCATCCAACTCCACATCTGCAGCCTCGACGAACACTCGCAGTGATCGGACTTAAACTTTCTCATTTAAAATCACTAATAATTCAGAAACCTATTAAAGGCTACCAAGGTTCGAAGACTGCCTGCTATTTTATCACTCAAAGTCGCTGAAGAGATGGGAAAGCGCTTCGAACTGAGAAAGACGAAATGGTGGAATTTTTTCATGATGACAAGGGAAGGATCATCACATGCCGTGGCCATTCTAGATGAAATTAGCTTTTTTGGGATCAGTTTTCAACGTAAATTTCGAATTTTTCCATTGAAGCTGCAAAAGGTTTCTCTGAACAGAGTTATGAGTTTTTTTATGTAGATTTCTATAGAAAAATGGCATTACACCTGCCGAAACCTACAGAAATCTTCCAAAAAACCGAAAACGAACCTCATATTCGTGTAGAGCACCTCAAATAGCCCCCCTCAACAAGTTCAGAGTAAAAAAAAGTGGGATTGAGTTGCCACCTGCGTGAAGCTGCGAAGCGGGAATTTTTTGCCCAAACGTCGTCTAGGGGAGTTATTTGGGGCGCTGAGGAGAAATATTAGGTTCTTTTCTGACACATAAGTTGATTATTGTAGGTTACGATAGGCATATGGTATTTTAGCGACTCATGTTCTTGAAAAAAAGCTCTCGCACAATAAAAATGCTAATCCTCTACTCTTTATGAGATGAACACGGGTATTTTACAAGAGTGCAAAAACTACGAGTGAGGCACGGATTCGAACCCGTGACCTCCTCCATCGCCGCAGCACCCACTGTCACTGCGCCAACCGGTTACGGTCAAAGTGGCTCTGACTTTGTATATGACGGCGCGCCGCCTTGTTCATCATAGCAACATATTTCGATGTTACAACACACTATGGAATAATTCCTGATGTAGAAATCACATCGGTGTATCTCAGGAAGCGACGAAGACTCATGGGTTACACGGTATGATGCATCTATGAGTGAAGCGCTGCAAACACATATAACTCCGTTCAGAAAAACGATTCGCAGCTGCAATACAAAATTCGAATTCTACGTCGAAAACTGATACTGAACACGCACATTTTATTTGGAATGGCCACGGCATTTAATGATCCTTCCCTTGTGAGAAAAGCGCGGACAGTTGTTTGTACAAAATTTTGCCGAGGTGTGAAAGGCTTTGGAAGGATATATAATGCAGATTGCAGAATTCAGAAGAAGCCACAGAAATCCAATGACTCAGCTTATTTGGATATTGTGAATATGCATTACTGAATGCAGCACTCGAGGGGCTGGGAAAGTGATCAAAATTATCTATCTAATTTTACAAGTATTACTTTCTCCTAGAAACGCATGCCTTGAAAGAGAAATTGACGCTTCTAAAGGAAAATGGAATGAATACGCCTAAAATGTTCTGCGCAAGTGATGTTCATGCATACAAAAAAAATTTTAAAAAAAGTTCACCTGATGATTGCTTAATTTCAGCTCAAATTGCATCTGGTGCGCTAAGGAACGGAGTAAATTTGGCCCCGAACCAGAAGATACACATCCGTTCGCCCAATCTTTTTAACACAGAGTTCATAAAATTTCTACAAAAACATCTTGACTGCCACGAGAAGAGATTTATTGAACATTTCTTCCCTTTCATTCTTTAACTATTAGGTTGAAGCGAAAGTTAGCCGAGACTCTTTTTTTGTGAAATCCGTCTAAATTTTTATCGCTGTTTTTTGGCCAAGTGTGTTACACCCTTCAAAAGCGCAAATCTTCTTCTCTCTAAAATAATTTTTGGCTCTCAACAAAACTTGGCGTATTTCAGGTCGAAACTTGATCACGTTAAAAAAATGTTGACTGAACGTAATTAAATGTTTCTACCAATCTCTAGGAACAGGCTAAAGCTGCCAAAGTTAGCTGAGCATTCAAACCATTCATGGACTATAGGACCATACCTGAAAGAAATCTCTATGGAGCGGAATTCGTATTTATTAACACGTTTTGTGAAGGTGCTATTACGGGTCTCAACGATGCTTAGTTCGATATGTGTTACAAGGTGCACACCCACGCCGCGTCGCGGCGTACTTGTGGTCGTGCTTTAGGATCTATGGATTATTTAAATTGCAGGGCGGTGCCTCGCTGTGCTCAACTGCCTCAAAGGCATCGTACGCGCAAAAAACGGTGTCTTATTTTTCTATATTTTCGAGTAGGCAAACTCTTGAGGTAAGCCATAATAACAAATAAACCCCAAAAAACTCCTGATTTGGATAAACGCGTTTGAAAACTTTTTGGAAAGTTGACTTTCCACCCCCTCCGTCGAATTCGGTGTGTCCAGTGCAATAAGTTTTTCTGAACGTCTGAAGTGGTTTCACGCTTTAAACTTTTTAGGTGAGAGAATTTCTTTTGCCTTTCTTCTACCAAAGTCACTTAGAAATTAAAAGCTCCCACTGTGCAAATTTGGATGATAAGTGCTAGATGGCTGGTGAGAACTGGTGGCGAATCCTCATCTTTAACCCATTCCAACCTCATAACCCTACGTTTTTGACGCGCCAAAGTTTACCGGTGTGATCTATCGGCCTCATTCATGAAATTGAGCCAAAAAATGGAAAGTGGTTTCCAGCGCGAACGATGCCTTTAAGCCCGTACGGTACCGCACAATTTTTTTGCAGAAAAAACATTTGCGGTGTTTTTCGCGCTCACAAAGCGCTGCATCGCCATAACTTGCTTCAAAGTGGTCCGATTGCAATTTTGAAGTAAATTCTGAATCGCCTTCATTGAGCTCTATACGATAGTGTTAGAAAATAATATGTTGAACTTAAGAAATGCATCGAGAAATGCAATATTTGCACCACATAATCCCTCACTATGAACTGGACAGACGATCATGATAGCAGAAATCTTTCATGTTCTGATTTGTTGTCGACCTGAATTTTAGAGGGAAATACACATTTTCCAACAGGATACGGGAGTTGCAATGGCTCTCTACATTTGCCTCACTGAGAGGGTCACGAAAACTACCCCTAAAATTCATTTCGTCAATTTCGAAGCGAGATATGGCGATGTGGCGCTTTCTCTGAGAAATATTGCCGCGACTCTTCTGCTACTGCCCCGCGACTCCACCGTGATCCCGGACTGTCCCGCAGCCCCCTAGCGACCCTTAACTCTTCCGCGACTTTGCCGCGACTTCTTCGTGTGTCAAGCGTTCGCAAATCTACCGCGACTCCCTCAGGACTTTCCGCGACCCTACCGCGATTCGGTGAATGAAGAATAGTCCGCGGTTTTGCCCCGCATCTACCCCGTGACTCCTCCAGCAGGCGCCAAGCCGAATGAGTTGCGGCGGAGTCGCGGCAATATTTCTCAGAGTTGCAAGAGCAAATTACGTCACAAAAAGCCCCTTTTGCAGAAAAAGGACTTGTGCGCTACTGTATGTTTTCACGGAAATCAGTTACACTGTGCTCAATCAAGCTCACGCAGGGAACTTTCGCAATGCAGTGCATAACCCTTCACAGTCTGACACAGATTCGAAAGAAGAGAATCTACGGAGGAAGTTATGACACACTTCTCCGTGGATTGGTGAACATTTCGGTTAATTTGCATCGTTATGGCATCGTAATAACCCACATGTGGCCGAGCCGGGGGCTATTTCGATGTCACACGTGGGCTATTTCGCTGCCTCATGAAGGTTTTTCTGATGGTCCCCGCCACGGTCTCCGTGTGCAGTACCACCACCCCCCCCCCTAGCCGTGGGGACCATCCCCTCAGCTGCCAGAAATTATTCTTCGGCTTCTGAGTGATCCTTTAAAAGTGACTTGAAGTTACCTTCCTGGGGTCATATTCGCCAATAACCCGCCGGGTAGTCGAAGGGTAAATGAGGTGAAATTTCAGTACAAAACGCGCGCTCCACGGCCACCTCTCGCCTCCCTTGGCTTCCCTCGCGACCGCCGGAATTTTTCGAATAGCATAGCTGAAAAATGGCCGCTTCGCGATGGAATCTTTATCTTTTTGCAGTGATATCGATACGTAACACAGTTTTCATTTCCATCTTACATGGTGTAAGATGGGTTAATCTGCTCCTCTGCCGCGCGCGGTATCATCCCTTCCGCTTCCCTTCGACTACCCTCGGCGGGTTGTTGGCGAATACGACCCCAGGATCGGTCTCGAAATGCCGGGTGAGCATTCTGTGAGATGGAGTGCCTTTTACACCCTTCGGTTTGTTTACACAGAGCATGATACGGATACCAGAAAAGAACTCAATTCTCAACAATTTTCAGATTGTAAGGCCTTAGCGATGCCACAGCGATGCCGTATTTCGCGCATCGCATGATTTGCTATGCCATAGCGATGCCATTCCGCGAAGGAGCTGCATTCCAATGCCATAACGATGCTATTTCGATAAGGAGCTGCATTTCAGTGCCATAGCCATGCAAAAATTCTCAGAGTAGGGGCCCAGAAGCCATTATTTTGAGTTCCGCCAATTATTTTCTGCATTCCCGTGGCCGACTACCTCTAGTCACAAATTTTCAAGCGATTTGGTCAACGCCTTCCAAAAAATGGAATTCGACGGATGGAGGCGGAGGTGGAGAACGTTTTTGCGTACCTTGACAGGTCAAGACTTTAGAAAGCGGGGACCAGTTAGGATGAAAATTTGCACACATACGTAATTTCTTGCAGCACATCGAATGGTGTACAGCTCATACCTCTGGTGACGGTATGAGTAGGTGATCTAATTGTAGGGCATCCGCGCGGGAAGAGATCAAAGCCAAATCCTGGTGGGCGCTTCGCGCGCACCACAATTACAGGAATGATCAAGTCAAAGAAGTGCTGATAAGTGAGCTGATCGCTTCATGGCACTGGAAGGTATCATCCTTCTCGCAATCAATTCCTCCACGCTCAAAAATCAACGTAAACAATAGAGGGCCTATTTTTGCTCAAAAACGCGTTCTTCTTTGTCCTTTTCAGGCATTCCTTGCACCAGACCTTCCGTAAGCCGTGGAGGTATCGGTAGTGAAATTTATCATGAACACTGCCTTTGATCGTGTTTGGTTGGTCTGCCAGTCATCGTGAACACTGCCTGTAAGACAGTGTTCACGACGATTTTTGTTTTCGGGTTTTCCACTCAAAACAATGTGTTGGCTACCAAGTGTTACCAAAATCACGATTAAACGGCGAGAAAAGCACTAAATCGTCTTATTTCATTGATATTATTCTCTGGCCTGGACTAGTTGTCCGATTGGATGAACATGTTCACGGTGGTGGTCAGCGTGGAAAAATGGGACTCATCGAAAATGGAAGAATATTTTGGGCAAAGCAGTGTTAGTTAGGGTCCGAAGGAAAGAACGGAGCAACACAAAATAGAGAATGGCAAAAGACGGGTCCACAAAAGATTTCGTTGTCACAACCAACAGTTCCACTGAGAGTAAAGAAGCGGGGTGAGAGTAAAGCATTTCGTGTACTTCTGGTGCGTTTTTCTCGGTTCCTTCGTCATTTCAGTTCTACTTAGGAGCCAAACAGTCGATTTAGCGATTAATCTCAGAATCGAAGATTATTGTGAACACTGGCTTTAAGCTTTCGGACGGTATATCACCGTGCCCAAAAGTCGACGCTGAAAATTCAAAAAATCATCAAATTCCTGTGGCAGAGAACTTTCGCTTCAACCCAATATTTTCCTTCGACGTAAGAACAAGGATAGAATGATTCAGAGTTAAAACAAGACTCATTATTGTGCTCCACTACCTTACGTGATGAGGAAGCAGTGTCCTCCTTCTTAGCTTGATTATACGTAGATTCCAATGGAAATTCGCGAGTTCATCGGAATTTCCGAAGTAAGTTTTCAACTTCTCAAATAATTTCGGAATAATACGGAGATGCAATTGGGCAGCTAAATCAGTGCTAGAATATTCAAAAAAGAACGTTTTGACTTTCCGAACTCGCTAAAAATGCGAAAAAAACGAATAATTGGAAGCCGCGAGAGTTCAAATAATAGCGAAAACGATAATCGAATTCCGTTCAAGATTCATGCGTTTTCGCTCACATAGTAAGCGTTCAGTGTTCCCGTTTGTATGTAAAACTTTATTTGATCTTCCAAGCTCCTTTCTCTTCATAAGCAGCTCCTTCCTAGAAAATCTGATTCGGAATAATCGCGATAGAAGGCTTTATTGATTTTCTTCTTTCTTCCAAGCTAAGTATCTCAAATATTCTGAAGTTCTCACGAGTGTAAATTAGAGTAAAGTCCACCATCTTTTCATTTCACAAAAGGAGTACACCTATATACATTAGTAGTCATTCCCCCCCCCCATATAGACATGTGTTTTGGCTGCAGGAATGCATATCTTAATAACGACCCGTGACACAAAATCAGCGCTCAAATGCTTGTGCGGTCTTATCTTATCTAGATGGCAAGTAGTGGGGATTCAGGCGTATTTTCAACGGCAAAGAACTTTTTTTAATGTTTATATTCATCTCTTCTGAAATATCCTATTGGTGAAACACTCAAAACGTCAGTGAACAAAGCAAGGATTTCATGAGGACATTAAAAGCACACATGGAACAGCTGCTTCCACGTCAATCACAAACACACGGGCTCCATTCAAAACGATTTCACCTTATTCCAAACACAAAAACTCATTTCGGAATCGGAATCCATTCAGCAGCTTTGACGTTCAACGATAAAGACTCTGGATATGTACGTATTTTCAAGTCTACCTCGCAAAATGAAAACATTCTTCTCACTCACCGAATCCGAAAGCTTTGGAAGTAAACGCTTATTGGCCACTGCCATTGCCTATACAGTGAATGTCTTAAAATGTATAGGATACAGCGCGTGCACCGAGTTTGCCACAACGTATTGTACACCGACAAAAGGAAACCATGATCCGGGCCAACTGCAAGTACCCAAAGTCAATGCATCATATAGAACGACAAGTCTTCAAACACCCCATTCCGGCTCACCAAACGTCTTGGTGTATTCAGTTTCACAAATATTTCCTGAAAATCCCGGCCATATCCCTGACGTAGGGGGAGGCGTTCATTATTAACTCAAAGAAATGGCGAATAACTCGCATATCCTCCGGGGATGTTCCCGAGAACGACAACGGAACTTCCCCCGAAACAACTGGGGAACTTCCCCCGAATCGAGAGGAGGCGGAGGGGACCTCCGACTAGCAGGTCTTTAATTGTTCTCCCGATCGCCGGTCTTCCCCATCTTCGTCGCAACCCAACCCCCACTGCTCATTGGTCGATCAAAAAGCAGATTGCCAAAGCTACAATACCGCCGCTATCCAAGGGAAAAATGGGCGAAATGGGCAAAGTGGGCAACTAAACCGTATTTCGACCACAAATCGCCTCAAAGTGCTCCGTTTTCAATTTCGAAAACGCTGAAATGTACGGCATGTTGCGATCTAGTCGATAGTGTGATAATATTTTGCGACATTTGAGAGCAACATTATTTTTCAAGGCGGAATACATTTTCATTTTGACCATGCCAGAGATCGGGTACGGTTGTTTTTGATCGAATGGGCTCATCATCTTGTGATGACTTCATCAAATTCATAACTAACTTCATATTAAAAAGGCGTTTTCATCAGTGAATTCCAAATCTGTCTCATATAGTTAGATAGATTGTGGCACGGTAAACATTTTGGTCCTTTCGAAATTAAAAACGGAGCACTTTGAGGCGTGTTGGGGTCGAAAGACGCTTTAGTTGCCCACTTTGCCCATTTCGCCCATTTTTTCCCTTAGATAGCGGCGGTATTGTAACTTTGTTCAACAGTTTAATGTTCTTGGAAAACTGGAATAGGACCAAAACTATTCACCTCTGACGTAGGTTACAGAGAAGCGTATAATCTCCCCTGAAATCTCGAGAGAGATAGCTTACACAATATTCGAGAGGCAGATCTGCCCTTCAACTCACGAACTGCAAAACCACCTGCAGACTAGCCAGTTCGCATCACCGTATACGCTGCGGCTTTGTTTTCGCGTTCGTGTTGTTCGGGGAGAGGTCATGGTAACAACCGTAAAGCGCACTTCCCATGTTCTCCCCCCGGGTCGACTGTTTCAATCGTCATTCTTTGTGTATAATTCGAGGGGAAAGGGGCCAGACGCTCCCAGAGCTCACGTTTCTGCAAGAAAACTCGAGATTTCTTCATAATGAACACTGCCTTTCATATAAACACGGCTTTAGGAACTCAAGAAATACGTCGATTGATGGCGTTACAAATCGGTCACTCATTACACTCTTGTGTTGAACCTTGGCATCTGCCTATGTAGGGTAGTATCGGAATATCAATTTTGATCATTAGTACCATAGATAAGCATGAATTATTCTCGATTAAGTGTATTGCATTCAGCATACGCAACTTCAATATTGAGCACCACACATTTTTTCTAACAACAGCGTCCACTCCGGGAGCCGAGACGTCCTCGGGAACATTCCTCTGAAAGTTGAGGATGGAACTGGCTATAACTACTCATTGGTTAACCCTTCATCAGGAGCTACTCAACCTGACTAGATCAGAGAGGAAAGCATTCGATTCTCTGGAAATCAAGCGTACATGGCAGAAAAAGTCAAAAAAAAATTCAGATCCATACAAATAGAGTGCCATCAGATGGAAGGTAGCCAGATGTACTAGCAAGCCGATTTTTGCTCCTGCAAAAGCAAAACAACAGCCATGGTGGCCATTTGAAGAGAATTTGTTCATAAATCCTTCTTGTTTTGTAATTTCTTTGGTCTACAGGAAGGACCATTAATTTATTCTTCACAACTCCCAGAAGAACGGTTTCCAGGACCCCACGGCTCCTGGGAAAGACGCCCTTACAAGTGACTTCTCATTCATTTCTTTTGTTAGAAAATTACTAATGTTTGTGTGTGTTGTGTTCCGGTTCAAAACGAGGGAGTACATATCACTGTCAGCAGTGCTGACATCGCGAAGGCAGCGAAATCATGTTTGCAGTGGGAAAAAGATAGGACTCCCAAACCGAACTGAGCAAACACTGGCAGGAAGTTGTAAGTCACTGCAAATATTTCAGGCCAAAAGCTGTATAGAGAGATTAAATAAACCATAAGTAATAGAAACAATTCCTTCGACTCTTCAGTGCCCATAGGTTAAAATAGACAGTTTGAGTCTTTGTATTCCCAAATAATAATAATTTCGACATCAACATCATTTGTGTATTCTCTCGTTTAGTATAAAGAACTTTGAAACAACACTGTTGACCTAAAAACTTCAAAAGACAAATTCAAAAATGCAGTCATATGCAACTCGGGAAGAACTGTTATACAAATCCAAATTTCTTAAATGTTTCGAAACCAATATGTCCGAGCTTATATCTACTGAAAAAAACTCGGTTAAATATCATCAAAGCGTTTTAGCAGTCTTAAAGGCAGTGTCCACGATAAGAACCATGTCTGTTTTTTTTTTCGGTGGAGATCGGCAGCTGCGGTGCCTAGCGCAACCCTAACGTTGAAAAAACTAAGAAAAATGAGCTTGGAACGGTCCCCTACGGGCCCAAAGTTGGACACCCGTCAGCTCGTCACCCCCAGATGCACTTTCCACGCCCACCGACGTGGATAAATGAATGCTCGAGATAGTGAGATAAGCGATGATTTTCAATCATTAGCCCCGTTCTTCCCTTCATTCTCAACCTCTCTTTACTCAGGTCAGCTCGCATACATCGGTTGCAAAAGACGGAAGTTACAAGCCTCGGACAACTTGTCCACCATGCTTCCTTAGCTCAATTTTTGAGGGACCCTAACGCCGTTCCTAGAAGGTCTTGTACGATTAGAAAAACATCATTGGAATCAGCATGGGACCGTCTTCAAGATAGGCGAAAAAGCAGAAAAACGATTCTTATCGTGAACACTGCCTTTAAGCTACCTAGCAAATGTTGTCGATCTGAAGAACTCTGAGTGGATCAAATGAAATTCGCAGTCACAGTATATTTCCACCCATTGGATAACGCAAAAGCCAATTGAAGTCAAACATCTAAGTATCTTGCTTGATGAGAGCGAATAGCGTGAAAACGCAGCGAGAAACGGGTTAGCCAAGGTCATCGAAGCAACTCTTTCACAACAAACAATGGCAAGAATCTGCAAAGAATTTGCATCCAAACTCTTCAGTCTTTGAAAATTCTAAGATTTTATGGCTTCTATCAATAGTGGCTTGGAAGTGTTTCTGAAGCAAGGTTCCAAGCCACAATGGAAGGAGATCGAAGTAAAGGCAGTGTTCACGATGATTTTTGTCTCCGAGTTTTTCACACAGTACAATTGCCCAAGTGATTTCATTGTGGTTGTCACCGGTGGTAAATTGGGTCAATTGGAAATAGAAGATTATTTTCTGAAAAGCGGGATTATTTAGCGTTTTTAGGAAAAAACGGAACAGTAGAGAGCGATGAATTGCAAAGAACGGGTCCACAAGAGATTTCATTATCACAGCGAACGGTTCCTGTGAGAGTAAAGAGGCGGGGTGGGAGTAGAGGACTTCGTGATCTTCTGATGCGTTTTTCCCGATTTCTTCGTCATTCTAGTGCTACTTGGGGGCCACTTAATCGATGTAGCGAGTAATCTCAAAACTGATGGAAATCGTGAACACTGCCTTTAGGGGACAGTTGCCCGTTTTTTGGCAAAAAAACGTGAGCTGCCTCCTTGAGAAGAGTTAGAACGGAAGTACGACAAAAAACGGCCAGGAACTGGGTGAAAATCTCGTAGACCAGCCGGCCAATTGGATCACCCCGCCCACGTCACATAACAGTTGTCCTGCGTTCGTTTCAGCAAGGAACAGTTGCCAAATATTGAATATTTTTATCGCGAAAGATTCTAACATGCGAGCATGTGCATTGGACCATCTTATTTTTAAAGCGACTCCTGTGCAAGAAGCAGGAAACAATTACTCAAATAAAAATTTTGAAGCGCAAAACCATTTCCGACGTTAGCTCTGACGCTTTGTCCGCAGTCCCCCAAACATGAGTGATTAAATATTTCAGAGGTTTCTTTGAACAGTTTTTTTCCGGTATTTGAGAGTTTCGTAGAGACTTGTCCCCATTAGCCTCTTCTTCGTGGACTTACGCACATACACAAACGGTTGCTTTCGTAAAAAAAAATTAACAAAACATTTTCCAATTCACAAAAATCGTAAAAAATCACTAATCACGCTCCACCAAGATTTTCCGCGGTTGCGGAAAATCTTGGCGGAGCGTGATTAATGATTTTTTACGAGTTTTGTGAATTGGAAAATGCGGTCATTTCTGCCCTACAGAACGAGTTTCAGCAGCTATACTTTGTTGCTATTCATTATTGACAAGCCAATCCCGATAATCTTTATTTTGCCATTTTTTAAAAATTGACAATAATAACAAAGTTCAAGTTAACTTTCGTTAAGATCCATAGTAGCACTTTCACCGAGTTTTTTAATAATGCGTATTTCGCTCCATTGAGAATTCTTGCAATTATTATCATTTAGTCCATGAAGGGTCTAAATGCTCTATCAACTTTGGCAGCTTTAGTGTGTTGTTAGAAAAATGGTAGAAAAGCTTGAATACGCTAAGCCAATACATACCTTGGACTCATGGTAAGTTTCGGCTTGAAACTTGGAAACCACAACATTTTGTTGAGGCTCATTTTCGCTCAAAAGTGTTAGATAGAAAAAAATTGCGCCTCCGAATCAGGGATGAGTGGAACAAAAATATGAAATTTCGGAAATCGGTTTTCGGGTTTCGGAACAAAACTTTTTTTTCTCGGGTTTCGGAAATCGGGCGCGAAACGCCTTAAAATGCGCGGAAATTCGGTTTTCGGAACGCGAAACGCGGAAAAATTCAAAAATCATCTGGTGTTTCCTTACTCCCAGGTGACCCGATATTTTCGCATTCCGCAGCGTTTTTCGCGGTTTTCGGAAAGCGGAACGCGGGATGCCAAAAATCCTCGAAACTGCGGGTTTCGGAACGCGGAACTCCGCTCATCCCTGCTCCGAATGGGGTATCACACTTGGCCAAAAAGCAGCACCAAAAATTTAGACAAATTTCGCAAAAAAGAAAGGCGGTAAACTCTTGCTACAACCTAATGAATTTGACGAGATGTATTTGACTATCACCAGTATACCAACCAGGTTCTTCGAGACACTATACATATTTTTCGAATTGGCACTTCCACAAACGTACAGCTTTCAATAGGCTGCAACGGTATGAAAAATTCAGTGTTTTGTGCTGCAGGACCCTTCAAAAGTTTGAGGGACCTGAATCGGCGGATTATGACGAAATTGAGCAATTCTCCGATATTGTTTCTAGTACTCGTCATGCATATGTTTCTCCAAAAAGTACATCTTGTAAAACTGAGTTGCTCACTCTCCTCGTCATCACTTTTTCTAAATATAAAGATTAAAGAAACTAATCCCACACCTAAAATCTCTACGCTGTCGAAACTACAAGAAATAATCGTCCCACGCTTCTTATGGATTATTTGGCACAAGAATGTGAATTTTGGGAGTATTGAACAGGTTGTACAGGTGTTAGGGCGTTTCGAATTTGAGATTGTCCATTTTTGCATCTCGATGACGAGCAAACACATACATAGATTCGAGATTTGGAGAATAAATACACGACAAATACGTACATAAGACCACAATTCATATCTAGTATTACACCCCAAGGTTATATCTGACAGTGAACAGCGCTTGTTTTCAAAAAGTACAGTACCGAGCATATTTTTTGCAAAAAAAAGCGTTTTGCGGCATTTTTTGCGCTCACAAAGTGCCGCAATCAATTCTGAAGTCATTTCTGGATCGCTTTCATTTAGTCCTATACGATAGTGTTAAAAATGATAGATTCAACTCCAGAAGTTTATCGAAAAAATGCATATTTGCACCTCTAAACCCCTCATTATGAACTGATCAGACGGTCATGAGAGCAGAAATCTCTCATGTTTTGATCTGTGGTCGATGTAAATTTTAGAAAGAGATACTCATTTTTCAACGAAATTCCGGAGTTATGAGGGCCTTCTACACATACCATAACATTCGTCTCACTGAGGGGAACACGAAAACTTCCTGAAAAACTCTGTTGTCAATTTCGAGGTGAGTTATGTCGATGCGGCGCTTTGTGAGCGCAAAAAACGCCGCAAAACGTTTTTTTTTGCAAAAAATATGCTCGGTACTGTAGAGAGGGTCCTATGCGAGAGAGGGACATGCGTAGGGACAGAAACTATAGTAGGGCCACTAAAGAAGCTAAATTCTTCTCAAATTTATAGGTTTCGCTGGAATAAAATCATTAAGATGTTGGAATTGAACAAACAAATATTCTCCGAATGAAGAGAGGTGAAAAATAGGAGAAAATATTATTTAGAATATTTTCATGCAGATCTCAAGCGAGTGAGAGAAGGCTTGAGAGTGTCACGAGGAGATGTTTTCAGTGAGTACGCCAGAAAGCTCTTTTCCTTGGTCATAAGAAAACTAAACAAATGCAGTTAAGCATTATCATACAAACTCTACCTCGGCCGATCTGACTGCTCATGATCGAAGAGTTCAAGGTGAGCCTGATTTAAAATCGGCACGAATGGTGAACTCGGGTGCGAGGGCGTGGCTTCGCGATGTCGTCAACCACCCCGCGGGGGAATCGATTCTCGCCCCCCCCCCCCGCGAGGTCCAGACGAAAACAAAAGGACAAAAGCGTCCCGAAATAAGCAATAAAAGTGTTCCGTGGCACTGCACAGCATCCTCATATTTCGAAGTAGCAGCTGGAAAGCTGTTGACGACGATTTTTCTGGGATCATTACGCGAATAAGCTTCGATTCGTCAAGAGAGAGGCTGGTTGTAACAATTGCTGTGTTTCATGGCACGATTGTAAACCTCAAAACAGCAGATACGGAACTCTAGGGAGGGTTTTCAACCGAGTAACGCTGGTTGGTGTATATACTTCGACGCACTCACAAGGGAAGTGTTTAGAGCGGTAAACGCACCTAAAGAAACGGTATGCACTGTCAGTTTCTCTTGGTCCTCTATAGTAACTTTGTGAAATATCCAGCCCCGAGCTGTTGATTCCGAGGAGCTACGAGCCCGCAAAATTTGGCTCTCTCCGCTCATTGATTTCGGCTGCCTCCACTCATTGATAGTGTCAATCAGGAAGGAAGGTGGTCGTGTGTGGCTGCTTGGTGTAGTGGATAGCGATGTGAACTCTTGAGCATGTGATGCTGAACGTTCGATTCCGCACCTGTGTGGCTTTTTTGCAAATGCATTGGGATTTTGTATTCTACGTGAATACACCGCCTTTGATTTTGTTTTAGCGTTTTAAAGCCTTTTTAATCACCCTGATATCACATGGTATCATTCACGAATAGTAGACCACATGAATTTACAATCGATAACAGCGATAAGAAACTTATTTATTGTTTCTTTGTTTTTTTTTGTCAATTTGAGAACCAATGATAAACTGGCACATAGTGTTGGAAACATAAAGACTATTCACAGAAGGGGCAGCGGATGAAGGACAACGAAATAAGGATAACGAAATATGGATTATGTGTGACAAGGTAAGTGTTTTATTGTTAGTGGTAAACGCATTTGCGAAAATGACTAGTATTGTTAATATCTCTTGTGGCTCAATAGTAGAAGTGCGCAGTATCTGGCTCCGAGCCGCAGGTTCCAAGAAGTTATGAGCGTTTTTCAAGCTTCGCGAAAAGGTAAGGGTACCATCAGGATTTTTTTTGGGTGTTTCAAAAAAATTTCTCGAATATTGCTCAAAACTTGTATGTATGGGTAATCTAGGGTGGTGAACACGAATTTGGAGTTTATCTGTCAATTTTCCAGAGTTTTTGACTACATTCGTTCAAAAGCTCGGATCGGGGGAAAATTTGAGGGCAAAGAGTGACTTTGACGATTTCCGGAACGCTACGATTAAAGTGGCTCAAAATGTCTCTATGGGTTGTTTGGAGTGCTAAGCAAGAATCTGGAGTCCGTTAATCGATTTTTTACAGATTACGGTAGATTACGGTGGGTATACGGTAGTTTGGTGAAAGTCTCAGTTTTGACTTAACATTTGTGTACGGGGGTTATTCGGGGTGGTGAACACAAATTTAACGTCCGTTTGTCGATTTTCACAATATTAAGATGGGTGCCGCCCCTTTAATGACATGGGACCTACCGTAACCTACAGTAAACGTCAGAATTTCGAAAAACGAATTTCAGATTCGTGTTCACCACCCTAGATTACCCCTACATACAAGTTTTGAGCAATATTCGAGAAAATTTTTTGAAACACCCAAAAAAATTCCTGATGGGTGGTACCCTTACCTTTTCACAAAGCTTGAAAAACGCTCATAACTCCTTGGAACCTGCGGCTCGGAGCCAGATACTGCGCACTTTTAATATTGAGCCACAAGAGATATTAACAATACTAGTCGTTTTCGCAGATGCTTTTACCACTAACAATAAAACACTTACCTTGTCACACATTATCCATATTTCGTTATCCTTATTTCGTTCTCCTTCATCCGCTACCCCTTCTGTGGATAGTCTTTATGTTTCCAACACTATGTGCCAGTTTATCATTGGTGCTCAAATTGACAAAAAAAAAACAAAGAAACAATAAATAAGTTTCTTATCGCTGATATCGATTGTAAATTCATGTGGTCTACTATTCGTGAATGATCCCATGTGATATCAGGGTGATTAAAAAGGCTTTAAAACGCTAAAACAAATTCAAAGGCGGTGATTCAAAGGCATACAAATTCACGTAGAATACAAAATCCCAATGCAATTGCAAAAAAGCCACACAGGTGCGGAATCGAACGTTCAGCATCACATGTCCAAGAGTCCACATCGCTATCCACTACCCCAAGCCGCCCCACTCAACGACCTTCCTTCCTGATTGACACGATCAATGAGTAGAGAGAGCCAAACCTTGCGAGCTCGTAGCTCCTCGGAATCAACAGCTCGGGGCTGGATATTTCACAAAGTTACTATAGATGACCAAGAGAGACTGACAGTGCATAATGTTTCCTTAGGTGCGTTTACCGCTCTAAACACTTCACTTGTCAGAGGATTCGAAACAGCTTGCGCGCCACCAAAAGCAGCGTAAACAGGCTGTTCGCAGCGACTTTTCCCAATGCTACTTGCGCGCGCGGTCTTTTTTATGAACCGTCTTGCGCGCCGAGGCACTGAAGCTTGCGTGCAGCGACTTGGTGGCGGAAAAAGTTGCGCGTAGCGACCTAGGAAGCGAAGGACCTTTCTGTGCTTTTTTGCCCTTGAATCGATCGGTTAACACGTCCATGTTAAACTCACTCCCAACAACTTCTCCAATTAATCAATGCATGCATATTATCACTTTTCTGGAGTACTGCATACATTCATATCACAGGATTCATTCATCTTTCTTGAAGTGGACGAGACTTTTGTAGGTCATATTCTGAAAACTTCCGCCTGATTTTGACACCCGCAGCACATTTTGCTATTGTCCTAATTCTTTTCCAAGAAAACCATTGAAGAACACGACATTCCCATCCGTGCTTCAGAAGATTTAAAGAATTAGACTGATGAATTGATTCTCGATTTACTGTTGTGGGAATAAAAGTTATTGCATTTTTTCAAGCATTTTTTCTCGTTCCTTTGACTTTTTTTTGACTAGGTGTGTTAACGCATAGCATTCTAAAACGCTTCCTTCCTCTATCTGTATTTAAGCATAAAATATGTCGCATTGATGAATGATGTAACACTCAATTCGTGTCATCTAGTCCTGCCTTGGTGGCGGAGGTGGCTCAAGTCGTATATAACTAGTATTGCACTCTGCTCGAAAAAGGTAACAAGAAAAAACTGCTTGAGAAAAACAATTATTTGTGTACCATTCTAGTATTGCTGAATGGGCCCCTTTGTTCTCTATTTTAGAGCGAAAATTTTTTTCGCGTGCGTTTGCGTTGGTATGCTGTGTCTCTTTTTCTCCACACTTTCTCGCTGTCTCTCGCCTCGATCCGCACAAGCGCGCGAAGGAACATAGTAAATTCGGCTCGGAAGTAGAGGATACGTAAAGCCCACGGCGTTGGAAAAAGGCGGTTGTGCGGTTGCGTATTTCCCTTAAGCATACTGTCGGTTGCACCATAATCGACGGCAAAATTGTAATTTCGCCTGATTTTCAAAGAAAAAATCCATGTAACCTTGGTAAAAATTTTTGGTCTATTTATGTCTGTAGGTGTGGGGGAAAACCTACTTTTTTTCAACATTCCCGATGTTTTCTCTTCAAAATTCGAAAAATTGGGACTTCGCGGTTGATTTTGGAGCAACCTACAACACGCTCACGTGGGAAGTGTTCGGAGCCGTAGACGCATCTGCAAAAACGGATTGTATTGTTAGCATCTCTTGAGCATCCATAGTAAAACTGTGCAGTATCCCGCCCCGAGCTGCAGGTCTCAAGATTTACAAGCTTCAAACGGTCGTTATTTGTGATTTTCGTACCTGTTAGTATGCCGCCCCGAGCAGCTGGTTCAAAAAAGCCATAATCTCTAGAAGTTTGGGTGAAATCAGATTCCTCGTATTTTTGATAGAATGATAGCGATTTCCACTTGTACGGGTTGTTGGCTAAGCGTTTCCTTCCATTAAAGGCAGTGTTCACGATAAATTTCACTTCCGATATATCCACGGCTTACGGAAGCTCTGGTGCCCTATATAGCAAGGCATGCTTAAAAAGGACACGAAAGACGCGTTTTTGAGCACAAATAGACCCTTTCTTGTTTACTTTGATTTTTGAGCGTGGAGGAATTGACCGCTAGAAGGATGATACCAATCAGTGCAATGAAGCGATCAGCTCACTTATCAACACTTCCTTGAGTTGATCATTCCTGTATTCTGAGTCTTCATTTGTTCATTCCGAGGGGGCGGATCTGGGGCACCAGGTGTGTCTGAGGCACCAAAACGCTTGTTTGCAGCCGTTATTCTGCCGCTCCTGGCTCGTTTATTCTGCCGCTCCTGGCTCGTTTTCTACTGTTCTTTCGACACTGGGAGCCTAGGATCCTTCTCGCCTATCATTTCACTGTGGAAAGTCAACCAGGATGATCATCGTGAACGCTGCCTTTAAAGGCACAGTACACCCTCAGATATGAATTCTGAGATTTTCATGTAATTGCGGAGAAGACCTCTCCTGTATAACACGTGCCAAATGCCAAACCTCATTTCCTCCAAATGAGCGAGATATAAGCGACCACCACAGGCCCGACCCCCTTCGCTCACCACCACAGGCCCGACCCCCTAACAGATTTTCGAACTCGATAGCGGCTCGATGGATGGTTGAATTCCAACAAGTCGTCGTTCTTCAGCCCATTGCCGGACTTTCTCCTTATCCTGACTTTCTCTCACGCAACGATTGCGAACGAAGAGAAATACAGGCCTGAGACAACTCGTCCACCAATTTTTCACCCTCAAAATCTAGGCATCTTTGAAGAGCCATAATTCTGTTCAAAGGGGGGTCTTGGACGAATTCAGAGATACCACTGTGATCAGAGTGTGACTCTCTCGAAGATAGGCTTGAAATCTGAGAATTAATTTTTTGGGTGTCCTGTGCCTTTAAATGCAGCGTTCACGATAATCGAAATGACGAAGAAACCGAGAAAAACGCACCAGAAGGGCACGAAATCCTTTACTCTCACCCCGCTTCTTTACTCTCAGTGGAACTGTTTGTTGTGACAATGGAATCTTTTTTGGACCCGTCTTTTGCACTTCTCTATTTTGTGTTCCTCCGTTTTTTCCTTCGGACCCTGACTAATACTGTTTTGCCTAAAATATTCTTCCATTTTTGATTAGCCCCATTTTTCACCGGTGACACCCACCGGTTACATGTTCATCCAATCGGACAACTAGTTCAGGCCAGAGAATAATGTCTCTGAAATAAGACGATCTAGTGCGTTTCTCGTCTTTTCTTCGTGATTTTGGTAACACTTGGTGACCAACTCATTGTTTTGAGTGGAAAACTCGTAAACGATAATCATCGTGAGCACTGCCTTTAAGAAAAATGTTCCAGATGTGACTTGAAATTTTCCCAGGGGTGTTATCTAGTAAGCTGATCAAGATTCCGACTAGGAAAAGTCTTGAAAGACCCGCGAGGTTTCGGGAAACATCGAAACGGAAGTTGTAAACGACGAATAGAGTAACAAACATTTATCTCAGACGTTCGCCGTTGTCTACAGAAGGTCGATCCGCCCAGAATGAGTTACCGCTGGCGAACAGGCAGCTCTACGCGGGGCCGTCCCGGTGTGCTGTTGAGCAGGGGGCGACGGGCTGCCTATCGACCAGCAATCCCCACGAGTGCCTTAAATTGATGCAGGCCGAGTTGCTGTTTACATGACGACAAATCGGGATGTCTACGTCGGTGCAGGTCGATGTTCTGTTCTACAGAACATTCGCAAGGAGGGGTGTTGGTAGCGTCTATCAATCAATGTATCACGAAGATTGTGCCGCCCGAGTTCTCTTTTTTGGGTTATGCTAGATTCGCAATTCGTTTTTTTTTGATGCTGTAGACTTCTAAAGTAATTCTTCTCATTTTTTGATTAAGTGAGATCTGTGATTCGTTTTTTAATAACGTCTTTCCGTGGAAGGGGTGTTCGTGTCCTGCCGAGAGGTGGACCTCGCGGAGATCCCCGTGGTGGGCCCAAAGGTTTCCGTGGTTTACGGAGCTTTCAGCATCCGCCTACGTTGGCAGATTTAAGTTTTTTTTTCGTCCGTTTATGTGTGTCCTTTGCGTCGTCGTTTTAAGATGTTTGAGAGGAATCTCTGATCATTCAGTGGTGTTTATTTACCCTGATTCCCATCCATGTTGTCTATACTCGAGGAGAGGTAAATGTAGCTAGAAAAAAATGTAGATTTAAAAAAATAAGCGTAGTTAGTTTTTTACGAAGTATTCGATTTTCGAGTATCATTCGGAAGTCAGTTTTCGAAATATTTGCATAATATTTGAAAACCAAAATTCTCGATTTTTGAATTTTGAATGATTGGAAATTCCAAAAAGCATTCGAATAATTTTCGAAAATAACAATTCGGTCCGATGTGTACCAAATAGCCTACCTGGAAAAAATTTGGACACGAAGAAACATTTTAGTCTTGATGGTTCACCTACCTTTCTAAGATAGAAAGGTTTTATGATCTGCGATTAGGCCAGAGTCACTCACAGCTTTAAAGGCAGCGTCCACGATAAAAATCGTTTTCGAGTTTCCACCAGAAAACGGAGGTTTAGAATCTGATTGTTTCATCAGTTAATAAAGAATCATGAAAAACCCTGCGAAACATGCAAAATCAGCTCTTCTTTTCGACAGCCACATTTCAACGGTGGATGAGTTGCGCGGGCATGGGTCTGAAGTATACAGCGTACAAAAATGCGCCCCAATGCTAAAACTCAGCCGCGCTCGCGCTCCAATGCTAATGTAGAAGCGGACCAAACTGTTCCTCGGAAAATTCGACCGCGAGCGGAAGAGCTAGCGCGAGAGGACTTCGGTGCCGTATGGAGCTCTTTCGGGCTCGTTTTCTTTCGTTCTTTCGACCTCAGCGCTCCAGTGAGACCCTGAACTTTCGATTTCCGGCCAAAAACCGAGGATGAAATTTATCGTGGACACTGCCTTTAACTACTTGTAGCGAGTATACTCTTACCGAATCGAATAATTCGAATATTCACTCGACTGGAAATTTCGACTTCGAAAAGTCGAATATTCGAAAGGTGTCAATTTCCGAATAATTCGAAGAACCGAATATTCGAAAATTGTGAATTCCCGAATTATTCGAAAACCGACTATTGGAAAAGTGCCGATTTCCGAATGATTCGAAAACAGAATATTCGAAAAGTCGAATATTCGAAGAGCTCAAATTTTCGAACTATTTGAAAAACTCAAATTTCGAATCATTCGAAAAGTCGAGTATTCGAAAAGGATTGAAAATGCCAAAGCATAATAGCGAGGGCATCCTCGCAAGGTACTCCGTTTTGCTCATTCCGGACTACCCTAAAATGGCTTTCCCATCAAGTAGTATATATAAAAGTTTTCGAATTTCGAATTTTCGAACATACTCGAAAATCAAATTTTTCGAGTTTCAAATTTTCGAATAAATTCGAAAATGGTATTTTTCGAATTTCGGATTCTCGAATATATTCGAAAAACTAATTTTTCGAATTTCGAATTTTAGAGTATATTCGAAAATCAAAATTTTCGAATTTTCGAATAATTTTTTCGAATTTTCGAATAATTTTTTCTATTTTTCGGGTAAATTTTCTCAAAATCACGAATGATAGTGCTATTTCAAAAAAATAGTTTTGAGCAGCCATTTGCCGTGACTATCACTTTGTAGAAATATTCATCGGCCTACCACATTGTTAGGCACGCGGCGCGGGCGTGGCGTTGATGTATTAATGGTCTGACGCCTTGCCCTCGCAGCACGCGCGTGACGCCCACTGCACCATGGCAGAGGCGGCCGTAACAACTTTTTCGTCTTTTTCATTATTAATCCGTCTTCAATTTCATTCCGTTCAATAATAATTATTTTTAGTGCTATCCTCTGCTACTATGATAGTGATCGCAAGTACAGATTTTGCTTGCTCGGCAAAATTAGGACCCATTTTAATCCGCTCTGACATAGCGCCGCCGCTTGAGTATTTATAGTCTCCGTAAGCGCGTCACGCGCGTTTAGCACAAGACGCTTGGCTTCAGTCGAGACTTGATCACCACTATTCCTTTACGGGGGAGAGCCTTATCGCACCCAAGCGCCAAGACCCTAGCGCCGCTCTCAAGACCTACTACTACGGCCCGGCGCGGCCTAGGCAGATTTGCTGCCGCCGAGCTTGCAGGACTCCAGGTGGGGGACAGGGCTGAACACGCTAGCTTGAAACCCCTACTCCATTTCGCAGTCGCGGAAAATGCCGCTTTTGAGCTACAATCAAGCCAGTGTATTGGATTACTGAAAAATTAGCCGGAAGTTGGCAACTAGCTTCTTTCCACATTACAATGCTGGCGAAATCGATTCGCGATCGGAACTGGCAACGAGACAGTAAAGCGCGGAAACGCCGCTATAGCGGTAATAACGATCGAGAACGTTTTCTCTTCCACCGCCACGTTTTATCATTTTTCTTAAGTAAAGAGCGGTATTTGACGCGGCAGCAAAGGTATAAAAAGGGCGTCAGGCCAATGGTATAGTTTTACAACACGAGGTCGCGTCGCTCTGCACAGCGACAGCGATCGTCCCCCGCCCTTTATATCTGTCGCTGTCGCAGTGCGCTGCACAGTGACAGTGGCAACGACAGGTATAGGCACATATGCAGTATGTGAGCCCTCAACGACACGTCGCTACGACCGACGCGCGACAACTTCCTACGACGGCCAGTGCCACTGCTCCGATGCTGGTCCCGTATTTGTGCTAAATGCCACGACTGTTGCTCATGGCAGCGACAATGTGCACCATTGACTTATGCGACGTTTATACTCCCGCCGCCGAGAGGCCCAGCGTATTGCGACCCTCTAAGTTGTAGTTTGTACTTCCGCCGCAAAGCGGCGCGGCTAAATGCAATCTTACAATATCGATCGTGCCGCGCCGCGTGATCAATATTAGGGGTCGTTCATACTCACGCCGCTAAGCAGCGCGGCCAAGTGCATTACTGTAGTACTGATCACGCGGCGCGACACGATCGATAATATAGCATTACACCTCACCGCGCTGCTGAGCGGCGAAACTATAAACGACGCCTTACAGAAATGCGCCTCTCCGCGCCGCATGGCAGCATAAGCATAAAGGACCCCTAATATCGATCATGCCGCGTCGCGCATTGTTGCGCGTGACTGAATTTTGTAATTTCGTAAATCGTAAATCGTAAGTTCTCAAACTCCTCGTAATTCGCAAATCGTAATTCACAAGGCCTGAGCGAAACCAAAGCTTCCCAGCCGCGAAGACCACTACGAGCTAATGTTTCCAGAGTAGTCATTGTAGAATAGTGAGCTCAATCGCTCCCGCCCGTATTTCAAGTTACTGTTTCTCTGGAATGGGGGGGGGGGTTGGAAACTAAAACCCTGGCACTGCCCATATCTGCCTGACATCAACATAATTAATGCAAAACGAGAGAAAAACGGTTTGCGTTGGCTGGCCGTTCAAGCCGGCCTATCCCACCGATGGAGCACCTTGTACGGTGACGTAATATTTCGCACGATCCAATCGCGTGAGAACCCCAATTCGGGCGTGGGGTGAATAGGCCAAGATGGTGCCTTGATAGAGTGTGCTTTCAAAGGTTGATCAGAAAAAAAAAGAACTTCTAATGAAATGATGATTGTGCATTTTGATTATTCGAAATTCGAAAATTCGAATATGCTCTTCAAAATATTCGAAATTCGAATACTATTCGAGAGTCTGTTTTCGAAATATTAATCTTTTCGAAATAAAAATCGGGGATGGAGAATCCCCTCCGATGGGATGTCTACAGCAAAAGCGTTTCTGCGGATAGGATGTCTACGGCACCATGGAGGGGGGCGACGGGCAGTTCTCGAGGAGCGATCTCTGCCCTTTTCGGATGTCTACAGGGAGCATTGAGTGAGGTGACATCTTATCCGTGTCCTGTAGACAACGGCGAACGTCTGAGTATGCTGCGTTTTTCCAACAGACCATTCGGTAGGTCAAAAACAAACGAACAACAAGAAAAATGGAGTGCAGCTTCTCTCCGAATGTCTCCCATGGCTGCATTTCTTATTTTCCACAAGCGCAAATTGGCAAGCATGTGCAGCTGGCACCCTCCTTCGAAAAACACCATACCTGAGAAAATCTGTAAAAAAAACTTTTTTCGAGTTTTTTCACCGTGGATATACCCCCGTGGTATATGCCCAGACAATCAAAAAAATTTTCGATTGAAGTATGTTTAGTAATTTTTGATGAATGGTTGGCAGGCATGTGAGTCAACCGAGTGTCGCCTCCTAAAAATGAAATATAGGGTTATAATGGTCTTTGAAAAAAGGGATCCTTCACCTTGCCTATATTTGTTATCTTCTTTCACTTTGTTTGTATGCATACGAGTGTTCTGATCCTCAACAATTCTTTATAGAGCGGAATTAATCCAGAGTGAGATAATAGGAACTATATAATACTTCACCATCAACCGAAAAGGCTAGCAGCTGTGACTGTTCTATGAAACAACCAAAGCAGAGGCGCTTGTCGCACCAGCAGCAGCCGGCCTTCCCTTCGGGCACGGCGGACAGAATATTGGTGTGGTCCTTGGAATCGGGCCAGCTGTCAACTAGTGGAATCGTTAGCTGAGGTGAGGACGATCGGGAGGGAAAGGGGCGATAAGTGGAGCAATAACGCGAGAAGGTGAGAACATTTTGTTTCGAACAGAGAGACGAATTCCCATTATGCTTTGGATATCCACGCGATGAAAGATTGGATCCATAGTTATCAAATCGACAACCATGATCTAACCCAAAGACGTGATCTATCATGTGGAGTCTCAAGGGAAACAGCACCTCCGGAACGACATTAACAATTTTCTACCATAAGAAGGCGCATGTCAGTCATTGAGCTTACTGGCTACGTAAGCACAAAGAAAACATATAAGCTCAAAAGATTTACAAAATGGATCGGAATGTGAAACAGAGGCACACTAGGTGAACGAGTAGACAGAGGAAAGTTGAACAAAGTAGAAATCGCATTGCTGGATCCAAACCCGTGATACCGCCCCATTCTCGCTGCCTCGTAGTCCACTTCGTTTTCCTCTGGGCCACCGCTGCTGATAGCGCTGTCCTGCTTTAGTTGAGTGAAAAGAAGAGTGAAAATTATGCAATGATCTCGTGAACGGCTCATAATTCAAAAATCAGCCGAAATCAAGGAGCCAAACTTTGTATATTCTAATTTCGTAATAACCTTAAGCGTACTAAGCAGTTATTTTCAGTCCGTTTGTTCTGACTGAAAAAATTCAGTGAGCTTTATCCACTTTTTGTCATTTTTTGCCCTACCAAAAACTCCGTTGAGAAAACCCTGCATACATTTTTGTTACTTTATTCATACCTCACAACTTTCACTGGGACTTTTTCCGAAACGTCGCGGGGTGTGAAAGCCAGTCCCTAGTGAGGTTCATTCGTCGATTTTCCAAAGTTTTCGACTTAAATTGTTTGAAACTTCTCATCGGGGGAAATTTAGAGTCCGGAATGCTAGGATGGGTCAAAATCTTCCTCTAGGGGTCGTTCGGAACGTTTAAAGGCAGGGTTCTTGATAAAATCGGTTGTTGTGCTATCACCGTAGAATGGTAGATCTGGCCATCACAAAAGTGAAAATAAGTAAAAAAATGGAGAAAAAACGCTCAGGAGAAAGTTATGGCTTGGTGTCCTCCCGCCCCCAATTATCGAAATTTCGGTAAAAGCCTGTTTTTTCAACTTTTATTTTGCTTCTTAAGCAATTTCTGAACATTTCTGGAGACTACTGATTACTTTAACAGCAAAGTAAATGTCGGATAAGCAAGCATTATTGGAAATCGCATTAATTAGGGGGCCGGCCGACACCAGTAATTAGCCGTTATACTTTGTTTTTGGGCGTTTTTACGGGGAATTTCCGGGTTTTTTCACTTATTTTCACTTTTGTGATGGCCAAATCTACATTCTTATGAACAGAGCTAAGAAGTCGTTTTTATCGCGAACCCTGCCTTTAACACGAATCTGATGTACGTTTGTCGGCTTTTCACAGAATACGGTAAATTGCGGTGGGTATAAGATTGTTTGATCAAGTTCTCAAGTTTGACTCAAAATTTCGTTGCGGGTTTTATTCAAGGTACAGAATACGAATTTTACGTTCATTTGTTGAAATTGGAGATATTGAGATGGGTTTCGCCCGTTAAATGGCATGGTACCCCTGCAGTAACTTACTGTGAACCTCAGAATTTCAGCAAACGAACTTCAGTTTAGTTTTAAGCACCCTACTTAAACGCCTTCATACAAATCTTGAGCCGAATCTGAAGATTTTTTTTTGGAAACACTCCAAAAATGTCTGATGGGTACCCTAAGATTTTCGCAAAACTTTAAAAACGAGTATAACTTCTTGGAACCAGCAGCTCGGAGGCGGATACTGCGCAGTTTCCGCTATGAAAACAGTAGACTTATGACCAGCGTGGACAAAAAAATCACCCGCGTTTTTGTGAGTCCTGATTTTGCTTTTGCTGCTCATCAGCTTTGCTCACTCTCATTCCCCTTTGATTGAATATATATTGATACGCTGCTATTTCGAAGGAAGTCAACTAACAATGAGCTGTAAAAAAGGTCACGAATTCCAACCCATGTATGCATGCATTGTGAAAACTGGGACAGAATACTCGTGCAAAAAAACTGAAGCTAAATGATATGTGAATGAATGACAGGGAAAGAGCAGGATCAGGGAAGGAGTAGAAAGAGTAGGAGGTTACAATATGCCTGAGAGCCCCGTCTGCGCCCACAGGGGGCTCTTGAGTAGAGATGCGCAGCCTGTATTATAGCGACGATAACAGTTTCAGAGTGAAACAGGGGCTCGGCAACACTTCTAAGAAACAAGGGAATTATAACTAGTGTACGATTGAACGGAGTAATGTAATACTACCTGAGAATGTTCAGGCCCGTCATAGTAAATAAGATTTGTGTACCTCGCCTCTAATCCTTGAGCTCGAGAAGTTATAACCTTGAAACAGTAAGTGATTGTAGGTTTAATGCCTTTCTGCTACCTTAAAAAAAACGGGAATTCTTTTTAAACAAAGCTAAGAGCGGATATCGTACTTGTGTTAAGTGTCCCCGATAACCCCTGGTCGGAGCGTAGACGAAGTTTGGATAGAACAGTCTAAAATAGTATTCCTTCTCCCGTTGAATGCTACACTGTTCATACTTACCTTGTTAGTAAGAACTGAGGACGTCCATCTATTTCGCACTGTATGTGTGGGTGTCTCTCTATTACAGGTTGCGCGCCACTACCGAACTAACTTGCGCGCCACAAAGTTACAAGCTCGTTGAAGCAATCAGCATGCATGAGACGAAGTGGCGCGCAAGCTGTTTAGAATATCCTGAGCAAGCGCTCATCTGTTTCATTATTTTGACCTGCCTGATGTTCAGTCAAATTTTATCGCATTTTGTTTTTTTTTCGCAATTTTTCCTTTGAAAAATGGTCATTTGCAGTTTTGCCGCATACGTAGATAGGCACACCGAATATTGGAATTTCGAACAGCTAGAACTTTCGCCTCAATATCAGAATGTACATATTCAAACCAATTTCGTATTCCAGCATTACTTCCGGAGGAGGAGAGGTTCCCCTAATTCATGTGAGAGTAAAATTATACCGTTTGATTAAACGAAAACTGTAGAATATTCCAGAAATATCCAAATATTCAAATAATTTGTAATCATTGTCAATTGCAATTGAATGAATGACTGGAAACCTGCTCTGTCATTGAAACCTGCTCGCTCAGAAATTTAGAATACATTCTGAAATTGCATCTCAAATTCAATTGTCCGATCACTCGAAGTGCCCTGGTATATTTTGCAGCCCCGGAATTTAACACATAAAATACGTCGATTGTTTATTGCCGTCCCAGTTCTGTATTTTCTAGTTACACTTTATTACCATCCCAGCTCGTTGGTGAAACTTTACGTAAGGATGGAAATGGTTAGCTCCTTTATGTGAGTGAACGAACACGCACTAGGTAGACAGAAATGCAAAACTATTGCCAGTTCGCACACCCGTACACAAACGCTGGCCTGGGCAGTTCGGCTGTGTATCGGATGTAGCAATTTGTGACAGCTGATGCTTAGAGGACGAGGTTGAATGGGAAGAGTGGATTTGAATGGCACGTCCACATTTAAAGGCAGTCTTCACGATGAATTTAGATTCCAAGTATATAGTTGAATATACGAGGTGAGCTACTCTTCAACCCATATATCTACGTTGAACAAACCCACGAAAGAGCCACATTTTTTGCCAACAACAGGCCCAATTCTAGTTCAAAGATTGAAGGAATTGGCCGTTACAACAAAATATACCGACTTTTCAATGTAATCAGGCAGTCTACCTTATTGTTAGCAGCTTTCAGTTGAACAGGATTACCCCATGTGATAATCGATTTTTAACGGTGCTGTTTTAGAGGTCTTTTGGTGGGCATTTTTGTTTTTTTTTCCTCGTTCATGCTTTAAAGGCTGGGTTCGCGATAGGAACGATTATTGAGCTCTTTTTCATGAGATTGTAGATTTGGCCATCAGGGAAGTAAAAATAAGTGGAAAAAGTGAAAATTCGCTGAAAACGCTCAAAAGCAAGGTAGAACGGCTAATTACAGGTGTCCGCACGTCGCCAATTTACGAGATTTCCAAGGATGCTCGTTCATCCGTCTTTTATTTTGCTCCTAAAGTAGTCAGTAGTCTCTAGAAGTGCTCAGAAATTACTTTAGAAGCAAAACAAAAGATGGCAGAACAGGTATTTATAGAAATCTCCATAATTGGGAAGGGAGGACACTAAGCAATAACTTGCTCTCGAGCGTTTTTTCTCCAGCTTTTCACTTATTTTCACTTTTGTAATGATCAAATCTCCCTTCTTTTCACAACAGCTACTTTTATCGCGAATCCTGGCTTTAGTCACCGAAAGCCCTTGATTTTTGCATAGAAAAGTTGACAGGCCTAACCATCACGAACGCTACCTTTGGGTGCTTCAAATCGGAACATTTCGTAACCCCGTGTGAGACAAAAAGTGTGCAGGGTGGGCTAAAATTAACAATAGTGTGCCAGAGCGGGAAAAGACATCTGCTGCTTGACGATCCCTTATTTTTTCGAGATTCAATTGTGAACGTTTTGTTCTCTACATTAAAGCCTTTCTAGAAAATCAATTGGTACTGACAAAGTCATTGAGTCACCCTCAATTCATCATCAAGTAGCATCGAAAAGGTGTTTTAGCACGGTCGATCCAGCAAGATAGAGGAGGTTCCAAGAGACTTAGGTATATGAGAAACTGTTTGGCGCACCAACTATCTGAGATGTGATCGAGACCAATCTGGCAGCTGATGACGTCTTTCTATCATCACGAGATCTATCAGCATGGTGAGTCAGTAATTCCGCCTCAACCTAAACAAATTGTCTGGGGTACGGTCCACAAACTCCGCTCTCCTTGTGCATCGGCATGTGCATGGTAAAATTTCGACAAGCGGTAGTCTAAGAACCAAAGATTTCATTACTATTTCCCGAACTATGTAGGACTTGCCACTCAAAAAATCCATTTTTCAAAATTCGAATGGAATCCAAGAGCTCGAATAGAATCAGTCCCAGTTAAAGGCAGCATACACGCTCATCAAGGTGATTGAGATAAGTACGGAAATAGAATGGTATGGCTCCGAACACAATGCCTGCGCATTTTAAAGCTTCAAAAGCGACCCACAATGACGCTACACTAGTGAATGCGTGGGCGTTGTGTTCCGAGCCATGCCATTCTATTTCCGTAGTTATCTCTACAACGTTTACGAGCGTGTATACTCCTTTTAAAGTCTAGCTTGCTCGGATGATTCCGGGCGGAGCGGTCACTCAGAACAAAAT
The DNA here is from genome assembly GCA_029168955.1 of Aplectana chamaeleonis. Classification (NCBI taxonomy): domain Eukaryota; kingdom Metazoa; phylum Nematoda; class Chromadorea; order Rhabditida; family Cosmocercidae; genus Aplectana; species Aplectana chamaeleonis. Next base: position 248,855 of record JAPDOI010000666.1, read on the forward strand.
ATAACAGTGAGACTCTGACGTGAAACGCCCGATAAACCTCATTTCGACCGGCTCAAAATTTGGGAACTAGGCATTAAATTAACGTATCTTCCCGAATGGTCATTGCCTCCGAACTACATACAACTGCGCCGAAAAATGAGCCAGTCTCTGCAGCAACAAAACTTTTTGCACACGTTTGTTTTCTTGACAACTATTGCCGTTTTATTGCGTAGGATGACTGTTAAGAGCAGAACTGCTTTGGACATACATATTTAGATATACTCTGTGTTTAACGAAGTGCACAAAATCATGTTCCGCCACTGGACCTCTACTGGCCCTCTACTACGGCAATCGACGCGTTCGCGGCCGATCCCGGAATTCATCGGCGAGCCCCTTAGACCACGCCACTCCGCCGTCCAGCTGGTGAATTTTGAGCACCGGCAAAGCCGTATCGATCGCTTGCGTGGTCGACGGTGCACGCCGGGGTCGCCCGAGAACGTAGACCACCAATAGCAGATCATGAGTTTGTGCACTCCGTTATGAACAGAGCGTACATATAGGCCTTTCGCTAGTTCTAGTCTAGAAAATAGACGAACCCGCGCGGGTACATCATCGCTTGCGATGAAAACCTCAATGGCCGGCTGTATCTCGATCGCCGCATGACTCTCCGCAGATGCCGTGTCTCGTCTATTCACTAGACCAGGATTGGTGAAAGACCCGTACACTTATGTGTTCCATAGCAGTCGTATCCAACTATTGACCGCCTGGGAAGCCTAGTGTGATTCAGAACAGCTTTCGATCCAATTACTCATTTTACTTCTCACCATTTCCATTTGAATATCTGCTTTGTTTAAGATCCATTTTCCCTTCTCAACTTTTAACTAATAGGACTCAGTGATGATGTGAACAGCAGAGCAATGTGATTTATTATTAGCGGGGTCGCGATCGTGATCTTGGGGAGTATATACATGCAGCGTTGTGATTTACCGGTGGAGCCGGCGGCAGAGAGGAGAAGTCCCACTAAGAGCTTTGGAAGTCCTCAAATGCTTCTTCATCTCTGTTGATTCAATAGCCAGGTGGTGTGCGTGGCTCAGGGCAGTGGTCGCAAGAGCCCTCCTCTCCTGAAATTAGCCGCTCATAAGAATTAGATCAACATCTTTTTCCTAAGCTTTTACTCACCGAATGGCCCTTGAGGACCAGGGGGACCTTGAGGTCCAGGAGCGCCTGCTGGTCCAGGATTTCCAGCATCACCAACTGGTCCTTGGTCTCCGCCCTCGTTAGTGCCACCAATTCCTGACAATCCTCGTGGTCCTGGTGGTCCCTTCACTCCAGGAGGTCCAGCTGGTCCAGCAGGCCCGTTCACCTGAATAACCCGCCCTGGTTGTCCCTGTGGTCCTGGTGGTCCGGGTTCTCCGACTGTGCCAGGTGGTCCAGGTGGTCCGATCAATCCTGGCTCTCCAGGCTTGCCATCTCCTGCTCGCTCCATTGACTTGCCCTTCGGTCCGGGTGGTCCCTTTGGACCCTGCATTCCGACAGATCCCTGGGGACCAGGTGGACAGATTAGGCATGGCTCTGAAGGTGGAATGGCCGATGAGAGAATAGATCCTTCCTTTCCGGGAACGCCAGGAGCACCACCCTGACCGTCATTTCCAGGATGTCCGTCGTCTCCCGGAGGACCGGGAGGACCTGCCGGACCTGAAATTGCATTTCGAGATCACTTCTTCAGAAAATTTTCAAGGTAGAGATTGATAATTTGAAGAGCGTACCTTGTTGACAGGGACAACACGTTGGTCCGAGGTCGATGGAAGCAGCACCAGCGCCTCCACCAACTCCACCACTGGCACCACTGCCGTAGTTGTTGCCAGGAGTGGGACCACCGACATAGTGACCACCACCGCCAATTCCTCCATCTGGTACGAACTGGCCGAACAGCCATGTGCCAGCAGCCTCTCTCTTGGATCTTGGAACACCCGCTTTGTGCAAAACTTGCATCTCCACCCACATGTCCCGAGCTCGAGTCTGAATTGCTTTGATTGAGAGTAAAATAGTAAGAACATAAAGGAACATCTCAAGATTCAGCACTGCTGGCTTGCTTGAAGCTGCAGATTTTTTTCTCAGTAAGGAACACTTTATGGTGATGCAGCTCCGTGCTGTAGCTTATCTATTTTGCAAGCAAGCAAGCTAGCTGGCACTAATCCGAGTAACCATGAAGAATTTTTGAAAAAAATTGTAGAATGCCAGAATACACTTCCACCGTGTACTTCATGTTTCTTCTAGGTTTACCCTACATGATAAAAAAGGAAAAACGATTGAAATTTCAAAGAATCTCACCTTGCAGTACTCCGTCTCAACAATCAGATGACTCTGGAAGGACTGCACATAGCTGTAGAGCATCGGCAATGTGACGACACTGGCGATGACGGCCGCAGTGGAGATGACAACGGCGAAGAACGCGACGCGCCTCATTTGGCGCTGCTCCTCGGTCTCCTTCTGATCCATCGTGCAGCGCTCTGACGATGATCCCCCTCTGCCTACGGCTCGACTTTTATACCACAATGATGACCAGAATGAATGAGATCGAGAATAACTGGTATCGCGACGAGTCGAACCCGACCCGTGTCCCCGCACAATATCCCGGAAAGCGAACGAGAGCGCGCCCGATCATCGCTTAGCAGTGAAAGTGATTGTATCAGGGTAATCAGTTGGATGGCTCGCAACTCAATTGCTTCGTAGCTCGCTTATTTATTTGTTACTAAGCTGGGATCGAACTCCAAAGGATCACTTTATTCAGCCAGGGCAGCATTCCGAGTTTAGGCACTTGGGACATCGACCATAAACAAGTTACAATGAGTATTCTCAAGCAGTGGTCTACTATGCATGACCGGATTGATTTGTTCTGATTTCGAGATGCCTCAGTTATGCGCACTTCTGCGTGCATCAATAAATAAATAAATAAATAAATAAATAAATATGAGTTAAAAATTTTAATGGCTAATTCTCTTTCATCAAGATTTTACCCTCCGGAACTGTGTATGTTGACCAACGTCTTTAAGGGCAATTTTCAAATTGATTTAGGGTCTCGATTCACCAAATCTACCGACTAGGCTGCAATTTCAATATTAGTTTTTTGTTTAATGTGGAAAACATAATAACAATATTGATCACTTATAAATACTTCCTCCTAGTCTTAAGTTAGTATGTTTTCTCTTGTTTTTCATTCTTTGCATTTAAACAGTTTCATAAGTTTTGATTCTTCCTTCTATAATATTTTTTGAGGCAGATATTCTACCAACCTTCTTTGCCGAAACCGGTGAAAGGGGAACTTCCACCCTGAAAGAATCCTGAAATCATGAGAACAAAAACTTCCAGATCGAATTTTGCTGTAGTTTCAGACATGGTAATTTCAACTGATTCCCAAACACATGTGCCGCGCAATTTTTTCTCAAAAAAATCGTTTGCGGCATTTTTTTGCTCTCACAAAGCGCCGCATCGCCATAACTAGCTTCAAACAGTCCGATTTCAAATTGGAAGTCATTTCTGAATTGCTGTCGTTGAGTGCTACACGATAGTATTACAAAATGGTAGATTCAACTCCAGAAGTTCATAGAAAATTGCATAACAAAATATCTCACTATGAACTGATCAGACGGTCATGATTGCAGACATCTGTCATGTTTTGACCTGTGGTCAATGTGAATTTCAGAAAGAAAAACGTTTTTTTCAACAAAATACCGGAGTTCAAAAAACTTTCTACACATATCGTTGCATTTCCCTGATTGAGAGGAACACGAAAACTCCCTGAAAATCTAATTTCGTCAAATTTCAAGTGAGTTATGGCGTTGCGGCGCTTTGTGAGCACAAAAAACGCCGTAAAACGCCGTTTTTGCAAAACAAAACATGCGCGGTACTGTACTATAATAAGCCAGAATGGTCTCGAATATGCAGGACCATGAATAAGACCATGAATATCTATCGGGTTTTCAAAAAAAACTATTATATGTGTCAGGTAAGCATCGAAATAGCGTACACAGTGAGCTTCGTTTCCTATTTTTTAGGTTCTTGTTCACTAGTTCACCCGCTAACCTTGGATTTTTCAAAAAACTACATACTTCCTTATGTGTATTAAGTGCACTGTTTTTGAGCTTCGTTGAATCCTGACACATTTTGTAAGCCGACTTTATTGTGTTTCGCATAAGTAGGGCCTAACACGATCTATTGCATTCTATCACACAAAACTACTAATATCTGCCTGCATGTAAGACTTACATTATATAGAGATTGAATAGTATTACTGAGCTCCACCATTCAATTATATATTTATTTCTTGGTTTGTATCTGTCAAACAGTGAATATAGGTCAGAAGCGTTATATTCTTCTGGACATGCCATTCAAGCGGACAATCAAATCCTTCTTGCAAACTGATTTTCTTACGTGATGAGAGCGGATGGGCTTAGCAACTTCGCCGAACGTCTATGAATTGACACCAAACCTTTTTCATCACAGCGCAATATTCTTCGCCGAGTCTATTTATAATAAATGAGCTTGGTTCGAGGAGAGAAGTTTTTTCCCGAGATGTGCCAGCACGTGTATACATGTTGTGAAATTATGGTCCCGCGAAGATAATCACACTGGGATCATGGGGTACTGTCACGATTATTCTTCGTCCCAGCGAATTTGTCTTCAAAGAGCGTGCCACAAAACCATTTGTCTGCAAATGCGGACAGGAATTCACTCTTATTCGGACAGTTCGTTGTACGTGTCAGTCAGAAACCGTTTTAGTTTCCCGAGGACCCTCGGACGCCCCGCGACACGCTGGGCTGACACGTTCAGTAAAGCATTCAAGAAGAAGGGTCTACCGTACTGAATGACTGTTGCTCTTTCCAGGAAATCCTGGAGCGTATGTGGTCCACATCGAGAAGACCTCCGATGAAGATGGATCATCAAAGTATCAAAGTAAGTTCTGGAGAAATTTGTGTACACCTAATGACCAAAAGTTCTTCGTTATTTTTTTTTGTCGATTGAAGAAGATATGGCTGAACGAGATGAGATAGCCTTTGTAGGAGGGGAAGTTGCCTGCGCATCTTCGTTTCCAAGAAGCGCTACATTTCGTGAATGAAGTCGGGTATTTGTATGTATTTAAAGGCACAGTCCAAGCTCAGGGACAAAATCTGAGATTTCCATATAATTGTGAAGTAGACCCACCGTATATAGCATAAGCCAAATGCGAGCTCTCAATTCCTCGGAATAAGCTAGATATACAAGAAAGTCACCCTGGGGCGCCCACCTCCGGAAGCCGCTTTAGCACGCCCCTTTTACAATCTTTCGAGCTCAACAGTGGCGAGATGAGCGATGATTTCGGATCGATCGCCCCTTTCTCCTCTTCATTCTCAACCTCTCTTTTTTTCAGGGTGGCTCGCATACATCGGTTGCAAGTGACGGAAGTTACAAGCCTCGGACAACTCGTCCGCCATGCTTCCGTAGCTCAATTTAAGATGAACCATGAGTCCGTTCCTAGGGGGTCTTGTACGATGCCAGAAACATCATTGTAATCAGCGCAGAACCGTTTTTACGATAGGCAGAAAACCAGAAAAAGGATTCTAAGGTTGGACTGTGCCTTCAAAGGCAGCGTAAGAACTCCAAAATGACATCGGTTTCATGACGTAAATCGAAGGTTTGGAGCTGGAAGTATCGGAGGCTGACGAAAAACACCAACGAAAGCGCGATGCGGGTAAAGAAAGACCGGGTTGTTTTTGTATTGGATTGGAAGTGGATAAGTTACACCGCAGGGCGCAGGTTCAATTGAAACAGCGAAGTTAGCGACAAAACAGTTGGGTTGGCGAAGCGAAATGGCTCCTACACCCTGTATTAGAACACTTGCTTACGTCGTTGGAAGCATGAAAATCTAGCCATAATCGTCCAAATTCGAACTACCAGTTTGGACGAGGTTGGATTGAGGGGCGAAAACTGTTAAAAAAGTGGACGGAGACTGCATGTTTCGCTGGCTCAACAAGGGTCAAATACGGTCAGTTTGACTCGTCTCTGATCCTTCTAGCGGCTTGAGCGTCTGAGTAGCGGCAGTATTCCCCCCCCCCTTAGTGTCGCTATCTCAACCATTTTTGTGTATGCTGCCTTCAAGGCAGAAAAATGCTCCTGCTATTGAGACCAGCACTTCATTATTTAATTCAATATTGGAAAACGCCTTGAATATCTAAAGTTCAGCATTATTGAAGATCTATGCGAAATCTTCATCTTTAGGTCTCCCTCTCCACCGATCCTATGAAAACTTATACTGTTTGCGACAATGCTATGAATTATGGGTGAAAAAAGTATCCATGAACCGAGCGAAATCGGTTCCGGCGAGTGATTTTGGCGCTACTTCCAAAAACGTGTGGGTAAAAAAGCACTGCTCTCCGGTTTGAACTCTCAGTTCGAAATAAGACTCAAATTCTTGACAACCATAATTCGTTGATAAAACCGTTTCTTTAAATATTGTTTTGTAATCAATGTTAAGAATTTGGGGAAAACTTTAAGAAATTGTGAGTACGTAATCCCTTCCATCAGCAGGTATTTTTCGAGATAGGCGCCTTCCCTATGTTATCTTAAAATCTTCTGAAGTGATCTTTAATTTCAAGCTCTGTGCAAATACTTTGGATTTTTTTCATGCTTTATAGGAATCTCTCTTTGATACTCGCTGGTAAATACCGACCTATTTCATGAAACGGTTTCGATTTTTGAAGTGAGAGCTGTTTCAAAAAAAACTTTATAGCGAAACTGCTTCTTTACTTGCCACAGGCTGGTTGGTCACCTTACCGGTCCCCTGTGGGGAGCCAGTAAACCCATTATCCGAAGTTCCGGTAATATACAATGTGCCATAGCTGGCTGGCACGACAAACCTCAGCTTTGTTGGCCTGTATAGAGATGAAAGCCTATGGGCGATTTCATTTTTGGACCGACAATTTTTACTAGATGCTCACGCATATTCAACCATTTTTGTAAAATAAGCCGGTATTTCGAATTTTGTTCCCTCCTTACTTTTTCTACTGTTGCTGTTGTCAGCATTGCTCTAACTGCTGATGATTTTTCTTTTTCTTTCTACTGATTTTTTCTTTCCTTACCATGGTTTTTTTTCCTTAGCCCGGAGAATATCTTTCTTTTCAATTTTCTACGAGTTGGTTATTGGAGCGTTCTACTGAACGTAATAATAAATAAATAAATAAATAAATAAATAATAAATAAATAAATAAATAAATAAATAAATAAATAAATAAAATACGCGTTGCGCTAATAGTCCAGTGTAGAAGTCAACTGCGAACTACGAAGTACGCACCACGATTCCACAACGAAATTCAGCTGGCTTTCATGATTACAGCTATGTGCTTCCAGTAAATGATTTGAAACTCGTGATCTGATCTGTTCTCCTCTCACGCATGTCTAGAAATGAGAGTTCATTTTTGAACCAACGTTTCGTTTATCGAAATATTTTCCGTCATCAAATTGGAATATATGCTTTGCCTTGCAAACCCTTTGTAGTGTATTGAGCTCTTATTGCAACATTTATTGCGAAAAACGAATAAATTAGTTCTACCACAGGTGGTGTATTGTGGTGCAGCAGACTCTTAATATCCTGGAGGAGTGCGAGGAGTTGGGCAGTGGTAACAGTCTCCATCGGCTCCCTTCGATCCAAGAGGTCCTTGGCCTCCAGCCTCTCCCTTGCGTCCAGATCTTCCCTTCTTTCCCTGATCTCCGGGTGGTCCCTGGGGTCCAGGAATGACGGATCCAACACGTCCCTTGGGTCCGCGTTCTCCCTTGCGTCCTTGTGGTCCAGAGGCTCCAGGGCTCAGGTGGTCCATTGACATTGATGACATGGCCATCCTCTCCCTTCTTTCCTTTTGGTCCAGAGACTCCGGGCTCTCCACCAGGTCCAGCTGGTCCAACCATACCAGGCTCTCCACGGCGTCCATCGACACCCAGAAAGTCCAGGAGTTCCTCGAGGTCCCTGTGGTCCCTTAGCGCCAGCGTTTCCTGGTGGTCCAGGTGGTCCAGGTGGGCAGATGATGCATGGCTCAGACTGGAGTCCATCAGAAGGTTCGATTCCTCCGTCACGTCCAGCCTTTCCATCAGATCCTTGCTCTCCATCATGTCCGTCTTTTCCGTCATCCCCGGGAGGTCCTGCTGGTCCAACAGGTCCTGAATCAAGTTATATTACAATATGCACCAGAACTGGTTCACATTTTTCAATACCTTGCTGGCATGTGCAGCACTGAGGTTCGGGCTCGGCGTTGACAACAGGGCCGTAGCCGTTGCTTGGTGCAGGAGCTGGAGCATATCCGGGCTGAAAAGTAAAATTTAAGCTCTGAACTCCACCTGCTCAGTTGTGGTTGAGTATTTAAAAGAGTGAAATTACCTCAGTAGCTGGTGCTCCATAGTCAGCACCACCTCCGGCTCCACCATCAGGAACCCACTGTCCGAAGAGCCATCCTCTCTTGGCACGTCCCTTAGGAGCCATCTGGTACATGCTGACGAGCATGTCACGAGAGCGCAGCTGAAATTCCGTGATATGATTTAGGTCTCCAGAAAACGAATATTCCAAACTCACGCGACAGAAGTCGGTCTCAGCGTTCACTTGGCTCTGGAGTGTCTGAACATAGCTGTACAACATGGGAGTCGTGATTGCGGACGCAATAACGGCCGCTGTTGAAATTGCGACCGCGGCGAACGCGACCGTACGCATGCTGAAAAACAAAGGTAATCATGAAAACGTTGCTGACGACCGCATTCAGATCGTTGGTAGAAACCCCGAAGCTCCCCGGGGTTCGCATTACAGAAACTAAAGTAGAGCGATTCACTGACTGTTTTGGTTACGCCTGTTGGCCGCCCCCGAATCTCCCTGCTCCGATGGGGGTGTCAAGGCTTTTGACACTGGTCGTATTTATTAATGTCGTTTTTAAAAGAAGTTCCGCTGTTCCCCCGATGGTCCATTCAAGTTAGATCTTACCTACAGTTGACCGCAATGTTAATAGGACATGGTGCGGTTGCGGACTCGCACTAAATTACGGTAGAATCTGGCACTTTGCCAGATTTTGTCATCGATCGCGCCAACCGTCGTCTCTCTGCTCACGAGAATATCAGCTGAGGCGCCGATCGATGACGAAATCTGGCAAAGTGCCAGATTCCACCGAACACAGTGCGAGTCCGCAACCGCACCATGTCCTTTAACTGTGCGGTCAACTGTAGCTTTCGCGCTTTCAGGAAGAATGATCAACCCAAAATTCCCCTTTTAAGAAAACTGGAACTCTGAAGATTGAGCTTGAACTACTGCAACAATGGGGTTGGTTGGGAGTTAGAATGAACCTGGAAATGCTTGCATTCCTTGCCAATACCTAAATCCCCCGACTCAAAAGTAGTTCTAGATCAAGCTGTTTGGGCTGTTTGAGGATATAAATTGAACTCATTTAAAAGTATTTAGCTGTGAAATAAGAAGTTATTAGAAAGAGAACATACCGCTGGTTGCCCTCCTTGCCCTCCATAGCGAAGCAGCAGGATGGTTCGGTTGATGATGATGGCGACTATATATACGAGGAGGTAGGGCTTTGTCCTTGGGATACGGGTCGGGATCGACCTGGTCACTTTACGGACGCAAAGATAAGGAGGGATATGCAGATGTATTGCCAGCGTACGGCAGATGAAACGTTGAGAGAAAATCAAGGAGAGAGACAATAATAGGCACCTGATGAATACAGGATTTGGAGACGCTCTTTGGGACAGATTCCTCGTCACATCTCTTTAGAAATGGAACTAGGACAAGGGCGACGATCCACATAGTACATAAAACGCCTGCTTACAAAGATACAGTTTTCTGTCTTGGATTATGTACAATGCATACGAAAATCGGCCTATTTACTCAAAGAAGTCGCGAAATTCGCTACAGTACCGAGCATATTTTTGCAAAAACGGCGTTTTGCGGCGTTTTTGAATTCACAAGGCGCCGCATCGCCATAACTCACTTCAAAGTTGACTAAATGAGTTTTTCAGATAGTTTCCGTGTTCCTCTCAGTAAGGCGAATGTAATGGTATGTGTTGAGAGCTCTTTTAACTCTAGCATTTTGTTGAAAATGTGTATTTCCTTCTAAAATTCACATCGACCACAGGTCAAAAAATGGCAGATTTCTGTTATCATGACCGACTGATCAGTTCATTATGAGGGGTTTGGAGGTGCAAATATGCAAATTTCGATGAACTTTCGGAGTTGAATCTATTCTTTTGGAACACTATCGTATAGTACTAAAAGGAAGCAATCCAGAAATGACTTCAGAATTGAAATTGGACCACTTTGAAGCAAGTTATGGCGTTGCGGCGATTTGTGAGCGCAAAAAACGCCGCAAAACGCTTTCTTTGCAGAAAATTTGCTCGGTACTGTAGTTTTGCGAATTTCCGACATAATTCGTTTCCTTCTCTTTTTTTCGCCATAGTGTGCGTTACCATTCGAATGTATGCGGGGTCCCCTATTCGAACCGAGAGAAAAGCTCCGAGGAAAGTTCATCTTCTTCCTACTACTCGAAAACTCGAAATACCTGAGGCGAGCCATCAACTGGGGCGTTCGAGATGCTGACTCTCCTCTCGACAGAGGCATGCTCACAAGGAGTTGCCAAAGTCAGTTACCAACGTTCCTTCATGAAAACTTTGTGAATAGAAATTGGTTGAAACTGAAGCGTTACAGAATGAACATCAATTCAATCGCATTGACTCTGGCAAACTGGGGCGTCGACAACAGGTTGATCCGCCCACAATGAGTCACCGCTGGCCAACGCGCCGATATTCGGCGGGGCTGTGGCCGCGAGTTATGCTCTGCTCGATGTCGAGCTGTTGCACAGCAATTACGGCCGCGAGTTATGATCTCGTCGATGTCGAGCTGTTGCACAGCTAACGCTCTAAATACAAGGGAAGTATACGACGCATTTTCAGGCATGCTGTGAATGATGAAAGCGCAGCCGGTTCAATCACCCAAGTTTGCGGTACATTGGCCCCGCCCAGCATCTGGAGGTCCTGCCTATCCGGTGGTGACCCCAGTGGAGGCTGGGCGACCCAGCCGCGACGCGTGTCAGAGTGCCGACCGCGGCGCGTGTCGGATTGCCGGCCGCGACGCGTGCCGACCGCGGCGCGTATCGGTAAAAAGTAGTACCTAAGCTAGATGAAACAGTCCTGTAGGATGTAACTGCTGGTAAATAGGCCGCTGAACGCGAAACATCGAGTTGTCAACAGCCCGACAACAGGCGGACGTCGCTGGGCAACGGGCAGGTCTCAGGCTGACAATACGCGCGATTTGACTTGTCAACAAGGAGCGGTTTATGAGATGACAACTTATCAACCTGTTGTCGACGCCCCAGTTTGCCTGAGGAGGTTTCCATTGCGAAGTGTAACGGGCTATCCTAAGTTTATTGAAGTGGAAGCAGAGTTGTTACAGCCTTATTTCTACTAATTCGGGAAATTTGAATAGAAAACCTAAAAAGCTGTAATCGAGTTGATCATTATGCAGACATTGGTCGCTTTGACGAATCGATTGCTCACTGGGGCTTCCGATGTATACCGGGATCGGCCGAGAACACTTCGATTACAGTATTAGATTTCCAGTAGCGGATCATGAGTTCGTACGTTACAGAGTATATGTATCCTATATTCCCTCCTCGTTAGAGCATTTTCAAATTACTATCACTCAAGCGAAGTGGATTTCAGTGCTTATTACTCAATTTCCACCGCTCCGTTTTCCACAGAGCCGTCGCTTCGCCTTTTTGATAGTGATATTCCACACTCTTCTTAGATCATAATTATCTAAAAAAATAAGCTTCTTAGATCATAATTATCTATCAGTTGATGTCGTAATTTCAGCCAAGTCCATGTGAACTCGTATTTTTCATGATCACTTGAGTGATTTCATGTTTCTTGTATAATCTTCAATCTTTTCACAGATTTGTCTTATACAGTGTATTTAAATAAATAAATAGAAATAAATAAATAAATATGAACGAGATCTGCCGAGATGGGAATGTGGTGGGTATGTGGTCGAGCCCAGAAAAATCAAATTGATTCCTAGATTCGAAGGTTTATGTTGAAGCTTCGCCGTAAAGGTTGTGCAAAGAAGAACGAAAAAAGCGTACACCTCCTTTCTTCACTGAAATACAGTGCGTTTCATGATTACAGGACACCCTCAAATTTCACTGTAACACTTCTCTCGTTATTGTTTGAGCTTTGCTGTCAAAACTATTGTGATCAGCATAAGAAATAACCACTATAGTCACCTTTCCAGATTCCATGAGCACTGCACCTTTTTGAGAACACTACTTTTCATTTTTGGACTGTTTCATAATTATAGGACACCTTAGGTAATACGCAGGTTTTTTGTTCATACCAACGGATTAGCAACACATTTATAGCAAGTATGGCCATGGCCATGCTCGATCATCGTATACAGATGTTATTGGATCTTTCTTGGGCTTTTTTGAAGGACTGTTAAGTTGGTTCGGTCGTACTCCTCTAGCACAACACACTTGTTCCTTTCCACAGCCTAAACCTGGTTATGGCCAGCGTAGATTTGACGTCTTAGTGCACTTTTAAGGTATTTTTGAAGTTTTGGTTAGAACTACATGCTGGCGCTTCCAACACAGCTACCCCTTGTCTGCCCGAGAACGTCTTTTCAGGACTGATTCGCTTGAACCCTCATCTTGTCTCGCGTGCTTACGAAGATTTGTCGTTGCCTTCCACTCAAAAATAGTAAAATACGCTGCACCAGCACTTTATGGCGCTTAGTACAAACTATCCGAGTAGAATAGAAGGCTGGCTCCTGCTTTCAAGTCTCACTGAACGTTTCGAGGAATATCAGCGACACTAACGAGGTTCCATTCAGAGGTATATCCTTGTCACTTACTGGTGTCATCCCAGTAGCATGTTTGTCTACTCCATTCACCCAAGTTGAACTTATTCTGACCCAAACACATCATCTAGAAATTAGTCAGCGACGTTTCCTTCCCAAAAACATCCGGCATGCAACACTGATGAGGCAGCTCAACGTCCCCGCGCGGGTTGTCTTGTTTTGCTGAGCCAAATTGACCGAGTCAGCTCGTGAATCTCTCCAAACAAAGATACCTTCCTTTTCGCTATTTATCCGATGCTGTGCTGCACAAAGTTACCTTCCAATGGTTGTGCAAGGATCAGGGGTGTGCGGCGATTGCCGTTTGCGGATTGCGGTTTGACGGCCACTTTTGGGGTTTGCCGTTGCGGTTTGCCGAAATTATCGTTTAAAAGCGCAAACTTCCGGCAAGAAGTGCGCTAAAACGACAGGAATTGCCCTCTTCGTAGTTTCTGTACTGGTCAGCTGCTACAAATAATTGTTTTGACTAGTTCTAGCTCATGTAGTATTGTGTAATTGTACATACTGAATCGATAACTGATGAAAATATAAACTCTCTTATAAACTCTTGACTGAGTAATCAGAGGATTTCGTTCAAGTTCTAAGATGTTTGGGGGCCTCCAAATGTGTTTTTTTTTCAATTATCAAATTCTTAACCCCTTAGATATGCCAGAAATGCAAACGAACCTTTTCCAGAAGCATCCCGATTCCTGCAAGTTCCAAGATTTTAAAACCAAGTGGTACAAAAGCGTAAAAGCAGCCTTTTTTAAGAATACAATCAGGTTGAGAACTCTTGTGAATCAACTCCGCTTATGGCCGGTTGATGGTAATAATTGGGACAGGAAGTTGCTCAATTCTGCAAACACTTTGCGCGGCTTTTTTTAATTGAACAATGATCACAGCGGTCATTAGAGGCAGTGTTCTATAAGATTTTTCGATAAGATTTATATAAGATTTCGAGATCATTAGCAGAAACGAAGGGTTGACTCAGTGGCAGAGCTGAGTTGGTTGAGAAATGGTGTTTTGATGAGAAAATGCAACTGCTCCAAAGGTAACGATAGAAACCGCTTTCAACTCCTCATCAGAAAACGGAAGTCCGAGGCCCATTGTAACAACAGTGTTGAGAACCGGTTCAAAACGAGCAACCAATAGCAATGTACGGCCCCGAAGCTTGAAAGCGGTGTGCTCGCCCCACCCACATCCTCTGTAGCCGCAGTGGAAGTGGGTGGGGAGCAGGGGTGTGCGGCAAAGGAATTTTAAATTTCGGCAAACGGCAACGGCAAACTCTAAAAATGACCGGCAAAACGGCAAAAGGCAAAAACTGTTTTGTGCCATAATACACCAACATTTGCGTACAAGGGAGGGTTGCCAACTTCGGATGGAGTTTCGGGATGCAATTTTAATATGTTCTAGGGGGAGGACAGTGTTCAAGTATCCCATGCTCAGAATCTGCTAAATGCCTCAGGCAGTCTCTAAAAAGGTGAAAATCTGATAAAGTCCAGAACGGTTCGGCCGAAGCGAGTACAGCCGATTTAACGATTGAATTACCTTAAGATGTGCTCAGAATAGATGTAGAAAATTTTGGTCCATTGATTGTGTTTAGATCAGAAATTATGCATATTTGCTCAAATTCTGATCTATTCTGAACATACACAAAGATAATTCAATCGTTAAATTAGCTATACTACATAACTCTGGCCGAGCCGTTCTGGCCTTGTTCAAATTTGGACCTGACTAGAATGGAGTGAGACTAGCCTAGTTGAATGCAGTGGTCACGGTAAAATCAGCCCCTGAATTTTGAAATCAAGAGCTCCATGGGGCATGATGATCGAATGCACAGAATGAGGGGCGTTTGACTGGTACATGCGACGCGCGCGAAGGAAGTCCGGTGCGCTCACTTCGTCGCTGGGGCGCCGCGTACAATGCGCTAGCCAGCTGGACTGCTTTTCGGGCGTATTCGGCCTTCAAGCTGGCACGAGGCCAATTACAGCAACAATGTCGGCTAGAAACAAGCCATAAATCGGTCTATACGGTCCCAAAACTTCAATGTGGCTTACCCTCCCCACTCACCTCCCCTGTGGCTACCGAGGAAGTGGGTGGAGGGAGTAAACCACGTTCAAGTTTCGGGCCGTACATTGCTATTGGTTGCTCGTTTCGAGTCGATTTCCCACACTGTTGTTTCGTAGCTGTCAAACATTTTTTTAATTTTTTCATCTTTACACCATTTCCTAGCATACCAAGCTCTGTCATTAAAGGCAGCGTTCACGATGATCATCCTCGTTGGCTTTCCACAGTGAAATGGTAGGCGAGAAGGATCCTAAGCTCCCAGTGTCGAAAGAACGGTAAAAAACGAGCCAGGAGCGGCAAAATAACGGCTGCTAACAAGCGTTTTGGTGCCCCAGACACGCCTGGTGCCCCAGATCCGCCCCTCGGAATGAACAAATGAAGACTCAGATTACAGGAATGATCAAGTGAAGGAAGTGAGTTGATCGCTTCATTGCACTGATAGGTATCATCCTTCTAGCGGTCAAGATTCCTCCACGCTCAAAAATCAACGTAAACAAGAGAGAACCTATTTTTTGCTCAAAAACGCGTCTTTAGTGTCCTTTTTAAGCATGCCTTGCTATATAGGGCACCAGACCTTTCGTAAGCCGTGGAGATACCGGAAGTGAAGTTTATCGTGAACACTGCCTTCAAAGGCAGTGGTCGCGATCAAATATGCTTGTCGTCTTTTTCTCTCCAAATCCTTTCCTGGGTCTCGAGTAGTAGGACCTATAAGAAAAAATCGCGAAAAAACCACTGTTTTGGGCCGAATTTGAAACCTGAACTTTCTTGTCTTTTGATGGTGGACGAGCCCTCTCCACATCATCGGCATCGATGACCTCTTATATCAAGAACATCAGCTAGCTTGAAATTGAATGTCAATCAATGAACCTCCGAATTTATGTGTGTATCTAGTCAAAAACATTGACTGAAGTGATGCTTTCATTATTCAACCGTTTTTATTCATTAAATTTGCATTTATTTCGTCCTCTGAATGTCGATGATTTTTGACTGCTCGGCATGAGACTGCGATCTGTTTCGTCATCGCTGTGCACGTGTGCACGAACTACCTTCTTTGGGCCCTAGAAACTCTATTTGTAGACCGTTTTTCACCGCGCTACCTTCATAGTTTTTCAGCTGTTTTTGATCTAAGTCGATTTTTGTAGTTTTTTCGATAACGCTTTTCATCGTGACCACTGCCTTCAAGGCTCCGTCCATAGCAGACAACCTAGCGCCAAGTGACGCTGGAGGTTTGCACCTTTAACATTTGTTATTGATCTCGCTACTCAGCGACTCCCCAGCGACCACTGCAGCCGGCCTGTCGCTGACGGTGCAGGCAAGCGGTGGTAGCGTCTGTGGCTAATTATATCAATAGCATCTTTAACCCCGTGCCGTCCTCGGGCACGTTGATTGCGCCAGCCGCCGAGCGTCATGCGCCAGCGTTTTGGACACGGTATGACGCTGGTCGCTGACGCCTGATGCTTGTCGTCTGCTACAGACGACCAGCGGCAAAGCGTCAAGGCGTCGGAGCATCATGCGCATTCAACGTGTCCGAGGACGGCACGTGGTTAACGATGGCATTAGTGACAGCCATACCGTCGCTATGCCGCGACTGGCCGGCTGCAGTGGTCGCTGGGGAGTCAGATCAATAACAAATGCTGAAGATGCAAACCCCCAGCGTCACTTTACGGTCACTTGACGCTAGGACGTCTACTACGGACGGAGCCTTATGTCAACCTTTCATTTCAGCTAATGATCTCGAAATCAATTATATTATTGAACATCGCCTTTAATGACCGATGTGAATATTGTTCAGCTTTAAAAACCCGGACAAAGTGTTTGCAGAATTGATAATTTTCCTGTCCCAATTTTTACCATCAGCCAACCAACCGACGATAAGTGTGCCTATATACACGAGTTCTCCACTGGTCCATATGTCTAAATAAGGCTGTTTTTGCGCTACAGCTTTGATATGACTTGGTTTTGTAATCTTAGAACTTGCAGTAATCGGTATGCCTCTGAAAAAGGGTTTTTTTTGCAATTTTGGCATTCTTAAAGAGTTAAGAATTTGATGATCAAACAAAGACATCTGGAGGCTCCCAAACAATTTAGAAGTCGAACGAACTCCTCTGATTTTTCGGTTGAGATGTTTTCAATAGTTACCGATTGAAAGGGCACAATTATACATTGAACGAGCCGGAACCAGAAGCTGGAACTAGTCAAAATCATTATTTGTAGCAGCTCCGAGTCGCAGACCAACACAGAGACTGCAGTGAAGGCAAATCCTGTTGTTTCAACGATTTTTGCCGAAAATTTGCCGTTTTAGACGAAAATTCCGGCAAACGGCAACGGCAAACCCCAAAAATGGCCGGCAAACGGCAATTGCCGCACACCCCTGGTGGGGAGAGCCCACCACACTTACAGTTTGGGACCGTATAGACTTATTGCTTGGGACCGACTTATTGTTCGCTTTTAGCCGACTTTGTTGTCGCAATAAGGCTCGTGCCGGCTTGTAGGCCGAGTAAACAGAAACAGGAGCGCCCAAGAGCAGTACGGCTGTAAAACGCACTGCACGCGGCGCTCCAACGGCGACGTGAGCACAGCAGCTTTCCGTCGCGTGTAACAGTCGAACTGTCCCTAGATGCCTCTCATTCTGTGTATTCGATCGACGTGCCCCTCAGCTGCTGATTTCCTGTGGAAATTCTAAGTCGGTTTTTATCGTGAGCACTGTATTCAACCAGACTAGTCTCACTCCAGTAATGTAGCCTCGCAAGTGAAACCATTTCAAATGAGAGGCATAAAGAGTCCTGAGCCTACTAATTGCTACTTACAGTAAAAATTGGTGAGTGACCCCGGTCATTAGTTAGGTGTTGGTTGTCTTTTGCCATAAATGTCGACCAATCATGGCGTATTCATCTATCTATTCGCACCTGACTGTCGCACCGGTATCGACCAAAGTCTTTGAGTCGGCGCACACTCCCACCGCAAAAAGCTTACGGTCTGCTGCACGTCCCCTGATTGACTAGGCTTGGTCGCGCTGGCCGCAAGCCTCTTTCAGAGTATATTCTTTGCGGGTGTATCACACTTTTGTCTGCTCAAAAAGACGCCCCTTCTTTGGATCTCTAGCATTAATTTGCACGAAAACTTTAAAGGCAGTGTTTACGATAAAAAAACATGTTTCAGTTTCCACTAGGAATGGGTAGTGGAGGGGCACACTGTAACGTTGACGTCGAAAGAACGCATGAAAACGAGCCAGGAAAAGCTCCAAAAGAGCCCGAAGTTGCCACTTCGAGCGCAAGGCAAACCCCAAAAGCGCAACACACGCCCACCGACGTGAACAAATGAATGCTCAAGATCGTGAGATGAGCGATGATTTCCAATCATTAGCCCCGTTCTTCCCTTCATTCTCAACTTCTCTCTTTACTCAGGTCAGCTCGCATACATCGGCTGCAAAAGTTTAGTTACAAGCCTCGGACAACTCGTCCACAATGCTTCCTTAGCTCTATATTTGAGGGACCATAACTCCGTTCCCAGAAGGTCTTGTAAGATTTCAGAGAAATCGTTGGAATCAGCATGCGGCCGTTTTCAAGATAGGCGGGAAAACAGAAAATCAATTTTTATCGTGAACACTTCCTTTAATTAGTGGGAAGGAATTAGCAGAATTATTACCGACGATGGATAGGCTTCCAGCCTTGTTGATCTTGATAGTGACTCCTATATAGATTACATACAGAACAGCGCTACTGATATTCTCTGATCGCCTGAGGCTCTCAAGTAGCTTTTGATATACGGGATTTTTTCTTCCTATGAAGGCTAGTGAAACGCTGGGCACATAGTAACTGGCATGGAATACCACACGACTGAAAAATGTCGGTGTATTATAACACAAAACAGATTTTGCCGTTGCCGTTTGCCGAATTTTTAAATTCCTTTGCCGCACACCCCTGGCAAGGATGCTCCAGCTCCCGGATTGTGCGTGTGAGTCTGGTCCAGGACCGCCTACGCTTCATTGAGAATTCGCTTCAAATCGTGACCAATGGATCTCGTCAGACATCATGATTGCTACCTACATCTATTTCACCCTGGCACGTCAAGCCATCAGCAAATGAAGGTCATGGAAGAGCGGAAGCTTGATGTGTGAGAGGACTGTGAACAAATCAACACGACAGTCCTCTTAAAGCTTCTAAGAAGTGTATTCAAACACCTAAATGAGGTACAAAACAGTGGCAGAGAACATACTCGCTGTAAAACTGTCGTAATTCCGCTCGGATGAGAAGCAAGTTGCGGATTTCTGGAAAATTAGCTTCCTGGCAAAAGTAACGATTTGGCAATGTCATTCAGAAGTCGAAAAAGTTTCAAAAATATCTTGAGAAATATCTTAAAATTATTTGGCGTAAAATAGCCAGGAGTGATAAAAGAGCTAGGAAATGAAGTGAAATAACCAAAAAGACGATTTGGTGGTCGATCATTTCACAAGCTTCTCTGTTAAACTTATCAAGGCGAAATCAAGCGCGATACGGAATGGAACGTTTTAAAGAATGGCTTCTTCATTTCCTAGCATTTTTATTACTCCAGGCTATTTTACGCCGAATCATTTTTAAGGTATTTCAAGATACTTCTGAAACTCTTGAATATCGCTCCACGATTTCCATTTGGGAAAGGTGAATCCTCTAACAGACGATACTGTCGTATGAGTACAATTTCCGGGAATTGTGACCCACAACCGTGAAAAAAAAACACCACGCATTGCCGCATTGTGTGCAACATATGGAAAATCGATATTATTGATCATAAATATTCGGTTTTGAATGATGAGAAGAAATTTCCAAACGAGCGCCTTAGAGCCATCAACAATCATTGCGACATTTTCTGCAACAGGACAAAAAATCGATATTGTTGATCGGTATTTATCGATACTGAGTGATGAGCAAAAGCACCGAATCAAGAAAACCAATCCCATCTGTGATCACCAGCCCTCGCCTCATTTTAGCGGAAATCGATAATATTGCTTATCGATCGATAACGTGTAATGAGTACGAATTCTGACAAGTTCAGTGCTTACCTCCGAAGACCTGTGTTAATTGGCTGCTAACCCACCCACATACCCTGGTCTCCACAGCCGTAGCATGCCGAAGCAGTTTTCGTGCTCCACGGCTAATTTAGTATGTAAACCCATGGTTTTGATGTACCCTTCAAATTTAAGGTATCAAGTTCAAATTGGAATAGGAGCGACCTGCATCCATTTCGGGCCTCCTATCCACAAATTAGCTCCCTAGCTCAATTTTAAGTGTACCAACAAGATCGTGTACGCCGTCTGAATAAAGAAAAGGAGATTAACAACAAAAACGAGCGGTTTTTTAGTTTTTGCTTGAAAACCATAAATCATTCGAAACCATTTCTGGGTGGCAATACCATCTTTTTGCGCTCTTTTTTAATGCAGTTCAGAGCTAATTTCTACATTGACTCTGAACTGAGATTTCGAAAAAGGGGTAACCGATTCAAAACCAATCTGGTGCGCGCTTCGCGCGCACCACAATTACTTAAGGTGTCTTATAATTACGAAACAATCCAAAAAGCGAAAAGTTGTGTTCCAAACAAGATGAAATGCTCGTGTGATCTGGAAGTATGACTATAAAGGTGATTTCTAAAGCCGATTACTATAGTTTTGACAGAAAAGCTTCATCGATAGCGGGAGAAGTGTTATAGGGAAATTCGAGGGTGTCCTATAACTTTGAAACGCACTGCATGACCAGCCATTCGCTGCCCTCGTTCTGTAAAAACGGAGAGCGTTCTTCAAACGGCTAAAAATGGCCGTCGTTTGCGAATTTTCTTGAATGGAGACCGACATTTCTTGGATTAAAAAAAATCACTTTGATTCGTTACTATCAGTGTTCATTACGGTCAGAAAAAAATTGAATTCTATTTTTTTTATTGAGAAAAGCTTCCCTTATTTTTGTTAAACATCGCACGCGATAGACATAAGGCAGAATATGGAGTAGTACTCTGCTTATAACGAAGTGTACAACCTCAAGGCACAATATCCGCGCTAAGTTTTGTAAAAACGGGGAGCATCTGGCAAACTATTCCAAAAAACGTCCGATGCATGTAACTTTTTTGAATGAAGACTTTTTTAATTCTGAAAACGCTATCATATTCACAGATCACATTGATACCAAATTATGTGGCTGGTTGACCAAGGACCCCTAAAATCGCTTTGTTTTTCGAAGAAATTGTTTTTGCTATCGTTTATTGAGAACGTCGCGAGCGGCGAAGTGCAGCGAAACTTTGAGCAGTATTTGTACAAGTAATCGGTGAGCAATCTGAATGCTGTCTTCATAAATTAGGTGCAGGTGAGAGAATCTCAAGGTTTGTATGGGTAGAATTTTCGAAAACTTTCAATGGAGAGTCCGGGGTTTTCGCAACAAAACTCCGACTTTTCAGGAAGTTCTCAATCGTGTTTATTGAAGGATTTCGAAAATTCTACCTACACAATCCTTGAGATACTCTCACATGCACCTGATTTATGAAGAAAGCATACAGATTGCTCTTCAATTACTTGTACAAATACTGCTCAAAGTTTCGCCGCACTTCGTCGCGCGCGACATGTTTGAGAAACGATTGCAAAAACTATTTTCTTCTATAACAAAGTGATTTTAGGGAACTTCGGGCCACAAGTCACACAATTGGGTAGCAATTTGATCTGTGAATATGATAGCGTTTTCAGAATTCGAAAAAAGTCTTTATTAAGAAACGTTACATTTATTGGAAGCTTTTTTGCCAAGTTTGCCAGATTCTCCCCGTTTTTGCAAAACTTAGCGCGGGTATTGTAAAGTGTGTCCGAATGAGAATGGCGGCCCACGTGGCCGGCGTGCTTGGCAGGCGGCCATCGCATGTGCCGCTCTCGGACGAGTGTTGGATTCCAACGACGGCCATCCCCCTCCCCCTATCTGTAGAGCTGATTGATCGGCGCAGTATTTTCTGCCAGTTGGTGCCGGCCCCGCTCGTAGTCGAAGGCGATGGGGACTTTTCGCATGCTCGTCCGAAAGCGGCGAACGCGACTGCCGCCTGCAAAGCACGCCGGCCGCGTGGGCCGCCATTCTCATTCGGGCACACTTTACCTCCGCTGGTCCTCTGATGACCCTCCACTGCTGTGCCGAAAGAATTTTCAACTGTACTTTTCGATTGCACAAAATGCGGCATTGAGTGGTGCTTTTTTTGTGGTTGTGGATCACAAGTTTTAAAAATTGCACTCATCCGATAAAATCGTGTGTTGGAGGTTTCACTTCCTCAAAATGGAAATCGTTGAGCAACAATCAAGTCAAAATGGGGCTTTATAAGAATATATGAAAATTCTGAACAGTCAGCCTTATAGCAAAAGTAATGATATGGCAATGTCATATTTAAGAGAAATTGGAAGTTCAAAGAAGCTTGAATTTTTTAGCGAATGGTTCAGCGCAGATTAAGCTGGAGTGATTGAAGAAAAAACTGGGAAATGTAGTGAAATGACTAAAAATACGATTTGGTGGCCGAGCATAGACTAATTAACGATGAGTACTGATTGACGATGGATCGGATTTTACTATCTTCTCCGTATGTATCAAAGCGAAATCAAACGCGAAGCGGAAACAGTAAGTCATCTATTGAAGCTCTGATGGTAATCAGATTAAGTCCTGCTTGGTCAACGCCTCACCCCAATCCATTTTGTGTTCGAACTGCTCCGATAATTTTCGCTGAGAAGCTTGTAGAAAGCTAGCCCTCGTCGGTCACCACACATTGATGGTTGGCCTACGCTCGGCCCGGCGTTTCCATAACTTCAGGTTATTCTGCGCCAAATCATTCTTTAGAAAACTTTGACCCATTTTTTGAATTTGTCTACTGCCAACCAAATTTCTTAATATGAAATCGCTAAATCATTATTTTGGCAAGGAAGCTAAATGTTCGAAAATCACCTCATAAATCTGGTTTATTCGAATAAAGATAGATCTGGAAAAGATTCTTAGAGCCAACAGCGTGATCAGCACGAGTTATTGAGCAAGTCCCATTCGAGATTTTCAGCACTTTTCTGCCCTTTGTAGTACTCTTTCACTATCGCTACAGGAAGAGATCAAAAGTCAGGACTCTGCAGCGAGAATTTGCTTTTTTACATTGCTAACAATGCCATAATGTTATCCCCTCTCTGACCCTTCGGAAGATGCTTATCTCTGGCAGGATCTGCGATCAGCGATAAAACGACAAACCGTACACAGACTGCGTCGAGACTACTTTCTCGATATGAGGGCAGGGATCTGCTGTATACGGCCTAGTTCTTCAAAAAATTATTTATGAGCAGAAATGGACACATATTTATTATTTATTATGGTATTACTTCATACGAACTAGTGAAATACTGCATAAATTGCTATTACAATTGATATTTCCGAAATATAATTTCTGATTCAACGTTATCCGAGTACAGTTGTGCACGAGGGTGATCGTCTTGTTACAGAGTGCGACCGGTCGGGCAGCGGCATCGAGTAATTTTCTAGTGAGAGGGTGACTCCTCCTTGTAAATAAGACAATCTCCCTGTAGCGCGACGGTGATCATCGGAAAAGACTGTACTCGCTGAGTGCATTTATCATATTCGATAACAGCTTGCCTAGATTTGCTGGGAACACTCGCTGTCATTTTTTCTATAGGGCTACAGTTCCGGTCGGTCATGGCGAGTGCACATTGCCGCCGGTGGGCGCCGGCGACACGCCGGCCGCCGGCGGTCATGCCAGCGGTTTCCGAGCGTCTTCTTTGCAAATACCGTTTCCGGCGAAAAGTTGATACTCTTACCAAAATTTGGAATTCACTGTTTATTCTTCATGATCATTAACACTAATTGATAAGAGAAGATAAGTTTCAAAAACACAACTTCAAGTGTCTTTTTTCAAGATTCTTCATTTTCATCAGACTTTTGGCCAGCAAAAAATGCTTTTCTTATGCAATTATTTCTGATTTTTTCATCACTATATGAATCTACAGATTCAAGGTACTGCTAAGTGCCTTCATTAGAGGACACGATCTAACGAAGAAGTCAGGTGAGATATTATACATCGAATAGCGATTCCTACGGGATTTTGACTTTTCAGCAAAAGACTTATGCTATCATATTCCAAGAAAGAAACGCGATATTCGAGTATGTTACTTGTGCTAATATCAGTTTCAGGATTTCCCAACATTTTCCAGAGTGGGAAGTTCTATCGTGTTGAAAAAATACGAATTTCAAATGTTGAAAGCGGTGTTGTGCCATTTTCATCCTCCTAGAAAGTAAGAAATCGATTTTCAACGTAAGCAAACTTTACATAAATAGAGTCCCATTTGGATATTTGCTCATTTTCGAGAGTCATTAACCGAGAGCATAATTACGCCCAAGTCGCTGGCACTGTTTGTCACCAAAGGCAACACTTGACTGTCCACTGCAGAACACTTTAGTGCGCCCCGATGAGTTGAGAGACGATTTACCCAATTACTAGAACCTCTGTATGTATCCAGGCTAAAATGATTTCTCCTCCTAGCATCGAACGTTTAAAGTGGTAGGCAGCATCAGGTTTCAAAATTTTAAAGATGATTTTAGGAAGTTTTTAAGACCCGACGAGGTCCTGTATTTTCCTGCTCCCATGTTATGTGTTAGAGATCTCGAAAATAGCCATATTAGCAGCTGTAACCTCAAAAAGTAGAAATCTCTTGGGCCATTCACTCATTTCTGAGTTTTTAGATGAGGTTATAATAGAACCAGGGTGGCGCTCTCACCCGACGGAAAGGCAGACCTCCCCTGTCGACATTTTGCATCTCCTGTGTTGGTGCTTTATTTTCTCGATAACTAGAACCCCACTCATTCATAACAGTAGAGCAATAATAGATTTTCGGAACGCACCAAAGCCTTCAGAGTACAAAAAAAGGGCATTTAGAAGTTATATCGCAATTTTAAAAAAATTTTGAAATTTCGGAAGTTTTTCAGCAGATTTCCTCGAATTGGCGTCCTATTTCTTCCCTTTCTAGAAAAAGCTGTGAAAACCAGCTAACATTGACTGGGCAGCAGAGGGACGTTTCGTAGACAGATATTCCAATTTTCCGGAGGAGCTGAAGAATTTTTCGTTTTGTTATTATGTTAGTCAAAGCATGACTCTTCGACCAGAAAACAACATTCTTGTTACTTCTCTATCTTCAGTCAGGCTCATATGGGAAATAGAATCGAGAAATAGTCGCCAATTTAGTATACACCCGATATACATCGACACTTCGTAAACGGGAAAAGGGATTTAAATACGGTCGGTTAGAAATTTGAGCATTTTGGGCTCAAGAGAGTTGAGAGCGCCCGATGAGGCGCTCCTGGGGTGGAAGCGGGGCAAGTGGGGCAAGGAGCTTCCGGCCCCACCCTCGTCGCCAGACGAGATTGTCTCTAGACCTGGCTCCTTCTCCTTTGTATTCTTCCACGTTATTCAGCAGTGATTCCACTAAACTCCAAAGTACTAGACGCTGCTCAACAGGTCTGCTTTCGCTGGCATGACTGTCCTGTAGAAGGATAAACCCTCAGTCCCAAAATGCATTGATTTGCTAATCTCATGAAGGTTTGCATAAGTTATACATGTGTAACATGGAACTTTTCTTGACTCCTGCAATTTGATGCTATACATTACCTCATTTTTTCCACAGGAGTGATTTGATGAAAAGGAGGAGTCTCTTTCTCTAATTTCTATTCTCTCTCCATTCCTTTGAAAACACACCAGTGATTTAGGAATTCGTGGTATAACTCCTATTCGCGCAATGTGTAAAATCGCTCTAAATGTTGCTTTGAATACTCTGAACCTTTCTTCATTTTCCGTTGCGCGGCCTAACAATTGTTCACAAATCTAAAAAGTCGATTATCAATATTATAATTTTCAGTTGAGCAATTTACGAAGAGCTCAAAAATAACATCTGAGAAATACGGAAACCTTCCCTATTGATTACCTAGATTTTCTACTACATATCTGAGTCTTCCTCGAAACAAAATATTAATTTGTAGTATCTTCGGTTTACATGATTTTCACGCCCTCAAGCGGAGAAAAATATTTTTTAAATAATTGTATTGATACATACCATCCGGATTTTTTTCTCCAGTAGCTAAAGGACTCTGATTTTATATTTTCTATTTCATCCAACTACATATCATGCCATATTAGAGAAAATTTTGGTTTCTTCAAACAATCTTTTCATTCTTTCGAGTAGCATAACTCGAAACTCTTCAAACAATCATACATATGTCTTATTTTGTAATGCCTCTCCAACGAGAATTTTCCAGAACATTCAGTGTTTTCCCAGAACAGTGTTTTCTAGAAACATTCTTCATTAGCATTTTAGTTCACCAATTTTTAAAAAAATCAGGCGGTGTTCTAAAACTCAGGTAAGCGTTAGTTTTGTTAGTACCGTAACATACTTCTAAGCAGATTTACCCACATACACCAAATTCGTGGGAAGAAATTCTAGTGAGTGTTATTAAAAAGAATAACAAGAACTCGGATCTGTTTTCTAAGCCCTCTCTAGATCGGATTCACAATTCCCTAACCTGTCTGGAAAAGCTGTTATAGAAACTGTCTGTAATTTACAAAATCCAAACCTCAGAGTACAAAAGACATTTAGAAGTTATATCGCAATTCTTTAAAAATTTTGAAATTTCGAGTTTTTCAGCAGATTTCGAATCGGCGTCCTATTTCTTCCCTTTCTAGAAAGCTGTGAAACCAGCTAACATTGACTGGGCAGAGGACGTTTTGCAGACAGATATTCCAATTTTTGGAGGAGCTGAAGAATTTTTTTCGTTTGTTTTATGTTAGTCAAAAGATGACTCTTCGGCCAAAAACAACATTCTTGTTACTTCTCCTATCTTCAGTCGGGCCTCATATGGGAAATAGAATCGAGAAATAGTCGCCAATTTAGTATACACCCATACATCGACACTTTAAACGGGAAAGGGATTAAATACGGTCGGTTAGAAATTTGAGCATTTTGGGCTCAAGAGAAATTGAGAGCGCCCGATGAGGCGCTCTGGGGTGGGCGGGGCAAGTGGGGCGAGCCTGCCCCACCCTCGTCGCGGACGAGATTGTCTCTAGACTGGCTCCTTTCTCCTTGTATTTTCCACGTTATTCAGCAGTATTCCACTAAACTCCAAAGTACTAGACGCTGCTCAACAGATCTGTTTCCCTTCCGATGACTATCCTGTAGAAGAAACATCATCCCAAATGCATTGATTTGCTAACTCATGAAGGTTTGCATGTTTACATGTTAACATGGAGCTTTTCTTGACTGCAATTTGATGCTATACATTACCTATTTTTCCGCAGGAGTGATTTGATGAAAAGGTGAGTCCCTTTTCTAATTTCTTTCTCTCTCTCCATTCCTTTGAAACACACCAGTGATTTAGAATTGTGTATAACTCTATTCGGCAATGTTAAAATCGTCTATTGTTGTTTAACGCCTGAACCTTTTCACTTTTCTCGTTGCGCGGCCTAACAATTGTTCACAAATCTAAAAAGTCGATTATCAATATTATAATTTTAAGTTGACAATTTACGAAGAGCTCAAAAATATTATCTGGAGAAATACGGAAACCTTCCCTTATTGATTACCTAGATTTTCTACATTATTCGAGTCTTCCTCGAAACAAAAATATTAATTTGTAGTATCTTCGGTTTACATGATTTTCACTGCCCTCAAGCGGAGAAAATATTTTTTTAAATAATTGTATTGATACATACCATCCGGATTTTTTTCTCCATAGCTTGACTGATTTTATATTTTTCTATTTATCCAACTACATATCATGCCATATTGAGAAAATTTTGGAGCCTTCTTGACAACTTTTCATTCTTTCGAGTAGCATAACTGAAACTTTAAAACAATCATACATATGTCTTATTTTGCTAATGCCTCTCCAATGAATTTTCCAGAACATCTGAGTGTTTTCTAGAACATATCTTTCATTAGCATTTTATTCACCAATTTTTAAAAAAATCAGGCGGTGTCTAAAAACTCAGGTAAGCGTTAGTTTGTTAGACCGTAACATTTCTATAGATTTAGACATATAATTCGTGGGAAGAAATTTAGTGAGTGTTATTAAAGAATATGAGAACTCGGATCTGTTTTCTAAGCCCTCTCTTGATCGGATCAATTCCTAACCTTGTCTGGAAAAAGCTGTTATAGAAACTGTCTGTGATTTACAAAATCAGATTTTCAGGCAAAAAACGTAGAGGAACATTCATATAAAACTGGAAAAAAAGGAGTTCGTGTATAATTTTTCGCCCCATATTTCTTCCAAACTTTTCAAAATAGATTTTCGCTATGTTTCATTTATAAATGCTTATGAATGCATCTAATTATCAGTAAAATGTAATCGACTTTTTTTGAAAACTGTTTTTACTCTTATTTCATTTATTTTTTATTTGCATTTATTTTCGCATCGAAAATGCGATATTCTTAAATTGACAGAAACCCTAAAAATAAAGGAGAAGAACAACGTTCTGGTTGATTTCCACCAATTTTACCCTTATTTCAGTTTTTTTAAATAATGAAGCGCGCTTTTCCTTTAAAACATGCAGTCCTAATATGGAATGAATTTCTTTCTATTCTAAAGTCGAATCTTTTTTGTAGTCATTCAGCTAGGCAGACATGCCTATTTTGATCTGTATTCTCAGCCTTTGCATTCAGCCTAATAAAGTTGGCTCATATCGGTCGATATCTCGATTATTGATTACTCGTAGCCTCAGCATATCCAATGGACACAACATACATCTCAAGACAAGTAACCCAGGATCGTAAACATGTCCCAATGGCAGTTTCCAATGGAAGTGTGGGTAGCAGGGTCATCCACCACGGACATCAACGAGAATTTAATAGATGGAATACTAAGGCTGAGAACAAGATTTGAATTGAAATAAACTGTTTTCCCCAGCGAACGACAAAACAGGCAAAGGAGGAAAAGGGTGTGTTTTTCCAGAAGGAAAAGCGATTGTTTGGGAGATCAAAGAAAAACAAATAATAAAATTTTCACATCAACATCACAAAAAATTCAAGAATTTCTGTTGCTTTTCTTTTTAAACATTCTCAGAGAAATCCTGTTTTGTAATCCGAATGAGAAAATGTTTTTTTGCTGAACGGTCCTCGTTAAGTTAATTTCCTGAATCAGTCTCTTTGCTTTCTTTCGAGTGAATGTAATCCAGTGAATGTATTTCTGAAATTAGTCAGAAAATGCAAAGAGAAAAATCAAACTGGAAAATTTGTTCAACTTGAAAATCAGTATGGAAAAGCGTTTACGTCCATCCGATCGCTTTTGCAAACTAATAAATATTATTTTGCTGGTTCTATTCTGCCTTCAATTTAATAAACTGATATCTATTTATATTTATAATGCTCTGAAAATCGATTTCACTTTGATTTCAAGGTTTCTGCTGAGTTGACAAGAAAAAGAGTCAAAAGTGCGTACTTCATTCAAGAATGATTGCTTAGATGGAAGCGCACGACTTATTCCTTCCCGAAACAAGTTCGAAAATCATAAATAACATTTCAATTTCAAAAAATATTATGTTACCTTCAAGATGACATTAGGTTTCTTTGCTGCAAGATTTTTTTGAAGGATCAGTTCACAAACTCTTTTAGGTAAAAAGTTGAACAAATTTTCTGAATTTTTAAAAACCAAAGTTTTTGTATTTATTTAAAAATAAATTTTTTTATTGAAATTGCAACTTTATTTTTCAACTTATCCCATAACTAGATAGGATTTTTCAACATTACATGTTTCTTCTACTCCTGAAAATTACAAAAATCAGAAAAAAGACAGAAACTTTTCAGCAACGAAATTCTTGACTTTTGTGATGTTGATGTCAAATTTCATGATTTGTTTATTCTTTGGTTTCCCAAACAATCTCTTTTCCTTCTGGAAAAACACCCTTTTCCTCCTTTGTCTGTCTTCTGTCGTTCGCTAAGGAAAACAGTGTATTTTTTTTAATTCCAAATCTTGTTCTCAGCCTTAGTATTCAATCTATTAAATTCTCGTTGATGTCCGTGGTGGATGACCCTGCTACCCACACTTCCATTGGAAATTGCCATTAGGACATGTTTACGATCCTAGGTTACCTGTCTTGTAATCTGTTGTGTCCATTGATATGCTTGAGGCTGGCTTGAGCCATCCAATAATCGAGATATCGACCGATATGAGCCAACTTTATTAGGCTGAATGCAAAGGCTGAAAATACAAATCAAAATAGGCATCTCTGCCCTAGCTGAATGACTACAAAAAAAGATTCGACTTTAGGATAGAAAGAAATTCATTCCATATTAGGACTGCATGTTTTAAAGAAACCAAAGCGCGCTTCATTATTTAAAAAAAAACTGAAATAAGGGTAAAAATTGGTGAAATCAACCAGAACGTTGTTCTTCTCTTTTATTTTTAGGGTTTCTGCCAATTTAAGAATATCATTTTTCGATGCGAAAATAAATGCAAATAAAAAAATAAATGAAATAAGGTAAAAACAGTTTTCAAAAAAAGTCGATTACATTTTCCTGATAATTAGATGCATTCATAAGCATTTATGAACAAACATAAAGAAAATCTATTTTTGAAAGTTTGGGAAGAAATATGAAGTGAAAAACTACATTGAACTCCTTTTTTTCAGTTTGATATGAATGTTCTTCATAAGTTTTTGTCTGAAAATCTGATTTTGTAAATCACAGACAGTTTCTATAACAGCTTTTCCAGACAGGTTAGGAACGATCCGATCTAGAGAGGGCTTAGAAAACAGATCCGAGTTCTCATATTCTTTATTAACACTCACTCAAATCTTCTTCCCACGAATTATATGTGTAAATCTATAGAAATGAAACATATTCAACAACAAATTAACGCTTACCTGAGTTTTTGAACACTGGGCCTGATTTTTTAAAAATTAAGTGAAATAAAAATGCTAATTAAGAATTGTTCTAGAAAACACTCGAATGTTCTGGAAAATTCATTGGAGAGGCATTAGCAAAATAAGATATATGTATGATTGTTTTAAAGTTTCAGTTATGCTAACTCGAAGAATGAAAAAGTTGTCATATGAAGTTTCAAAATTTTTCTCAATATGGTATGATATGTAGTTGGATAAATAGAAGTAATATAACTGATCGCATTGGCTATGGAGAAAAATCCTGATGGTGGCAACAATACAATTATTTTAAAAATACTTTTATCCGCTTGAGGGCGTGAAAATCATGTGTAAACCAAAAGATACTACAAATTATTATTTTGTTTCGAGGAAGACTCGAATGTGTAGAAAATCTAGGTGTAATCAGGTAGGAAGGCTCTGTATTTCTCAGATGTTATTTTTGAGCTCTTCGGGAATTGTCAACTTGAAAATTATAATATTGATAATCGACTTTTTGGGATTTTGTGAATAAATTGTTAGGCCGCGCAACGGAAAATGAAAAGGTTCAGAGTATTCAACAACATTAGACGATTTTAACATTAAAGAATAGAGTTATACTGAATTCTAAATCACTGGTAAGGTGTTTCAAAGGAATGGAGAGAGAAATAAATTAGAGAAAGAGACTCACCTTTTCATCGAACAACTACTCTAGAAATGAGAGTAATGTATGGCATCAAATTGCGAGTCAAGAAAAGTTCCATGTTAACATGTAAACATGCAAACCTTCATGAGTTAGCAAATCTGTTTGCATTTGGGATGAGGGTTTCTTCTACAGGACAGTCATGGGAGGGAGAAAAACAGACCTGTTGAGCAGCGTCTAGTACTTTGGAGTTTAGTGGAATCACTGCTGAATAACGTGGTACACAAAGGAGTAAAGGAGCCAGTCTAGAGATAATCTCGTTCATGACGAGGGGTGGGTCAGCCTCTCGCCCCACTTTGCCCTGCCCACCTGGTGAGCGCCTCATCATGCTCAATTTCTCTTCATTCAAAATGCTCAAATTTCTAACCGATCGTATTTAATCCTTCTTTCCTGCTTTAAAGTGTCGATGTATGGGTGTATACTAAATTGCAGACTATTTCTCGATTCTATTTCCCATATGAGCTCTGACTGAAGATAGGAGAAGAATGGGGAATACAGCTTGGCCGAAGAGTCATCTTTTGACTAACATAAAACAAACAAAAAATTCTTCAGCTCCTCCGAAAATTGGAATATCTGTCTATTAAACTGTCCTCTGCTCAGTCAAATAAGTTGGTTTTCACAGCTTTCCAGAAAGGGAAGAAATAGGACACCAATTCGAGGGAAATCTGCTGAAAACTCTGAAATTTCAAAATTTTTTAAAATTGCGATATAACTTCTAAATGGTTTTTGTAATTTGGAGGTTTGGTGTTCTGAAAATACTATTGCTCAATGTTAGAATGAGTGGGTTCAGAAGACGAGAAAATAGCACCAACACAGGAGATGCAAAATGTCGACGGCAGGGTAAAGTTGCCTTTCGTCGGGTATAGAGCGCCACCCTGGTTCTTGATTATAACCTCATCTAAAAACTCAGAAATGAGTAAGAATGGCCCAAGAGATTTCTACTTTTGGTTGTACAGCTGCTAATGCTATTTTCGAATTCTAACATAACATGGGACAGAAAATGGGATCTTCGTTCAGGTCTAAAACTTCTAAAAATCATCTTTAAAATTTTGAAACCCGATGCTGCCTACCACTTTAAATTGATGCTAGGAGGAGAAATCATTTTAGCTAGGATACATACACAAGATTCTAGTAATTGGGTAAATCGTCTCAACATCGGGGCGCAAAAGTGTCTGCGGACAAGTGTTGCCTTTGGTGACAAACAGTGCGAAAGACTTGGGCGTAATTGTTCTTCAGTTGGTTAATGACTCGAAAATGAGCAAATATCCAAATGGACCTCTATTTATGTAAAGTTTGCATTACACGTTGTGAAAATCGATTTCTTACTTCTAGGAGTGAATGAAAACTGGCACAAACACTACACGCAAAGCATTTCGAATTCGTATTTCTTTTCAACACGATAGAACTTCCCACTCTGAAAAAATGTTGGGAAATCCTGAAACTGATATTAAACTAAGTAACACACTCGAATACCTCTCGTTTCTTTCTTGGAATATGATAGCATAAGTCTTTGCTGAAAAGTCAAATCCCGTAGGAATCGCTATTCGATGTATAATATCTGCTGACTGACTTCTTCTCTGTTAAGTGTCTCTAATGAAGGCACTTAGCAGTACCTTTGAATCTAGATTCATATAGTGATGTAAATCAGAAACAATTGCATAAGAAAAGATTTTTGCTGGCACAAAGTCTGATGAAAATGAAGAATCTGAAAAAGACAATTGAAGTTGTGTTCTTGAAACTTATCTTCTCTTATCAATTAGTGTTAATGATCATGAGAATAAACAGTGTAATTCCAATTTTTGGTAAGAGTATCAATGCTTCTTCGCCGGAAACGGTAGTGTTGCAAAAGTGATGCCGAAAACGTCCCGAAACCGCAGCGACGGCCGGCGGTAACGCCGGCGCTCACTGCCCAGCGGCAATGTGCACTCGCCAACCGACCGAACTGTATGCGAGCTTTCTCGCTTGAGCATTTACAGCTACAGGCCTGTAGCTTTACCGTGCAGTATACTCATTTCACGGGTATGGTCTCAAAAGGTTCTCTGAAAATTTCTTTCGAGTAGCTGGCCCTAGCCGAGGGTCGTGGTGATCAGATACCCTGTAATAAGAGGAAAAATGTTGGTTCTGCCTCGGCTTAAAGGCAGTGTTCACGATGAAAAAGTTTTCGAAATTCCTTTAGGATTGGGTAGTGGAGGGACACTCTCGTAACGTTAACGTCAAAAGAACGCATGAAAACGAGCCAGGAAGAGCCCAAAAGAGCCCAAGTTGCAAATCTCTGAGCTGATTGAAAACCCCAAAGCGTTTACATCACACGCCCAATTGCGACGTGAACAAAATGAATGCTCGAGATCGTGAGATGAGTGCGATAATTTTCAATCATTAGTCCCGTTCTTCCCTTCATTCTCAGCTTCTCTCTCTTACTCAGAGTCAGGTCGCATAGATCGGCTAAGCAAAAAGACGGAAGTTACTGAAGCCTCAGGACAACTCGTCCACCATGTTTCCATAGCTCAATCTTTGAGGGACCATACCTGCGTTCACAGAAGGTCTTATATGATTTCAGAGACACCATTGGAATCAGCATGGGGGCCGTTTTCAGAGATAGGCGGAAAAACAAAAACGATTTTCATCGTGAACACTGCCTTTACAAACAATTTAGCAATCATCTGGGCTGAAACTGGCTGCCGATAGGAGCTTGCAATCAATGTTGTGATTGCCGATTGCTTTATCCGTAAACCCTTTTAAGAAACTCTCTTTTCTGGTGATTTAGACTAATCTATGACTATAGCAAGCCTAGTGCATACTAATTTGCCTGCAAGGCGCGACATCGGCAGTGCATTCTAACCATATTGATCTTCTCTGTCGATATCTATCCCAAACACGCGTCGCTCGTCGCGGGAAGTATGCACTAGGCCTAAAGATGTCTGTTATTCGTAGTAGTAGCAGTGACCCGGAGTGTGTGGCGAACGGGTGCGATATCGGGAGGGAAAAAGACCGAAGCAAGAAGATACTGTGTGTTTATCTGGGCCGAATTCTGGTCCACAATTGCGTCTCTGACTTACGCTTTGTGCAGTATCTGCACGCGCCCGAGTCAGAAGAAGAGCTTTCAGCGCCGCAGCCGCCGATCTGCTGGACTCTCTATGGTGGAGTTTTGAAGCTGGAAACCAAGAAAAAGTCGAAGAAAATTGTATAAAAAACCACATCGAGTCGGCTTTGGCGCTGGAAACCCGACTGACTCGAGCGCGTGCGGCCGTGAAGCATGTCGAGACGCAAATGCGGACTCACTGAATTCTGGCACAGCTAAGAGCACAGATAGAAATGAATTTTGACGCTCTATTAAGCTTGTGGCAATGAATATAAATCAAATTCACTTCGCCGCCCCACACCTTCCAAGGCTCCCATGCACAGCCGAGGGTCACATCTGAATTCCAGTCGCCCAAGTGAATGGTGGTCCAGCTATGATCAAAAACGTCGTCATAAAGTGGTTGATATACATGTGTCGCAGAAATGCCGAATACATCTAAAAACTAAGCAATCCAGCTGTACAGAAGGAAAAATGATTAAGGGTGTGGCTAACATCTTTGTATTGAGAACTCCCAAGTTTCATGTGGAAGGGTGTGGTTGTCGTCAAATGGTATGCAGCTCGAAGCGCGCACTACATTTGGTTTTGAATGACCACGCCTTTAATCACTTTTCGAACTCTGAGTTCAGTGTGAACGTAGAAATTAGAGCTAGATTGCATTGAAAAAGAGCAGCATGAAGTTGGTGCTACACACCCAGAAATCGGTTTGGAACGGTTTACTGGGTTAAGTAAAAATGTGAACCGCTCGTGCTTTGTTATTAATCTCCTTTTTCAGATCGATTGTTCTTGATCTTGTGCTTTACCAGTTGAAATTGAGCTTTAAGGAGCTCATTTTGAACAGTAGAGGCTGTGTAATATGAGGTCAAATGCAAAGGCAAATCGCAAAGGCAAAAGGTGTTCTATTCCAATTTGAACTTGATGACCTAATTTCTTTGAAGGGTGTTCAAAATCGATGGGATTACATACTAAATTAACGTGTGAGCACGAAAACTGATTTTTCTGCTACGCCTGTGGAGACCGGGTCAGTGTGGGTGAATCTGCAGTCAATCAACACAGCTCGTTGGAAGCGGTACTGAACTTGTCAGAATTTAAACACTTGCATGACACGTCATCTGATCTGATAATTCAATATTATTAGTTTTCGTGTTTTTTGCACGAAATGCGGCGGCGAAGGAAGTGATTGCTTTTGGGATTGGTTTTCTTGGTTGTGTGAATTTTTGCTCATCTCAGTCATTATCGATAAATACCAATCAATATTATTGATTTTTTCGCCTGTTGCACAAAAATCTGGATACAATGATTTTTTGATTGTTGATGGTAAGTTACTTATTTGGAAATTCTTCTCATCAAGTGCAGATCAAATATTAATGATCAATAATATCGATTTTCATATGTTGCACTTTAAATGCGGCAACAATGGGTGTTATTTTCATGGTTGTAAGTCATAGGTTTCAAAATTGTACTCAGCCACGACAATATCGTCTTTTCGATGTTTCACTCATTCCAAAATGGAAATCGTTGAATAGAATAAGTTAGAAAGGGAACCTCCGGGAAAATTCTGGTAATTCTGAAAATTTAGCTTCCTGGCAAAAGTAACGATTTGGCAATGTCATTTCACAAGTCGAAAAAAGTTTCAGTTTGGTAATGGTCGAAAAAAATTCAAAAATGTCTTGAAATATCTTTGAAAAATGATTTGGCGTAAAATAGCCTGGAGTAATAAAAAAGCTATGAAATGGAAGTGAAATAACAATAACTAAAAATACGATTTGGCGGTCAATAATAAACTAACGCTTTAAGATAAATACAGGAGAGATCGGATTTCACAAGCTTCTTCGTAAAGTTATCAAAACAAATCAAACGCGCAACGGAAAACGTTAAGCTTCATTTTTGTTGTAATAAGGAATCAGCATAGGTCAAGCTAGGTGAACTCCGTTCCATATCGTGCTTGATTTCATCTTGATAAGTTTGAATGGAGAAGCTTGTGAAATTATCGACCACCAAATCGCATGTCTGGTTATTTCACTTTATTTCCTAGCTTTTTATTACTCCCACGCTATTTTACGCCAAATCATTTTGATAAATATATTTCAAGACATTTTCGAAACTTTTTTGACAGTTACCTAATCGTTACTTTTACCAGAAAGCTAAATTTTCAGAATGATTACCTGTGGTTCCGAGCCAAATTTACTCCTGTTCCCTCGCAAGCGCAGCGTGCATACGCGCGCCGACGGCACGCGATCACACTCGGAAACAAAATAAATAAATCACACCTCGGAAACAGAAGGATATGGCATGGTAATTTTTTGAAGAAGACTACTGTCCAAGCCGATGGATCGCATTTACTCATCCATTCAACAAATTACAAAGTACACATGTGCATGTTTATAAACAGTACAAAGTACACATATGTACTACAAACTATAAGAAAAGCTTAATAACATACTGTATTTTCTTCAGAAGTTCCCTCTCTTTCTCTAAGCGAAGGCAGAGTTCACGATAATCTTCAATTTTTGAGATTATTGGCCAGTATATTGATTGAAGGCAGCAGACACGCTCAAAAGGTATCGATTTTTTTATGTCATAAATCGAATGTTTGAAGCTTTTCAGTAGTATGGAAAACTAACGAAAAAACATACGAAAAACTGCATGCAAATACAGAAATGAGAGCAGCTGTTTTCGTTATGGGGTAAAATTGGACGCGTTCTGCCCGGAGCGGTTGAAATATCTAATATATGAAACGGTTGGGATAGCGTGGAAGCCGATAGACTCTTACGAGCCTGTACTAGAACGCTCTCCTCGTTGGAAGCTTCAAAAACCAGCCAAAGTGACCGTATTCGTATATTGATGGGGCGGTGCTGAAGTCCCTTAAAGGCAGTGTTCACGATAATCTTCGATTTTTGAGATTAATCGCTAAATCGATTGTTTGGTCCCCGAGTAGAACTGGGACATTGACTAAGAAACCGAGAAAATGCTACCAGAAGGGCCCGAAATCCTTTAGGGGTCTTTTATACACCACTGCCGCTTTCGAGCAACGCGGCACAGTGCATTTCTGTAATATTGATCACGCGGCACGGCACGATCGATACTACAGGATTGCATCTCTCGCCAGCTTCCGCTCAGCGGCGGAAATTCATAAACGACATATTACTCTCACCCCGCTTCTTTACTCTCACTAGAACTGTTCGTTTGTGGAAGTGAAATCTTTTGTGAAACCAGTCTTTGTGCAATTCTCTACTCTCATGTTGAAGTCCACTCTTCCTTCAGACCCTGATGACTAATACTGTTTTGCCTAAAACATTCTTTTCAGTTTCTTGATTAGCCCCATTTTCAACTTTGAAAACCACCGTGAACATGTTCATCCAATCAGACAACTAGTCAATGACATAGAATAATATCACTCGAAAAAAGACGTTTTAGTGCGTTTCTTGCCATTTCTTCATAATTTTGGTAACACTTGGTGGCCAAAGCCTTGTTTTGAGTGGGAGACTCAGAGCCAAAATCATCGTGAACACACTGCCAACACACTACTGCCTTTAAAGCCGCACCGTCCAACCTCAGAATCATTTTTCCGTTTTTCGGCCTATCTTGAAAACGGTCTTATACTGATTCCAATAATGTCTTTGGAATCGTAACAAGACTCCCCCTAAGAGCGAAGTTATGGCCTCGTGTGCAATGAAGTGTGCTACGGAAGCATGGTGGACGAGTTGTCCTGGGCTCGTAACTTCCGTCATTTGCAACCCAATGTATGCGAAACCGACCTGAATGAAGAAAGAGGCTGTGAATGAAGGGAAGAACGGGGCTACGGGTCGGGAAACCACCGCTCATCTCGCCGCACCGCTGAGCTCGAAAGATCGTAAAGGGACGTGCCAGAAGTGGCTTCCCTGGTATGGGCGCCCAGGTGGCTTCCCCTATATCTCGCTTATTCGAAGGAAATGAGACCTCGCATTTGTGCAGGGGCTATATAGGTGGAGTCAACTTCATAAGAATTATGTAGAAATCTCAGATTTCGTCCCTGAGCTTAGACTTTGTCTTTAACAACGTCCGCAAACCTCTGGTACTTTCCGATTAACCAAATGAATTCTAGATGGTATTTTTGTGTTTTCTGAGACTTTTCCAATAAAACAGTATCGTTTAGGTATCCAAACATTTATTTTATCAATCTAACATTATTTCATTGGCCTTAGCCCATCTCCTTGTATTGTCCCGATGAAACGTAAGTCAGCTTGCGGAGTAAGATTCCCTCGATCCAACAGCTGGAGAGAACTTCAGACATCTGTTCGCTAAAATACATATTTTTACGCAAACTGGGGGAGCGAAAAGTGTAAATCCTTCGTTGTATGTACGATCTCAGTCATCTCGGAAGTGGTATTCCCGCTGACGAAAGCGAGTAATGTATCGCACTCAGATCGGATTTCATGAAAATTCAGGATTCTAATTCAAGCAGCGATATGACAAGCAACGTCCCTGTTCTCCTCCAAGCGCTGAACTCCATGGCCACTCCTCTTGGCCGTGTAAATGTTATACCAAGCTGTATGCTGGGAACAAGTAGTTTTCAATGGAGCAGAGTATCTCATGACTCGCGATCCACACGAAGCTCAAAGTATGTCGGGAAATGAAGGTATCATTGAACAACTAGCACTAAACAAGATGCTTGCCCAATGACAAGTTTTCACTCTGAGAAACTCACCTTCAATCATGAGGTGCCACACTTCCACATGAGACAATCATGAGTTCTTGCAGTGGTACAATACAGGCCATATTTTTGCGTTTTCAGCGAAAAGATGCAAAAATGTTTTTTGCCCTTTTGCATAACTCATAGATCAAAAAGGCCCATTTGGGAATCTATAGAGACATTGGGAATTTGCATCGTGTGCTCTTTCTTCAAAAATAACACGTGGCTTCTTCTTCAACGAGCTATGCAGTCAAAATTAGACAAGACACAATCAACCCGAAGTGCGCATGAAACGCGATTTACGAGATCAATTAAGGCATTTATGAGCGAATGTGTCCATGTTGTTACGCCTCCATGCTTTGTAAAAAGTATGCAAAGAGCATACTATAAAGAGAGATCCTGATCCCAAATATCTCTTTAGATTCTCAAATTGACCACCAGGAACAGAGTTATGACAGAAGGGCGAAAATAACGCTTATTTGCGTTTTTGCAGAAAACGCAAAAATTATGGCCTGTACTGTAGCAATGTATACAAGGAAGGTGTACTTTGTCGGACAGATTAGCAAAGACTGTGCAGTGGGACACGTCGTCTGTCTGGTTTCAGGTGACATATGAGTACGAAATTATTCTAGGGAACAGAACTCACTTTGTTGCTTTTCCTTGAACCAGCATTTTGAACAAGCTGCTGGTGGCCCCACGCTTTCCTTGCCAATTTTCAGGAGACGGGTCGATCTTTTTCGAGTCCATCGAATGCTTTCGCAGCATAGTAGAATTCGCCCACCTTCAACATTTCCATGTCCACTAATCGATTTTCAATCAAGTGTTCGCAAGGAGCATTCCCGTAACACATAGGAACGGTTGATGTTTCCACTCATAGCAAGCAGTTGACGGGGACTCACCGAGTAGCAGTCCATGGCGATGATACGTAAGATGTTGAATGACTCCTTAGGGTCAGTTGACCTTGTGTAGACATCCCAAGCTAACTGTGGCTTGTGGTTCATAATGACTATAATTGAATGAATTAACCTTCTGTCCGCAAAAGTCTGCTCGAATAAGGATATAGATCAACTATTTAAGTTTAAAGGCACTGTTCACGCTGAACTTCGTTCTCGAGTTTTCAATGAAAAACAATAGTGGGAGCCCTCGAGCAGAACAGTGTTGAAAAACGGATAAAGCCTTCCCAGAGCCAAGAGCCAAAATTGTTTTAAAGATTATCCAAGTGGGCAAGGATGGCCTCCTTGGGCTCAGTTGTATTCATTAACACCGACACGCCTTATCACTACCACGCCTTGACCTGCGATTATAAGCAGTGGGTTTAATTGATTTAGGCAATGGATTGGACACATTTCTGCCTGAATATAATTTCTGAATTAATTTATTTAATTAATTCTGAATTATTTTTAAATAATGTTTTCAACTACTTATTCTCGAATCCAATGTCTCTTTCAATAAAAAACCACTGCCGAAGATCGCAGGTCAACGCTTGGCAGTGATAGAGACTTGTCGGTGTTGAAGACGTTAACTAGACCCAAGGAGGCCGGCTTTGCCCACTGTAGTATTCTTCAAAGCCGTCTTTTTGCCTTTGGGAAGTTTTAGATCCGTTTTCAGCTCTGTTCTGCTTCTGAGGGCTACCATCATTGTTCTTCGAAGAAGACTCAAGGATGAAGTTTATCGCAAACAGCGCCTTTAACGGAATTAGCAGCTTGCAGTTAGTGAGATGAGGTGGCGTAGATCTTCAGTAACGAGCAGATCTTTTTGCATTGACTGCTTTTGCAGCGGTAACGCGCGCGCAAAGCGCCACATCGTCATAACTCACTTCAAAGGAAAGTTTTTGTCAATCTCAGGGCAGCGATTTTAGTGATATGTAGAAATAGTACTTTTTCCTGTGTAACGTCGGCATGAATCGCGAAGAGACTTCGCGTTCACTGTTGAAAGGTGGCGCAAACTCGGTGCCATGGGCTATAACATAGGTGCACCGAATGGCGCCAACCTTCAACAATGCACGCGAAGTCTCTCCCGATCCATGCCGATGTTACTGTCGGTTTGAACTGGAAACTTGCAATTTCTCAATGAATTTCTTATCTGTGCGGTACTGTACTTCGAAATGTGTATGGGTGTTTCTGGCGGGCGCTAATATCTGGCACTACTATGTGGACTTAATACACAGTAATGGTGGAGCCTTGGACGAGCTCGAGTGGTATACCCGACGCGGTTCGTTGCGCTAGTCGCCAGAGCGTGTTAATCGTGGTCCTGACTTTTCTGTTTTGGTGCGCCACGGTTAGGCCGCGTTCATATTTCCATTGCGTAACGGTGCTATGGCATTCTTTGAATACGAATCGCAGCGCAACGCGAAATCAATTGACAATTACCAATGTAATGCCGTCGCGTCGTGACGGGATGGAAGTGTGAACACTGACAAACGCGTTCCAGCAGTCACGTGAACGCAGCGGCGCGTATTATACACTATTCTGGGAATTTTACGCGACCTCGACAGTGCCGGGAAAGTACCGCGACCTTCGACAGCGCCGCGGTACTGCCGCTATTGTACCGCAACTGCCTCGTGTCAGAACCGCGTCGGCCCATCAAGGATTCACCAGCGAACTCGCGTCGACTACGATGCACTGTCCTATGTGGTGAAACGAGTTCGTCGACGGTTTATTTACTCAAGTTTGAGGTACATTCCGTATCTCCTTGGTCGCTGTAACTGGGACACCCCCTGTGGCTAGCGGGCAGAGGGCGTAACAACCGCAGGTGCGTAATTTTGTTCGAAGGCCCCGTCTAGTTACATTATAACTCTTAACTAATTTTATTATTAATGATGCTTGCAGTCCGCGTTATTTTGTAAAGGCCGACCGAACGGGGATCCGCTCTACTGCCGCTTCTTTGCCTGAATGAGCCGAAACGGCACTGTCTCGGCACTTTCTACGAGAGCTGCCGAACTCGTCCGAGGCCCCTTCCTTTTTGCTTGGTCGGTTGACAAGCCCAAGCCGACAAGCGGTAGTGAGCGTTGTACTGACAAATAATCTGAAGAACACATATGTAAAGCAATCTATGTAAGCGGAATTTGACTGAATGGAGAAAATCCAGCTAGATCTTGCCAACTTCAAGCCTCGACAGCTCTTGAAAATGGTGCAGTATTAAGGAAAAGTTGTAGAAGCGTACAGGTTTTCGTCAGCATGTACTTCAAAGCAGGTTTGTCGCGATCGAGACCAGTCACAGCCAGTGAGAAAGTGTTCCTCAGCCTCTTTCCACATTCCACACTGCATTTCTGTCTGAGCGATGTTGAAGGAGAACACATCGTCGTTGTGATGATATGCCTAAGATGGTGATTTCAACTCTCAAAGGCGAAGAAGTGCTATTGTGTGCACATGGTTTCCAATTTAGAAATGACGAAATCATTCTCCGTGGAGTATTGTTCGCATTGGAGGGATGAAGTGGCAGAGCAAGCACCAATATTTTTTTAAAACGTA
The DNA here is from genome assembly GCA_029168955.1 of Aplectana chamaeleonis. Lineage (NCBI taxonomy): Eukaryota > Metazoa > Nematoda > Chromadorea > Rhabditida > Cosmocercidae > Aplectana > Aplectana chamaeleonis. The sequence continues at coordinate 291,596 of JAPDOI010000666.1, forward strand.
TGGTCTAATTCACCAGACGAGGCTGTCTGCTCATAGTATTCAGCTCAGAAGAGACTAGCCAGACCGTTTCATCGGATCTATCCATAAGCTGTGCTTTCCTGATCCGCTGTCATACAGGCTCTAGTCACAGCTGCCCAAGCAATTACAAGAAAGTTATGAATAAAAATTTACGAGACCTGTTGGTGTAATAGAATCTACTCACACTTAAAGGCAGTGTTCACGATATTCTTCGATTTTGAGGTTAGTCACTGAATCGATTGTTTGGCCCCCAGGGAGAACTAAAACGACAAAGAAACCGAGAAAAACGGACCAGAAGGGCACGAAATCCTTTACTATCACCCCGCCTCTTTACTCTCACAGGAACTGTTCGTTGTGACAATGAAATCATTTGTGGACACGTCTTTTGAAATTTTCAACTACAAGTTGCTCCATTCTTCTTTCGGACCCCAAATAACACTGTTCTGCTAAAATATCGCTTCCATTTTCGATTAGCCCCATGTTTAACCGATGACAACCACCGTGAACATGTTCATGCAATCGGACAACTAGTCCAGGCCGGAGAATAATGTCACTGAAAAAGACGTTTAAGCGCGTTTCTCGCCGTTTCTTCGTGATTTTGGTAACACTTGGAGGCCAACGCATTGTTTTGAGTGGAAAACTCGGGAAGGAAAATCATCGTGAACACTGCCTTTAATACTCATAATTCTCTTGATGCCTCCAACAAGCCAATCTGCCAACAAACTACAGGCTATAAAGCGGCGAAATTCACTTGGTTCCTACACGTGCTGGTACGGAACGGAGGTTAGAGACAGTGAGAGAGCGGAGTGCAGACGGAGGCCCAGGCGTCGCGCGCGCCGGCTCGCGCTTCGGAATGATGTGAATTACGACGTTTTATAGAGGGCAGGTCAGCATGACAGAACAATCAATGCTAGATCAGTGCCAATCCCCGTGAACAGAACAATTACGAAAATAAACTTCTACTTTCATTGAGCATACCTTCGACACAGTAACAACTGAAATTGCCTATTGAAAGTTCAAACATGGAACAATAACCGGGATCTAGTGGAGATTATGGTCTTTATAGGCCAAAGAATTTAAAACAAATAACATCATCGAAATAAACATCAAAATAATATCATCTATCTACCGTATCCTGCCGTAATCTTATGAAAAACAGCATGCGGATCTTATACTTATGTTCGGCCTCTTAAATTACCCCGAATGAAGTTTGGGCAGAGAAATTTGAGCTCCGACCTGAACTCCCCAAAATGAGCAAACCATTTGGGGAAGAAGAGGTACAGTTTACCGCAATGTTGGAAGGCGATGGTGCGGTTGCGGTTGAACACTAACACTGACGATGGAAAACCTGGCGCCTTGCCAGATTTCGTCATCGATTGACAGCACATTTGATATTCTGGGTGTCTTACGGTTCGTCTTTTTTTTTCTGTTTTATTTTTGTTTCCGACTCTTTTATTGTACGAATAGGGGCTTTTCTGGATGCGTGAGGAAATTCGCCTTTTTTCTCAGTTTTGAAGTAGAATTTTGAAAAAAAAGCACTACCAAGTCCTAACAACCGGCTGAATTCCTCATGCACTACTCCGCCAAAGCGTAGCTAGATGCCTCACACGGAAACCAGAGATGCCCAGGGTTTCGGAGGCATCTAGTCTGAGTTTGACACGGGAATTTACGTGAGTTACGGAAAGTTTAGCCTCAGTTGGTGAAATTTTAGCCACAGCGCCCGGCATATTCTACGATTATTCTCGTTGCAGCACTCGGTCGATCGACCCACCCAGTTTTGATCAGTACTAGAAAGACGATCCCCGCTGCGATCTAGCGCATCGCCACCCACAGAGTGTCGAGTATACATTGGACCCGAATCGAAAAAAGGATATCCGAATCATTCCGAAAACCATGGTTATGGGGAACCCGGTGGATTCAGATGGATCCCTAGTGGTAGCAAGTGGCGCCGGAATAGCAGTGCTTTTGTTTTGACCTCATTCGGATGAATTGGAAATCGACCACGATCGTTTTTAAAATGATTCGGATATCCGTTTTTCGATTCGGGTCCAATGTATAGTGTCGAGTAATCACTCAGTGAGATAACGGGCGGCGTTGCAGGCCGCGCCCTCGGAGGCATCCAACTACGCGTTGGCAGAGTAGAAAGCCCATATTCGCAATATTGAAATGTCAGACGCAAAAATAAAGCAGAAACAAGCGTGCAAAAAATGAAAAACCGTAACTGACTTAGAATATCAGCTGTGCTGTCGATCGATGACGAAATCTGGCAAAGCGCCAGGTTTTCAACCGTACTGTATTAGGGGCCGAATAGAGTCTCGCCGCGCAGCGGCGCGGCAGCATTGTATGCAGCCGTATCGATCACGCGGTGCCGCGAGGCGGCGCGGCGGGTCGATTAGACCTGATTAGGGCAGAATCTGGCAGCGGCCGCCGCCGGCGGCTGCCGCGTGTCCGCTGCGTTTGCAACCCCGAGCGGTGCGGCGATGTGGCGCGGCGACAGCAGACGGTCGAGCCTGCTTTCAATGATTAATTGGTCTCGCATAAATGTTTATGAGGTGAATATCTCTTTCACTGTGCAAGTAATTCAAGGTCACTTCAATTCGTAAGGTTTTGGGCTGGTGAAACGTGATTTTTGATGAGTTTTTAGGATTTCAACACCAATTCAAGCGCTCATTTTTTCTAACCTCTGAATTCGAAAACTCCCACGTAACTTTTGAACCACGTTTTTCTATATTTCCATTTGAAGAGCTTATTCCTGGCTGAAAGCAGGTCTTCTATGAATAACTAATTTTCGAAAAGGTAGAGTTGCCACGATAAGTAATAGTGAGTGCAATACATGGACATTAGACGCTAGGTTTCCAATGAATTAATGATCCGATCACCATGTTTTTAGAATACGCCGAAGAAATAAATAGTTCGCATGATCACTTCTGCGAAAAACTCATGCCAATGAGTCTTTTGAATGAACCCTTTCTATTGTAAATTCACCGAATGAATAAATGTATTTGAATGAGACATTTTCAAGTTTCCGATTGAATGAATTTCGTCGAGTAATGCATTTTTAAAAATGTTGAATAAATTATTCAAAATAATAATTGAAGAGGGCTTTTTTTCGAACTAATGAAAATTTTCAAAAATTTTTCCTCTATTGCATTCGAATGATCGCAAGATTTGTCCGCATATTCAGATTAAAATTAAAATCCTCGAATTATTCCAGAATGATTATCGAATATTCTTCATCAGTGATCTTTTATCAGTGACAGAGAGTGTTCGAATGGCGTGACCCAAACTTGTCCGAATACTCGGAAAACTGAATATTTAAGTTTGTTAAAAAAGCGAATATTCGGAAAACCAATTAATTTGAAATCCCGAATGAAGCGAATATCCGAAACACCTATCAATGCAGAATTTCTAGTAGAATCGATAACTGGATAAAAAATGATTTATTACCCTGAGTAAACCGATAACCCGAGAAAACTAAAAGTCCGAAATCCCGAATAAATCGAATCTTTCAAAAATTAGAAATTGTGGCTTTCTAAATGTATCGAATATTCCATTAGCTCGAAAATTTTTTCGAATAAGTTTTCGATTCGCCCACAAATATAATGAATACGTAAAGTGAAATATTACAATAATAATCCTACAAAAATGAATACAAGATAACGGAAGAGGTGTACATCGATCACGAAATCCATTTCGGGGGAGAATTCTCAGGTTTTGAAATAGCTCTGTTTGCCAATCTTAGAACCACATATATTCTTTTCTTATGCAAGACACTGAACATGACTCAAGCCGCTGTGAAATCGTCTAGCTTCAACTTGGCGAATCTGAATATTACAATCAGTCAATTAGATACTTAGTTGTGAGGTGCATGTTGTAGACCGAACTTCCAGTAAGGTTTATTGACGAGATAACGAATTAATTTACTGAACAGTACATTTCCTTATATAGGGCTACGACAGTACAAAGAGGCGTGGCCGGAAGTGGCACAGCCTGGTACAACCGGAAGTGGATAATGGCTTGAGAACGAGGGGCGTGCCCGGAAGTGGCACGGCCTTGCACTTGGAATCAGAGTACAGTAGACATCCAATTCAAGAAGGAAGAAGGACCAATAGATATCTCAACACCTCCCCCCTAAGATGAATGGTACATTTATGACAAAATTACGAATAAATAGTTAACATTCATCTAATAGTCTATGTATAAGATCGTGCAGATGGATCCATTTCCAGTCGTCTGGGTGGCCGTCGCTCGCGTTGCGGTCGTTGAACTGGCAGCAAAGTCAGTAGTAGGCGTCGTTGTGGGAGGTGTAGACTCGGTTCCTTTGGTCGATTCCGTCACGATTGTCGGCGACATAGCTCATCGTTCGCGTCGTTGGTAGATCCGGTCTGTGGTACGGTTCTGGGGGCGAATCCAAGAGATCGAGTATTTCCCGCTCCGCATAGTCCGGCACATTAAGACGCATCTGATTCGCATGGCGATCTTTGTGTCGATCCATCAAGCAGCACATCGTAGACAGCGTTGCCATGCCGGGCGAGAACTTCTCCAGGTATCCATTTCCTTTGATTTGTCCGGTAGTCTCGAATCCATACTCTGTCGTTAGGCTCGAATTTCTTTGCACGAGCGCCATTGTGACGATTGAATTGCGCTTCCATGGCGTCGTTGCGTGTGGAATCGGTTGTAGTTCGAGTTGTCAGCATTGTGAGCTTGGTTCGAGGTTTTCGTCCAAGAAAATTTTCTGCTGGCGACAATCCATTAGGAGACGATGGACATGGTGTTCGTCAATAGGTGGACAGGAAAACTTGCAGCGGATTTGAGACTGTTCCTTGATTTTCCCGCTTTCGTAGTGTCCTTTTGAGATGTGTCGACGAATCGCTCCGCTTGTCCATTCGACTGTGGATGAAACGGTGGAGATCGCACGTGTTCGATACCATTAGCGTTGCAGAACTCGACGAAGTCTCGTGAGGTGAATTGACTTCCATTGTCCGATACCAACGTTTTCGGGTTCCCGAATTGAGCGAAAAGTCGGGTGAGCTCTCGAACAGTGGCGGTTGTTGTCGATGAGGACATTTCGACCACGTCAGGCCATTTTGAAAACGCATCCACGATGACGAGGTACATTTTTCCATTGAGAGGTCCTGCGAAATCGATGTGCACGCGGTTCCATGGTTCCGTTTCCATCGGCCACGAAAATAGCTCTACTTTGGTTGGAGCTTTAGCGGCTTCTTGGCAGCTCTGACATCGCCGTACGCAGTCTTCAATACCCTTTGTGATGTTTGTCCAGTACACGTATGCTCTTGCCAGCATTTTCATCCTTGTGAGACCGGGGTGTCCTTCATGTAAAACGTCCAGGACACGCTGACGGAGAGCTAAAGGAATGACGATGCGAGGGCCGAAGAAAAGACAGTCGTTTTCGAGGAGAAAGCGACCTACGCAGAGTGGCATACCTGGCAATTGCGGGAGTTAGTTTAGACGGCCAGAAATCTGTTCGAACGCAGTCCATAACGTTCCGCAATGTTTCATCTTCTGCACTTTCTTCAGCAATCCTTTCCGTGTCGATGGGCAGGACATTTTTCACAGAAAGACAGGCGACTTCTGCTTCTTGGGCGGCTTTCGCAATGACGATATCCTCCGTGGAAGTGGTTTGTTTAGCGATGAGACGAGATAGCGCATCGGCTTGACCAAACTCCGTTGTTCGTCGGTACTCGATTTTAAAGTCATATCCGAGTAGAATCAGCGACCATCTAAGAAGTCGGTTAGCGGTGTACGTAGGCATTCCATTCTTGCTTCCGAAAATGGCTAGGAGAGGTTTGTGATCCGTAAGAAGAGTGAAATGTCGTCCCATCAAATATCGATGAAACTTGCGTACTGCGAAAACCAACGCTAGTCCTTCTTTCTCAATCTGACCATATTTCTTCTCCGCATCGTTGAGACTTCACTGGCGTGGCAAATGGCCTTCTCCGATCCATCGGCGAAACGATCGTAGAATCACTGCTCCACTTCCATAGTCTGATGCGTCAGCTGCGACGATGATTTCCAGTTTCGGATCGTAGTGAGTCAGCAGTAGAGGTGACGTGAGAACCTCTTTGGCTCTGTCGAATGCCTTTGTTGCTCAGATTTCCATTCGAACTCGGCATCCTTTTTCAGGAGGGCGTCGAGAGGAGCTCGTAGAAGACGCATGTCGTTGACAAAAGTGCCGTAGTAATTGATCATACCAAGAAATGACCGTAGTTGTGACACGTCTTTCGGCGGCGGCATCTCGGTGATAGCTCTGATTTGTTTGGGTCCGGGCGGCGTCCATATTTGTCGATGATAACTCCGAGATAATTGATTTCGGTCATCATGAAATTGCACTTCTATCCGGACTCGAAAACCATAGTCGTGAATCCTTTGAATAAGGCTTCGAGATTGTTGCGATGTTCTTCATTTGTGCGACCGGTAACGATGACGTCGTCCAAATATGCCGCAACCCAGGAGACCAGCTATCATCGAGTCTATGACTTGTTGGAAAATTCCAGGAGCTGACTTTACTCCAAACGGCAGGCGGTTGTGGCGGAACAAACCACGGTGAGTGTTGATAGTCAGCAATTCCTTTGAACTTTCGTCCACTTCGATTTGCAGATAAGCATCGGCAAGATCTATCTGCGAGAAGAGTTCACCACCATTGAGTTTGTTGAAGACTTCCTCAGCTGTTGGCAGCGGATGTTTGTGCAGCATCAGGAACGTCGTTGAGACCAGTTGAAAAGTCGGCACATAGTCGAGTCGCTCCGCTGCTTTTCTTCACAAACGACAATCGGAGCAGCCCAGTTGGAATGGTCGACCGGCGATAGCACGTTTTCGGCCAGTAATCTATCGATTTCCTTTGTCGACATTCTAGTTGAGAAGCGAACGGGACGGGCCGCTTCTGTCTGTAGACAGACAGGTCGAACATCAGGTTTGAGGAAGAGTTTCGCCTTTGTCTTCGTACACAGCATCCGGAGACCAGGTGCGAATACGTCGGTGAAACGATGCTTTCAAATCTGTCACTGCGTTGCGGCGCACATTTTCCAAGGCGGCTGTGGCTTGTCGACAGTGGTATTGTTCCTTCCAGCTCTCGGTATTGTGGCATCTGTACGCACCATTCTAATCCCAGTAAATTGCTTGACCTCAGTGACGTAGCAGCTTCCTCGTCCAGCAGTAGTCCGGTGATGCCGATCAAATATCGTAAATTCGGCTTCGAATTTGCCAATAATGTCCATCGGTGACCCATCAGCAGTTCTGACCAGCGCTGTCGCTCGCTCGAGCGCAGTGAGATCCCATGTCGTTCCATATTCGGCGCGAAATCATTGTCAGATCAGATCCTGTGTCGAGCTGCAGTCGTGTGGAAACTCCATGTATTTCCACTTTCAGGTATGTACGAGCGTCCGATGTTGCAGAAATCGCGTTGTTGCAACGAAAATTCCGGCTTCGTTGGTGGAATTTCGGCTTTCTCGCTTGCAAGTGTGATTTTCCGCGATTTGTTGATGAACCATTCTCTCGTCCTTGCTCACGGGAAGTTGATCGATTGCGGAAGCTGACGTTGCGGAAGGACTTCGGTTCTTCTGCGGATACGATTTGTTGTGATAAACAGCATTCACTTCTCTGCCTTCCATTGTACGATTGTCGGCGCGGAGAGTGATGAAGGTTTCGCACTCATTTATGAAGTCATCCAGCGAAGGTGATGGATCGCTCTCCTTGATGCAGTTGATTTTATTGAGTAATCGGAGCCGCATCTCTGAGTGTGAAGAGTCAGTCAGTCCAGAAACGAATACCAAACACTTCAGGGATTCACTGTCGACTTGCTTCATTGCTGCATCCTCAAATTTCCGCTTGATTTTATTTCGGAAATCTCGATATGGCACGTACGATGGTGCTAGCGGCTCGCAATTTGACTGCAGGAACTCGAATCTTCGTCTAATCAGCGTCCGTTCTGGTCCAAATAGTTTGGTCAGATTTTCCACAGTCGTTTCCAGATCGATTTGGCGCGGCTCGAGAGGCAAGACGTGTTCAGAGCATACGTCTTGTATGACTGTCTGTCCAGCTTGTCCACCACTCAAATTTCGCTTCCGCTCAAATCGGATAAGAGTCGCTCCTCGGTCGTTTGATCACCGGCCACATATCTGCTTGGAAACCAAGTGCATCAGAAGGTGGCGTCCGTCATCTTCCTCGTAGCTGAATACAGGCAGGTCTCGGACGAGGTCACCATAGGGATCAGATGCAGGAACAGGCAGGGAGCAGTAGTGACGGTGGACAGGGAGGGTTCCTACTATTGTCACGCCAGTTTTGCCATTAGGGCGACTATCTGCTGGTTCTGCTGCTGTAGAAGCTGCAGCTGCTGTGACTGAGAAGTAAGCGGTTGCGCCAGCCGGGGAGGAGTAGAGATCGTGGAGATGTTGACGGCTCCATAGAATTAGTCGCAGGCATGTCGGAATACACGGCGTAGTCGTTGATCCTGATCGCCACTGTTGTAGACCGAACATCCAGTAAAGGTTTATTGACAGAGATAACGAATTAATTCACTGAACGAGTACATTTCGCTTATATGGGGCTACGACAAGTACAAAGAGGCGTGGCCGGAAGTGGCACAGCCTGGGTACAACCGGAAGTGGATAATGGCTTGAGAACGAGGGGGCGTGCCCGGAAGTGGCACGGCCTTGCACTTGGAATCAGAGTACAGTAGACATCCAATTCAAGAAGGAAGAAGGACCAATAGATATCTCAACAGTGCATAGCCCTGTACGTAGTACGCAAAAGTGCGTCGCCGCTCCAGTTTGCCGCGGCCCGATCATAGTAGTTGGAGATCGGCGGCGTCCGAGAAATCTTGAGCGGCGCGGCACGCCACGCGGTTCCTACACTCCGCCGCTCACTTTCAGCGGCAGGACTCTTATTCGACCCCTTAGGGGTCGTTTATACATCCGCCGCCGAGCGGCGCTGGCGAAGTGCAATTCTGATTCAATATCGATCGTACCACACCGCGTGATCAATCTCACTGGAAATGCACTGTGCCGCGCTGCTAGGCGGCGGGAGTATAAACGACCTTAAGAATGTCGACGGCTAACCGCACCATCCCTTCGTAACATTGCGTTCTGAGCTGTTGAAACAAATTTACCCGAATTCTGCCCGCGGGTGCTTGGGAGAGTTGGACAATGGTATGACTTCTTTTTTACTCTTCCTGCAAAATATATCACGATGCACACTCTACCATTTTGCTTTCTGTAACCTAGTGCAAATTTTCAGAAAAGAAACTGACTCACATTCGTGATCGGCAAACCCCAAGCAAGTCTACCGAATAAAGGTTTAACAAAGAAAGGCGTCAAACGTACTGTGTGTGCAGAAAAATAAAGAATTACGGAGCATAACGACGGGTAAAACCTCGCCCAGTGAAGGGTCACTTGCTAAGATTAAAGGCAGTGTGGTCGCTGATCAAATATGCTTGTCTTCTTTTTCTTCTCTAAGTCCCTATTCTGGGTTCAGAGATAAGTAGGACCTATCCGAAAAATCGCGAAAAAACCACTGTTTCCGGGCCTAATTTAAAGCTCTGAACTTCCTTGTCTTTTGATGGTGGACGAGCCCACTCCATCATCGGCATCGATGATCTCTAATACAAAGAACATCAGCTGGCTTGAAAGTGAATTTTAATCAATGATCATTGACTCATTTGAGTCAAAAAACATTGAATGAAGTGCTTTAAGCTTTGCATTGTTCAATACTATTGTTTTTATTAGGTAAATTTGCATTTGTTCCGTTCTCTGAATGTCGATGATTTTTTGACTGCTCGGCATGAGATTGCGCTCTTTTGAGCGACGGCGCGCTGTGCACGTGTGCACGAACTGGCATCTTTGGGCCCTAGAAAATCGTATTTCTAGCCCGTTTTTCACCGGAGAGCAGCTTTCATAGTTTTTTCAGCTGTTTTCAATCTGAGCTGATTTTTTGCAGTTTTTTCGATGACGTTTTCATCGTGACCACTGCTTTTGAAGGCAGTGTTCACGATGGTTTTCGATTCCCAATTTTCCACTCAAAAAACAATACTGCGTTGGCCTCCAAGCTGTTATCAAAATTACAGAAGAAACGGCGAGAAACGCATTAAAAACGTTTCGTATTTGGAGTGACATTATTCTATAGCATGGACTAGTTGTCCGGTTGGATGAACATGTTCATAAAGTGGTTGTCACCGGTGAAAATTTGGGGTCCAGCCGAAAATAGAAGAATATTTTATGGCAAGCAGGAGTTAGTTAGGGCCCTAAGAAAAAGAAACGGAGACAGTAGAGAGTAGGAGAATTGCGAAGGACGGGTCCGCAGGAGGGATTTTATTCTCGCAACAAACACTTTCCTCCTGATACTTAAGAGGCGGGCTGATACTCTAAAATTTCATTGTACTTCTGATGCGTTTTTCTCAATTTCTCACGTCTTTTGAGAGTTCTGCACCGGAGCCACTCCAATCAATACAAAGCGAACTAACCTCAAAGTTGAAGATTATCGTGAACACCTGCCTTTAAACGGTCGATTTTTGATTGATGCTAGCGCGTTACCGAATGCGATTTTCTCTTTCCAGACTGCCACGAGCAAAAAATTCAGCCCAGATTGCACAAACAATTGCGAGTATAAGTTGTACACGAACGAAATTTTCGAAAAATTCTTTCGAAAGATTTTTCGAGAAGTTTTTTCGTTCGTTTTCAGTTCAGTTCAAGAAATGGCTCGTCGAACGAAAATTTTTTATCAAATTTCGTTTGTTCGAAATTTCGTCGAACGAATTTTTTCAAATTTCGTTCGTTCGAAGATTCTTTTTCTCGGAACGAAAATTTCTCCAATTTTTCGTTCGTTTCGAGGATCAGAAATTTCGAAATTTTTTCGAGGAATTCGTTCGTTCGGAAATTTTTGAACAAAATTTCGAAAAAATTCGAAAATTTTGACAGAATTTCGGGAAAAAATTCGAAATTTTCGACGGAGTTTCCAAAAAAATACAGAGCTTCGAAAAAATCGAAATTTCGATTTGTTTCGAATTTCGTTCGTTCGACCTCCGAAATTTCGAAAGTTTTTCAGAAATTCGCTCGTTCGAAATTTTTTCGAACGAAATTTTTCAATTTTCGTTCGTTCGAGAAATGTTTCGAATGAAAATTTTTCGATTTTCGTTCGTTCAGGAAATTTTTTTGAACGGAATTTTTTTCATTTTTCGTTCGTTCGAAAAAGATTACGAACGAAAAAATTTCCATTTTCGTTCGTTCGACATTTTTTTTCAGAAATTGTAACAACTATAAATTGCAGCCCTGAACGGACCAGTTTAGTCTTTACGCACATCCAGAGGTCTTCAGCCGCAAGCAGCAAAGAGAAAGGAAACAGCAGCTGATGGCAAAACTCCCTTTAAAATGCCCGTAATTTCAAGAAAAGTAATGCCTAAACAAAGCTGGTCTGAGGACCTTGTCGATATTGTTCACATCCCTCCTAATGAGCTCTGAAACCGTTTATCTGACCGTATTCGCCAACTCCCAATTATGTGGTCTGCCCTACTAGGAGAGAGGGAGATCGCACTTGCAATGCGGTGTGGTCTACAGGATCTTCTTTCAGCTGTGCGACGAGCAATATATTCGCAAGCCATAGCGGCCTGTCTAGGATTAGAATTAAAGGCAGTGTCCAAATATGAATCTCTCGTTCTCGAAAAGGGTCTCAGAGTGAAACACCTAAGTTGGCAGATGCTGTAGAGGATAGGGTCAGGAGAAAACAGCGAAAACAATGGACCAGAAATTGATAAAAACGGCTTTGACAGTTATCCCAGTGCGCCTACCTATCCCGGTCCGTCCCCCATTCGGACAAGCTTGTGGGGCCGCCCCCGTTTCGATAGCAAATTGCCAAGCAACACTGCCACGTCCAACCCTGATCGATTCGCTCAGATTTCGCGATTGACGCGCGCTTGCGGAAATCAGCAAGGCCCATGATTCTCGTCCACGCCCTGAACAATAGAAATCGTCACTTAAGCTTTATCTGAAAGTTTTTCTTCGCTGTTTTTTCACTATTAATTACCTCACGACCTAACAATTCCATTTTTAAAACGAACCCGAGTGCGATACTCATCGTGAACACTGCCTTTAAAAAGCCTTCAGACGGCAAAGGTAAGCTGCTGGTACCAACAATTCCGGGGCGCCACCGTTTAAACGCCCAGAACGAGATAACAAGGCGAGAAACCGGTAGCTATCCCAGAAAAGATCCTGGAGGCATTCTGAATTCATGCGAACGACCCAAACCCGAACCGGAAGGGGAGTGCCTATATACAGTGCGTTCGGAAATGATAAGGGACACCTCTAAAAAATGAGATTTTCAAAAAATTTCTGGGAGCCCGGTGATCGAATACTGTTCATCAATGAATTCAGCGTGATAAAAACCTCTGTTCGCAACTTCGCTTGAAACCGTGCCTAATTTCATAAGATTTTCCTTTACATTCAGAAAATTTCAACGTTCGGAAATGATAGGGACACCTGGTGTGCAAAAAATGGAATTTTTCACTTCGGAAGACAAAAATTTCCCGTTACAAGCCTTCACTATATGAACGCAACGACGAGGTATTAACACCCAACATCTTTATTGTCCAATCATGGGCCGTGGTACATCGCTTACTGTTTCCGAACAAGCTCAAAACATACGTGCCCTCAACGCTGCCGGGCTGAGCCAACGTCTGATTGCCTCCCAGCTCCGGGATCGTTCCCCCAACTGCATCAGCCAGTTCCTACGAGGTCCAGACTCCTACGGCTTGGCGAAGAGTCCTGGACGCCCAAGAAAGGTCAGCGGCAGGGGATGCACGGAGGATAAGCTTCGACTCTGCTCCAGAACAGTGAGTCTGTCTCTCAAGCAAAGTGAGGGCTCAGTTGTCGCTCCAGTAATGCTCGAAGACTACTGTTTGGAGCGTCGCGAACGCAGACGAAAACATCGTCCGCCAAGTGATGAAGAAGGCTCCATGCACTCTCAGAAGCCCATGCAAAGTAGTCTCGACTCCGGTTTTGCAAGGAAACAACATGGCAACAGACTGGCCAGAGGTATGGGATTCTCTAAAAAACCCGATAAAATTAGAAAAGATAAAGACGACATGTCCTCCAGGTAATTTTCCCGACGAAAAGAAGTTTAACCATGATGGACCTGACCCAGGTGCTCGATGCTACTGGAAGAGATCTTCGCAGAATCCGATGGTATTTAGTCCGAAAAGAAAATTTCGGAGGCGATTCGCCTGATGTGTTGGGGAGCATTCTGCAGCGAAGGTGTTTTGGAAATCGCCTTCTACTTCGTGTCGGATGGATTCTGGAGGAGTATCCAAGAAACATTGCGTGCGCATCTTTCATGCCGTTCTTCACTGGAAACAGGCGTCAACGCCTGACATTCTCCAGCAAGATAACGCGTTGCGGTCCATGTCTCCAGATCCACAAAGGCGTGAAGCTTCAACAAAACCGAGTTCGCGTGATGGTAAATGGCCCGCTTTAGTAGTCCCTGACTGCAACCCAGATAGAGAATATCTGAGGGCATAATTGTGCGCCATGATTTTACGCAGAAATAACAAGCAGTTATATAATGGGACTGTATACGGGCTAAAGGCCGCTGTACTCAGCCTGGAGAAATTTGGATAAAAATGTGATATCCAATTTGATTACTTCTATGCCGAATAGAATTTTTGAATTGATTTCGAACTCTGGAGGTGCGATATCATATTAAGATTTCATGTATGTGCAATGATCCCTTGTTTGATAATTTTTGTTTTTGATAGTGTCCCTATCATTTTCGAACGACGAATAATGTGATATTTTAAAATAAAATATTACATTATTATGCTGTTGTTATAGAAACAAGTGAACATAGGTTATTTACCTTGCTGAATTCATTTATGAGCATTACCGAAAGCCGCACGCAATTTAAACATAAAGATCTGTAGTGGTTTTTCAGGGGTGTCCCCCTTATCATTTCCGAACGCACTGCAATACAGCTGGAGAGCTCAAGTACATTGGTATTACTGCAGACTGGGCACTCCTAACGTCAGAGAGGTGAATGGCTTCAGTTCTGTTCTCCGCTCCTCCTGCCAACTGTTCTATGCAGCTGATTATCTTTCAAGTTTCCTGGCAGGGGCAATCAATTCCTAGTCTCTAGGTTTACTGACTCCGTTTCTGAAGATTTTCCCTCAAATTTCATTAGATTGAGTTTAGCCGACCGTTTGGCTTTGAGGTAAAAGCAAATCTCTGATTTGCTCCTTTCCTGCAACTCTGAAGAAGGTGATTCCGCCGATATGTGCGCGCCAAACTACTAAGCTGTGTACTATATGAGGCTCGTGTACAAGTTTCAGCAACACACGGCAGACTGTTTCCATCATGCCAAAAGTTTATCGAGAGCTGCGCCTTGAGACCGCTGAAAAGTTCTTGGTAAAGTGTGCCCGAATGAGAATGGCGGCCCACGCGGCCAGGCGTGCTTGCCAGGCGGCCGTGGCATGTGCCAGCCCTCCAGTTGACGAGTGCTGGGTTTAACGACGGCCGTCCCCTCTCCACTACCGTCTACAGAGCTGATTGATCGGCGCAGGGCTTGCGCTGCCAGCCGATGCCGGCCCCCGTTCGTGAAACAGTCGATGGCGATGGGGACTTTTCGCATGCTCGTCCGAGAGCGGAAAACGCGGCGGCCGCCTGCCAAGCACGCCGGCCGCCATTCTCATTCGGACGCACCTTACACATATATCTGCTATATATTCTGCCACCTATATCTTACCTGAATCGAGTTTAGATACACCAATGCGTCGTCGTACTGCCCACTCAGGAATAGAGAATCATGCCATTGCCTGTCGTCCAGGAATTGTGTCTGGAAATGTTGAAGATTTCTCTCTCGGAACCTCTGCACATGAAAACGCACTTTGAACACTCTTCTAGAAAAGGACTACTTTTCATTCCTCGTTATCCCAGACCTATTAGACTATTTATTGCAAAAGCCAGATACAGTGTATGGCTATCAAGTACATATGTTCCGGCTCTTAAAAGGCAGTGTTCACGATAAAAAAGTAAGTTTGAAAATTTACTAGGAATGGGTAATTGAGAAGGGACACTCTGTAACGTTAACGTCGAAAAGAACGCATGAAAACGAGCCAGGAAAAGAGCCCCAAAAAAGAGAGCCCGAGAGTTGCCACTTTGAGCACAAGGTACAAACCCAAAGCGGCATTGCCCGCGCCCACCGACGTGAACGAGATGAAAGCTTGAGATTCGTGAGATGAGCGATGGTTTTCCGATTATTGGCCCATTTCTTCTCTTCATTTCTCGACTTCTCTCTTTACTCAGGTCATCTCGCATACATCGGCTGCAAAGACCCGGAAGTTACAAGCCTCGGGAAACTCTGTCCACCAATGCTTCTGTAGCTCAATTTTTGAGGGGACCATAACTCCCGTTTCTAGAAGGTCTTTGTACGATTCCAAAAACATCATTGGAATCAGCATGAGACCGTAACTTCAAGATAGGCGAGAAAAAGCAGAAAAACGATTCTCCATCGTGAACACTGCCTTGGGTAAGACTTCTGTAATGTGCAATTTTCCCTCTCTTAGGCGGTCGATTACAACGATACTCCACTCCTAAAACTCCGTCCATCAGAGCCAGGTCTTCTCTGAGGCCAACTCCCTAGTTCTTCCGAATACTGCTAAGCTTGGTGAGCGTTTTCAAATTCCCAGCACATTACCTGACCTCTTAAAGGCACGAGTACACCCATCAAATATGAATTTTGAGATTTTCATGTAATTGTGGAGAAGACCCTTCTGTACATAACACCTGCCAAATGCCAGATCTCATTTCCTCCAAATAAGCGAGATGCAAGCGACTACCACAGGCCCGACCCCCTTCGCTCACTCACCACAGGCCCGACCCCTACCAGATTTTCCGAACTCGATAGCGGCTCGATGGATGGATGGTTCCAACAAGTCATATCGTTCTTCAGTCCATTACCAGACTGTTTCCTTATCCTATAGCTTTCTCTACCGCAACGATTGCGAATGAGAAGAAATACAGGCCTCAGAGACAACTCGTCCACCGATTTTTCACCTTCAAAATCTAGAGGCATCTTTGAGGAGCCACTAACTCTGTCTAGCAAAGGGGTTCCTGGGCGATTTCAGAGATACCACTTGTGATCACCGTTTGACTCTCTCCAAGATAAGCACATGAAATCTGAAAATGTAATTTTCTGGAGTGTCCCGTGCCTTTAAAGAGGCAATGGTCACGATGAAAAACGTCATCGGAAAAAGCTACAGAAAATCAGCTTAGATCGAAAACAGCTGAAAAACTATTAAGCTTGTGCTGTGAAAAACGGGCTAGAATAAGAGTTTCTAGGGCAAAGCAAAGATGCCAGTTCGTGCACACGTGTACAGCGCCGCTCAAAAGATCGCAGTCTCATGCCGAGTAGTCAAAAATCATCGAAAAAGCGAACAAATAAATGAAAATTTACCTAATAAAAACAGTTTAACAATGAAGTGCAAGCATTTCAGTCAATGTTTTTGACTAGATGAGTCAATGTTCATTGATTGAAATTCAATTTCTAAACCAGCCTCATGTTCTTTATATTAGAGATCATCGAAGCTGATGATAGTTGAGTGGGCTCGTCCACCACTCAAAAAGACAAGAAAGTCTCAAGCTTCAAATTTGGCCCAAAACAACGGTTTTTTTCGCTATTTTTCTTATAGGTCCTGCTCCTCCCAAACCCAGAAAAGAGGTTCACTGAGAGGAAAAGAAGACAAGCTATATTTGATCGCGACCACTGCCTTTAACCATTGCAAACAGGTTTCTTGTCAGACAAGTAAGTTTTCCGTATCAGTCGCCCATTGGTTCCCTTTTTTTCTCCGTATTTTTTTCTTTCTTTTTGTTTGTTTTTTACTCTGTCATCACATTTTTCCGTTGTGTCTGTTTGAATGGATCGCATAGTTTAAACTAGAATATTGTGCCTACTAGTTCTATCGTTTTGGTGAAATGTTCGCTTTGCCATCACTCGTTTCTATATTCTGACTACCTTCAACATAAGTATACCTCTATGTAGTAAACAAACAAACAAATCTTATAACTATACTGTACCACCTTACTTTGAAGATGTTACCATTTATGTAGTTTAGTACCCAAAAGGTTTAATAGTTTATAGTTCAGATACACTGCTTGGAATCTCGTATAAAATAGAAAGTCTCGTTTCGGGTCTAATAGCGCTGTGCTTTGAGAGTAGACAGCTTAGATATCGTTTTTATGTCTGTATGTAGGGTTGCTTTGAACTAACCCTATTCCAGTGCTTTAGGAGAAAAGAGACTGTTTCTGGAAAATCATGTTATATGGAGAAGTTCATTGAACTCCAACCCGGATGAGTTGAGGGGCTAAATCTGGCTCTGACCCAGGAGCCAGGAATGGTTTTTGCCAGAAGCTTATGAGGGTAGGTTTTGAGAGGATACAGGAGTACGTACACCACCCTTAGAAGCACAATAATCCCTTATAAAAAGTATAGTTCATAACAATAGAGAAGCACGATACCGGCCTATCCTCATAACGCCTTTCCATCCACTTCCCTTGAGAACGCTTGCCTCCAGTAATTTCAATCGTCACTTGAAAATGTGGCTCGTTCGGGGTGTAAAGTCCTGCAGGACCATATCACCAATGTCGTAATCCAGTGACCTACAAGTTTACGATACATTCAGCGCTCACCAACATCTCACCTGCCGACAACTTCATTCTTGGATCTGGTATGTATTACTCCAGTGTAACATTATCCTTATCTCTGTAATATGCGTGCATGTTCTTGCATTTTTGAAGGTCTGAAGAAACCATTATATGGCGAAAGCTAGCCAAAATAAAAAGTGGGAAGAAGAAGAGTCTCGAACCACTGGCAAAGGAAATATAGAAACAATCACCTTACCCACGCATACACGGAAACATGCCCTTTTGAGGTGCCCAAATCATACAGAGATCTTTCTACGTTTTTATGGCCCGAGTTCACTGATTTCTTTGCCAAGGCACCAGGACACCCAGGGAATTATTTTTTTCAGATTTCATGCTTATCTTGAAGGGAGTCATACAGCAGATCACAGTGGGTGCCTCTGGGGAAATCGTCCGGGACCCCTCTGAAAGAGAGTTAGTGGCTCCTCAATCCTTCTGAGATTTTGAACCGCCGCGCCATAGCCATGCGGTTTTGAATTTGGAAACGTTTTTTTTCTTGAGGAAACAGGCCACGGACCTAACTATATGTACATTTTAGATCATGAATGGCCAAGCTGACTAGAAGAAAGTGGTTCCCTTCTCCAGTGTCGTTGGCAGAGTGCTGGGTATAATGAGCATAATGCAGCTAGCTTGTGCCTCAAGAAGAGCCTAAAATTCACTTTCTGTATCGTACGGGGCGACTCTCCAACCATCTTGAAAAATTGTTCATTGCCGTTTTAAAAGATGGTCTTTCCTAAAATACACAGCGGACTTATCTTGAAACGTCATTTTGAACATCGACCCGCTCACCGACTCCTTCCAACTGGCCCCCAATAAGCGAATGCTACTGCTTTCTAAAGGAATTCTGTCGTTGACTGTGGTTCCAAATCGTTGCACACAGCGTCATGGCGCTATCAATGTCTTCTGAAAAGAAAATCGGAATAACAGGGGCGTTTGAAGCCCAGATCAAACGGATAAGATCAGAAATGGTAGGTTGGAACACCACCACTGTCATATCATTCCTCAAACAAAACAACCCGAATGCGGAATCTGGATGTGTCTCCGTTCAATACCTCTTTTCAGAGATGATAGAGAATGAGATTCACTCTTGCTTCTGGCGAAGTGTGTCCATCAGGCCTGGAAATACTTGGAGAGCTGCCGTCTCCTTCACCGGAAGACAACCTGAACTGGCATTATCAATTTCTACACCGGAGCCTTATACGCGGAATATTTGGTCGCTAGACACCTGGATTTATGGCGTAGCAGTTCTCGAGGCAGCTGGATAGAGGACTCACTCGCTTCAGGAAGAGTTTCGATTCATTGGGCTAACAAACAGACTCATCTGCAGATAAGTATTTTTCTCTGTTCTTTAGTTATATGGGCAGGGTATCTCTGCACCACTCAGTGTTCTTACTGGCCAACGTGTCGCTCTTCACTATTTCCCACGTTTTTCTGCATACAAGACAAGAAACCATAGTTTTAGTGTGGTATGTGAATGAAATCTAAAAAAATTACCAAAGCAGCTTTCCCATTATATGTTTTGAATGTTATGCAGGCTTTCAGGTTCAGAAGCTGCTGGATCTGTCTGGATATGTCAACACAGAAGTATACAGAGACTAACACTTCCCTGAAAAAATGAAGCAGAAACTTGCCAATAGCATGTGTTTAAAGACATCGTCCACACTGAAATTGCACCTCGTTTCTGACGCTCAATAGAACTCTCCCACAAAATTGAAAGCTTCCTACTGAAGTCCAGGGCCTCCAGGAGGCCGCTTCATAATAGAGCTACAGTGTGTTTTTCATGAAATGAGAAAGCGAGTCAGAGTGCAGGCAGGCGCAGAGCTGCTTGGGAGTTAAGAATTTACGCCCTTTTGGTAGCTTCGTTTTTTTGTGGTGCGTCTGTTATGCAGTACCAGGTGAAAGTAACAGGACAGCTTCAATTCTCTCGAATTCCATCTCTCTATTCCTGAAGGCAGCACAAGCGCCAAAACTGTTATCTTCCATCTGCTTTTACAGCGGGGTCAAAAATGGGAGGCAGAGGAATGTGGCGGGAAAGATCCTTATAGGCAGTGTTCTCGATAAAAAATGTGTTTCAGTTTCCACTAGGAATGGGTAGTGGAGGGAGCACACTGTTAACGATGACGTCGAAAGAACGCATGAAAACGAGCCAGGAAGAGCCCTGAAAAGAGCCCTTTGAAGTTTGCAAAACTTCGAGCGCAATGAAAACCCCAAAAAGCGCATTGCCCGCCCACCGACGTGAACCAATGAAAGCTTAGAAATCGTGAGATGAGTGATGGTTTTCCTGATTATGATTGACCCTGTTCTCCCCTTCATTCTTGGCTTCTCTCTTAACTCCAGGTCAGCTTTCCGCATAGATCGGCTGCGAAAGACGGAAGTTACAAGCTTCGGACAACTCGTCCATTATGTTTCCCATAAAGCTCAAATCTTCGAGGGATATAATTCCGTCTCCCAGAAGGTCTTGTACGATTTCAGAGGTATTATTGGAATCAGCATGGGAGCCCGGTTTGCAAAGATAGGCAAAAAACAGAAGAACGATTTTTATCGGGTAGAACATCTGCCTTTAAATAACTCTCAACTTTCCGAACTTGAGAAATTCCAAAGGCCCCCAATTAAAGGCAGTGTTCGCGATAAATCTCTGTTTTGAGTTTTTCAAGAGTGAAACACTACACGCTGGGCAGATGTTGGAGGGGATAGGGTCAAAGAAAGCATCGAGTACGACCAAAATCGATAAACACAGAGGGTGGCGGGGTGAAAATTCCGTTGGCCCAGCACGCCTGTTCTTAGCCCGCCCGCCTCTCGTTCTGATAATGCTTGTGGCGCAGCGCATGTTTTCGATGACAAATTGCCCAAGAAACTTTGCCGCGTCCAGCACTGAGTCGATACACTAACATTTCGCCATTAAGCGCGCTTGCGAAACTAGTTCCGTAAAGCTCGTTCACGCTCTGAAAACTCAGAAGAAAAAAGGAAATAAGTTATTTCAGCTAACTCTGAGCGCTAACGCCTTTCTTCGCTGTTTCTTCCCTATTCGCTGTTGTCACGACCGAACGATCCGCATTTTTGAGGTCAGAATTTGAATATGATATTCATCCTGAACACTGCCTTTAATTCAGAATTCGAGGCCCTACACCTATTTGATGTGTTGGATAAGATAAAAAATCACAACACGTCGAGAACCTGCCCTCCAAAACATTTCAAGTGAGTGAATTCCCTCTTTTTTTTCAGTAAAACCTCTCTGGAAAGAAATCTTCAATCGCATGATTCGATTATAATCCCCAAAATCTCAGACAGTGAGCATTTCGTGCAGTTGGATCGTTTTGCACATCTCGAGTTGCTTCTCTTCCTTGTGCTAGATTACCAACAGAAGACTCCATGATTTCAAAGCTCCGGAGCCGTTTTCAAAAGGTTATGTAGCATTCTGGATAGAGCTACAAAGTTATGGTCTCAAAACTTGAAATACCTTAATTAAAGGCATTTCGTACTTGAAAATCACTCAACCGTTTTTGAGTTTGAATCATTGGCTGGTCCCGCCTGAGTACGTGGGTAGAGTTTAGTCGGGTCACCGACGCATCTTTGGGGAACATATGGGAGATCGAATGCATCGAATTCGACCAAAGAGAGCCGACGCCTTCCGACAGCCATGGCTGACCCCAAATGAGAAGAAGGAAGCTTATCAACAAATGATACATCCAACTTCCACTCATTTTACACGCTGATATATCTTGCTTGAGAAGCTTCTTCTTCCTCTTCCTTCTTCATTTTATGCCGCATGGCTGTCACAGAAGGTCACGGCATTCTCTTTGGTGGGAAATTCAGGCAATCGATCACAAATATCTTCTTCCCAAGGTAATGCGTCAGTAGACCCGACAACCTAAACACACACGATTCTCGAGGGCCCAACCAAAGATTCAAACTCAAAAAACAGTGAGTGATTTTCAGCGTAGTTGATACCTTTTTAAAGGCGAATGTTCACTGATAAAAATCCTTTTTCCTATTTTCTTGTCCTATCTTGAGAAACGGTCCCATTCTGATTCCAATGATATCTACTGGAATCGCTACAAGACCTTCTGTGAATGGAGTTATGATCCCTCAAAAAGTTGAGCTAGGGAAGCATGATGGACGAGTTGTGCGAGTCTTGTAACCTTTCCGTCTTTTTGCAGGCAATGTTTGCCAGCCTGACTTGGAGTAAAGAGAAAAGTTGGGAATGAAGGGAAGAATGGGGCTTTGTTGTTCCGAGCAACCGTCGCTCATCTCACGATCTCGGGAGTGTTCCATTGTTCACGCGTCGAGGGGGCGGAAAGGCGGGCCGGACTTGCCCAAAGCGGCGGGGTTTGCACACTTTTTCTAAGCCAAAGCTTTTGCGACTCCTGGGTAGCTTCTCGTCCCACTTTCTTCGACGCTGTTCTGCTTCTGAGAGCCACCAATGAAGCGTTTGTCTATGGGAAAATTCGAGGATGAAGTTTATCGTGAACAGTGCAAGCTTTAACTTGGATTTCAAATAAGCGACACCAAGAACACAAAATCAGCATTGCTTTTCTGCTCGGGAGGAGGTGGGCCAAAGGGTGAGATTGGGTGCAAAAATAGAAAGAAATTTCACTGTGCGGACGATGACTTCCAAATCCAACGTTTGTAATGGTGCCACTAACAACTGAGCCACATCAAAGTAGTCCATTTTTATAGTAGCACATCTCCGCCATATAGACGTCTCCTGGCGCTATCATATTCCTGAACTGGAGGTTTCGGATTGATATGCTGCGACAATCAGGACAGTTCTCAACTTCCCTTAAAACCTCACTCCACCCTCTTTCTCTCTCTAAAAGATTCTTTGCAGGAAACTCATTGAATTGAATTCTAGTTTTACGAAAATACAGAGCCAGTTTCAAGTGCACGCCCTACACTACCGCCGCGGGAGTGGAGTTGCCGAAGTGCAAGGTCTATGGTATACTTCTGCGACCCTAGGTCACTGACGATGAACACAGGGACAGCCTGTTGCACAACTCCAGATCCTTTAAACGCTGTCGCTGCAGCAGTGCGCTGCACACAACGACGAGCGACAGTGGCAGCTACAGAGCTCCGGCTTGTTGTAGTATAGGACTCTGCATAATCTGGCGGCAAAAGTCGCGCCGCCACGTTCAAAGCAGGCTAGAGGTCGAAGCTTCACAGCTTCGTCCTGCCCTTTGTTCTGCTACATCGTTGCGGCGTGACTTTTATCGCCCGGAGTAGTCAGAGACTTACAGTCCAACCTCAGAATCCGAATTTTCGCTTTCCTGCTTATCCTTGGGTGAGAGTGATTTCACGGTGATCTCACAATGGTGCCTGCAAAATCGCTCAGAATTCACTACGAACGGAGCTATGGCTCTTCAAATAATTTGATTCTTTGAACGGCGAAGGAAGTTGTCCTCGAGCCTGTTTTTCTCGATAATTGCAACCATACGTTCTGGAGTTGGCCACAATATAAAGCGAAGGACCGAAAACAGAAGTAGAAGAACATAGATTTTGGATAAAATCAATAGCGCTTCTCTGCACCCTATCGAGATCAAAAAGCTTTTCGGTGGGCGTCACCCATTTTTTCTTTCATGGGAGCGTGGTCGAGCTTCTTGTATCGCTTTTTCTCGCTTATTTGAGCGAATCTGAGATTCCGCGTTCGGCAGGGTTGCTATACACAGCAGCCGGAGTGTGTAAAATCGAAATAACAACTGAGCTTGGACTCTGCCTTTGAAGCCAGTGCACCACGATAAATTCTCACTCTGGAGGGTTTCAGTGTGAAACACTAAGCTAGCAGTTGCTTAAGAGAGGATAGAGGTGGAAGAGAGCAGCAAAAACGGGTCCTGAAATTGCTAAAACGGCTTTTCAAAAGTTGTCTCAGTGCGCCTGCTTGATCCCGGTCCGCCCCCATTCCGGACGAGCTTGTGGCGCCACGCACGTTTTCAGATGGCAAATCGCCCGAGCAACTCTTGCAAAGCGTTCAATCCCATGATCGATTCGCGCCCATTTCGCGAGCAGCGCCGATCACTTGCAGAACCATCAGCAGGGAAGATAAAGCTGGTCCCACGCCCTCTCTACGTTAGAAACTGTTACTTTAACTTATTCTCAACGTTTCTTCTTCTATTTCTTCACTGTTAGTCACCCTCGACCACACAACCCCATTTTGGGGTCAGAACTCGAAGTGTTGATATTCATCACGTCAGGAACCCTGCGGCTTTAGGAGGTCACTACAGAGTTGAAGTCGCGGCGTTGCTCGCAGTGACGCAGTGATGCAATATCGATTACATTCGGCGACGAGAGGCAACCGACGCGGGAGACGATAATGTGCGGAAACATTCTTTGGCTGACGCCCGCACGACCAGTTCTCGGTCGGTGCAACTCTGCAGACCCCTTAAAGGACAGCGTCGCTGCGACTTCGACGCGCGGTAACCAGTTCTTATAACGACTAAGTGTCCCGCTGCTCTGATGCTGGTCCCACCGAGATTTCGCAAAAGTAGTTCATAAGCTGAATTTGGCATTATGTCTGTATTGCAATAACCGCCGCGCGGTCACCGCTGTCTCCAGTGAAGCTGCGTCACTTACTGGGGCTTATTTTACTTACACACTGATGGTTTTAAAAAAACCACGTTTTGTTATTTGTGGTTATAGTCCTGTGTATAAATAACCCGTGTTCGAAATTACTTCTAAATGTCTACACAAGGGAATCTACTATTAGCCACTTACAAACCAACCAAAATTAAAAGTACTTTTCTAGAGCCAATCTCGGACACATAGTTCGAATATGTCCTTCAGCAGCTGCCTAGAAACACCCTGAAAAACGTTATAGCCATTTTTCCCTATGAAGGCCTCGGCATAGTGGGAAAATCTGCGAGCGTAGCGAGAAATTGATGAAAGTTTCCCCACCATCTTCCGCACTACAGCAGTTTGACCGCGCAACGCGGCCGCAACCCGCATAGGCTGCGACGGAGGGCGCAGAGTGTCGTTGCCCGTCGCGGAAATCGCAAGTTTCCGCGGCGAAGCTCGCGGCGCAATGCTGCGAGACGATTGTGATTTTCAAGCGATTTTGCGAGTGTCGCTGCCCAGGATTTCCCGCGCTCCTTTGCTAATACTTATGCTCCATTAAAATTTTCTATTTCAATGTGTCTACGAGATTTCACGACCGTTTTCTCCCTCCACTTGTTCTCATTCGCTTCTTTCTGCGATAGTTTCAGGCTGCAAAACTAGTCGGGGGGGCGGGGAGGGTAGCACTCCAGGAGCCATCCATGAAATCTGAAATTTCTGTTGATAGCAATTGTCAGACTTGGCGTTATCAGTTACATGGTTTTCAGAGGATTTCTGTTGAAACAAGCTCGATTTCCTATAGCGGGTATAGTTTATTCCATTCTTCGAAGTCCTGAGTGTCTGTCACCAACTATTTCCACACAGTAATTTGGAAGTGGGGGATTTACCCAGAAAGGAGGAATTATGGAATATTTGAAATCATTCAATGAAATTATATCCGACAGCTGCGGCCCATCCTATGGAACAATGGTCAGAAACGAAAATTGAGGATTGACATCCGCGCTCTAATCGAAATCACACTCTGCGGTGTAATGAATGGCTATCAAAGATATTCCAAAATATGCCGAATAATGAGAAGTGGCGATTGGAGTCATGGGCTACGTAATCATATTTATTTTTAAGATCCTCGCCGTGGCTGGCATTGATGGGATACTATACTTTTACATTTTCAGATTTTTTCGAATATTCGACTTTTCCGAATAATTCGGGATTTTGAACATTTCAGAATATTCTGACTTTTCGAGATAATTCGTGATTTGAATTTTTCGAATATTCGATTTTCGAATAATTCAGGATTTTGAATTTTCAGAATATTCGACTTTTCGAAGCCAATTCAGGATTTTGAAGTTTTCAGACTATATTCGACTTTTCGAATAATTCGGGATTTTAGAACTTTTCGAATGATTCGATTTTCCGAATAATATTCCAGGATTTTGAAATTTTCGAATAATCGACTTTTCGAATAAAAGTACGACTTTTTCAAATCGACTGTCGAATAATTTTTCCGAATTTTTCCATCTCTGACTTTTGGAGTATTACGAAAAAATGTAAAATCGCCACTATTTTCCAGTAGAGAAAAGCCATAATTACATTCAGCTAAGCATTATCCTATCTTTTTTTTCCGGATTGAACCAAAATCGCTGTCGAATAGGGTAAACAAACAAACACTATCGAGACGGTTTGGCTATTAATGTCTGAAAAAATATACGAATTATGCGACAAATTATGCCAAGATAACTTGCTTCTCATTATTTAATTCCGATAGGTGAGAGTGAGTACAAAAACAATAACTCGGGCTTCGGTTCCACAACTAGACTATTAAAAACCCTTCTCAGTTTAGATTTACACTCTAACATCGTAATAATTGTGAGACTATCCTACGGTGAAAGCGTATACGCAAGTGCAAGTTAGAGAGAATTTCTGTAGTATGTCACAAGTTAACGCCTCAAATTTAACCCTGCACCGCCCTGCCGATGCCAGCCAGGAGATTTCTAGTTAGTTTCTCGCGCGTCCCATGCGTGCCGTAAGAAGTGAAAACTTTTTCATAGTCCACCGCACGTGCAACCTGCTGAGGCCTAGTGCATACTTCGTCACGGGGTCGCCACGACAGAGAGTCCTCAATCCTTTTTCCTGCATGCTTCGTCGCGTGTTGCGAGGCGTCGCGCCGCGACCCAGAGTCCCTCCAGCGACGTGATCGGTCATCGGCCGGTCGCATTTGGCAAATGGAGTTGACGCATTATTTCCGTCCACTACCAAATGCACACATTATATTCTTGACAGATGATCTCCTATCAATCATAAGGGTCTAATGTTCTGTAATCTAAAAGCGGTTCATTTGAGTTAATGCTTAACACGGAGCTGGACCTTGTTTTCAAATCCTGCCCCTTTTTTAACTGATTACGCTGTGGTATTGTGAGGTAATTTGGTTCAAATTTAGATTCGACTGAAATTGTGGTGCGCGCGAATAGCGCATTGTTCATTTTAGACTTTGATTCCTTACCGCGCGCAAACCGCACAGAGAGATCCACCCACTCCTACTGAAGTTAGGAAAATGAGCGGTATACCATTGAAAACCGCCCTGCACAAAGTTATGTATGTTAGCAATTTTTCGTCCCAGATAGACCCCCATCCAAACTAAAAAATGTGACCCCCTAACGTGGGCGTCAAGTCCAACGCGGTCGCCGAAGCCTTTCAGGAGCGGCCTCTTGTCAGCTCCGGCGACTTCGGGGACCGTGTTTGGACCTGACTGATCAGAAGACGTTCTCATCCTTCTTTTTTTCTCTTTTCTTTTTCAAGACTTTTAATATTTATATTGCGCTTGCCAAATCTTTTTTCATACAATTTCACAACATTTAAAGAGATTTCGATAATCGCTAAATCCAATAAGAAGGAATTCTTCACAACAATTCATGTCTTTTTGTTCAAGGCAAAATTACTATCCTCAACATTTTCACAACATTTCGAAAAATTGTTGATCGCTGTAATTCATTTAAAAGTGACTCCACAATATTTCAATAATTTCTTTGATCGCCAAATCTAATTTACAATTCTATCCAAAAGGGGTCTTCCAAGCGAAAGAGGTTTGGTGCGCGCCAGAAACGTTCCAACAAAGAGGAACAATAGGAAAGTGAAGTGAGCAGAGTGTACAAAAAGTGAATAATATTTTCTCCAAGCGATATTCTCCGGTCGACTCTTCTATACAGCGAAAACAGGCCGTTTGCGGTATTCTATATTTTGGAAGTACTTTGTAGTTTCCAAAATAACTCCTGATCATGCGAGAACCGGTAAAAAATATACATGTATTTGTATCTGATAGTTTTCATCCATTGAAAGAGATGATGTCGAAACTGGCCCAGAGCAGACAATTTTGGTTAGCTTTCAGCTGCTTGAGAAAAAAAAATTAGAACATGAATTAAAAATATATTTATCAAGCAAAA